>OY720682.1:22502865-22950365 GCA_963170755.1 Amphimallon solstitiale
GATTCGATCCCGAGCCGCACGGGTATGAAGATGACACGTTACCATCAGATCAAGCGCGGGACCGTAAGCGAGTATTTATATCGTCTATTTATACATACACATACGTCCGAACCGACCAAACGAAATCGCCGCTACCGTAAATGTAATAAATGTGCGAATATGTTTTATTTAATACGTTACTGAATATTATACGCGTGTATTTCGTATTATTGAAAATTGACGTATGAAAATGAAATTTTAGATACGTCTGAGGTCGCCGATCACCAATACATAGTCAAAATGTCAAAAAAAAACGAAATGGCGGAAGAGGTTTTTGAAAATTGACGTATGAATGTGAAATTTTAGATACGGGGGTGTCTTAGGTCGCCGATCACAAATCCAAAGTCAAAATGTCAAAAAAGACAAAATGGCGGACGAGTTTTTTGAAAATTGACGTATGGATGTGAAATTTTAGATACGGGGGTTTTGGAGGTCGCCGATCACGATTCCAAAGTCAAAATGTCAAAAAAAACAAAATGGCAGAAGATTTTTTTGAAAATTGACGTATGAATGTGAAATTTTAGATACGGGGGTGTCTTAGGTCGCCGATCAAGATTCCAAAGTCAAAATGTCAAAAAAAACAAAATGGCGGACGAGTTTTTTGAAAATTGACGTATGGATGTGAAATTTTAGATACGGGGGTTTTGGGGTCGCCGATCACAATTCCAAAGTCAAAATGTCAAAAAAACAAAATGGCGGAAGAATTTTTTGAAAATTGACGTATGAATGTGAAATTTTAGATACCGGGGTGTTTTTGGTCGCCGATCACGAACCTAAAGTCAAAATGTCAAGAAAAAAACAAAATAGCGGACGAGTTTTTTGAAAATTGACGTATGAATGTGAAATTTTAGATACGGGGGTGTCTTAGATCGCCGATCACGATTCCAAAGTCAAAATGTCAAAAAAAAACAAAATGGCGGAAGAATTTTTGGAAAATTAACGTATGAATGTGAAATTTTAGATACGGGGATGGTTGAGGTTTACGTTTTGTTTAATACATTACTGAATATTATACGCGTGTGTACATGTGTGAATGTAATAAATGTGCGAATACGTTTTATTTAATACGTTACTGAATATTATACGCGTGTATTTCGTATTATTAACCTCGCCTTGATGAAGTTTTCACTTCTGCCGTGTGGTTTTAAGCACACTCATTCTTCTTCTTTTTTTTTCAACAGTTTTCAACTAATTTATCTGGATCTTAACGGTCACAAGATGGTGAGAAGTGAACATTACTAGTTTTTGGGGGTGTGGATGGATGAAATGTTAAGTTGGAGGCATCATTGTGAGACGGTATTAGCGAAACTGAACTCATTTTGTTACTTGTTTAGATCTTTAGAAATAATTTTGAATCAAAAGCAGCTGATGAGCTTGTATCGTGCTTACATTGCAAGCAGATTAAAGTACGGTATTGGGTTTTGGGGTACTTCGGTGTTGACTGGTGATATTTTCATATGTCAAAAGAAGATTGTACGATCTATAGCTGGTGTAGGGCGCTATCACTCTGCCAAACCTTCTTTTGTTGGCCTGGATTCTTGCCTTTGCCAAGTATCTTAACAGAAGACCAGGCTAATCATGTACGTAACAATAAACATAATTATGCAGTAAACCGTATTTGCATGGTATAAGTACGATATCTGAGGATGATTTTGCAATACCTAAATTCAGAATGAAATTACATCAGTACTCTACCCAGGTACTCGCATTAAAAATATATAATAAATTCCCTTCAAATACTAAGCATCTACGGCCCAAATACTTTAAGTACCAATTACGTCAAACTTTGTCTGTGAATGCTTTTTACTCCTTACAGGAGTTTTAGATTATAATTTTTGACTATAATTTTACATACTATGTACACATGTAGTTAGTTTGAAGTTCTAAACCTATATTAATAGCAACAATAAGATTTAGCCTTTATATTAAGTGCTCTTCATATTTGTATTTCTACTTTTTATTTTATTTATATTTTGTAGCATGACTTGTCCAACATACTTATGTATAACTTGTGGATTAATAAACTATTATATTCTTCTATTCTATTCTACCTTGCCATTCATAACACTACACTATTTACTTTGACAATGTTGGGAAAAGTCCAAAAGAAACCTTTCACACCTTGTCTTGTTAAAATCCAAAACGAATATTATCTCCATATTGTACCATCTAAGAGTTATTTTAAATCAAAATATATTTCAATGTAAATTTTAATATAAAGTACATTCTATTGCAATTCTCAATTTACCACAAAGAATCACATACTGACATAACCATTCATAACAAATCCAACCATCCATACCAACACAAACTAGCAGCTTTCCACAGTATAATCCATAGATTAATTAGTATACCTATGTCCACTTCAGACTATAGGAAAGAATATAACATTATTAAACGAATTGCCTATAATAATGGATACGACCCAAATTTAATAGATAAATTAATTTCTAAGAGATTTTTCAACAAAACGTTACAAGAAATTTATCCAGTTACTAAAGACAATACAATTAAAAAGTTCAAATCTTTCACTTACTTAGCGGAGGACCCAATAAAACTAACAAAATTACTTAAAAAAGAGAAAAATAACATTACATACAAAACTAACAATTACCTTGCGAAATACATCAAAAATAATAAAGGAAAAACTAATCACAACAATAAATCGGGAGTCTATAGGTTAAATTGTAGTACATGTACTAAAGGATATATAGGTCAAACAGGAAGAGCTTTTAAAACACGGATCGCTGATCATTACTTTGCTTATATACACCGAAAAAATGATTCGACTTACGCGAATCATTTGATAGATAATAGTCACAGTTTTAATAAAGATTTTGATATTCTTCACGTTGAAAATAAAAGTATTAAACTAGATTTACTAGAGACATTAAAAATTAATAAATATAAACATTCAAACAACCTATTAAACGATCAAGTAGACCTAAACTCATCACCATTGTTAAATCTGTTCAGTCAGTAATACAGTTTCCCTAATTTCACACACATCTGTTAGCAATATATTTAGTTACATGTACTTTTTGTAAAGACCCCATACTTTTACACAAGAAATTGTTCTTGATATATTAGTTCTAAGAATTCCTAATAACAGAAAACTATATATACGAGTTTAAGTGTATGTAGGTAGTTATTATATGTCAATCTGAAGAAGCTACAGTGTAGCGAAACAGCTGTCGTTGTTATTAAATATTAAATACTTTATAATTTGTTTTATTTCACATGAAATGGATTTACATCAAGTAAAGACCAACTCAATCCAAGATTTGAAAGTCGCATTATTTTTCTGAAATCTATTATAATATAAATTTAAAAGCAAGACAAGCAATATAAAATTACACAATTAAGGTTCTTAAAAAGATTGATAGTGTTATCTCGTTCTAAAAGATAGCTTGATGTGTCAGTATCCAAATCTATTTCCTGAAGAACCCTTGTCAAGCTAGCCCAATAAATAAAAAAAAAGTTTTTCTTTTCATTTAAACAGTTTCGAAAACATCATTTATATTTCCATTTATTTACTTTAATTTAATAAATAAATAATTTCATACATATATACATAATGAAATTACATATTGCGTTACTCCAAGAAATTGCACGTTTAAAGTCATGACCCGTTTGTAATACAACGCGAATTAAGACAAGCAACCTCGACTGAATTGAAACGCTTGATTTAATCGATACGAAATGGAAATAATCTTTGTACAAACGTGTTTAATCCTTCACTTTATTATGTACGTATGCGTGTATGGCTGCGTGTGACATTGTTTTTCTTTATCCGCAAACATTGAGAATCTGTCCCATTAAATCTCAATAGTTTTATGTTAATGAGATTTATTCATTTATGATAATAAGGAAGGAAAGATAACGTATGACTGTGTGTACATGTAGGTACATATATGTGAGTGTATTGTGTTCAAGATATTTCTGTGAATGTATACTGTACGTGCATATGTATATAACTACCGTAAATGCAAAAGTAATTACTCCATTTCGTCGACACTACCCCCTCGACAAGGGAAATGTTACCGCTAATCTTTCAGGAAATCTGCACGAAATAACATGTTTTTAAAGACCTCGCGAACGTGCCGGGGTTGTTAAACGTAATGTTATGAATACTTGATGGAATTAATTAATCAAATATTTCAACAAAAAAACGAGGACAGAATAAAAATAATCGGCGATGTTATGGCATTTTCTTTTTATTCTAAAGTTGATAATAGAGAGGGTAAGTAATCTATTATGTAACCTATCTACACTGTGATCAATAGAAATATTTATTCAATTAATCAGGGTAATCAAGTATACTCGACGAAGTACTGCCGACAGAGGCTAGTCAACAACGGAAATGGGATATACGAGGTATGATCAGATTCAAACCAGAAATTTCAAATTTTGCGCATTGTAATTAATCTAACAAATTGATTAATTTTTCTGTGTTGACAGCACTGTTAGTGACAGATACGTCACTTATTTGACACAACTGCTATGCTTAGTTTGTGTTTGGCGAGCGAATAAGCGAGCGTTATCAGTGGCAAATTGTTTGTACCTAATCAACACAAACTCATAATTTTGATAGTTTGGTTATGTCATGTAAATGTGTGTAATAAATAGTATTTTACTTTTTGAAAAACAAATTATTACAATAGTCAAAATTAAAAGAAACTAATACTAAAACGGATGTTGGAAATGTTGACCATTATTTTGAAGGCAAAGTTGAACAAAAGAAAAGTGAGTGTGCTTAAGACCACAAGGCAGAAGTGAAAACTTCATCAAGGCGAGGTTAAAATACGAAATACAACTTTTTTTTCGTTCTATATTCATTTACATTTACATTTTCCATTTTCCATTTTCGTTCTATATTACATTTAAAAAATATATATTTATTATTATTGTGTATACATTATTCTAGTACATTTCGCTCGGTCTGATCAAGTTTTCACTTCAAAAATTCATACATACGCATGTATATATACAAATAAACGATATGATAATTCTCATACGAGTACCCGCGCTGGTCTAATGGTAACGTGCCGGCCTCATACCCGGGCGGCTCGAGATCGCATCATCACGCGGACAAGAATTTTTCAGAAAATAAAAATACAATATTTCGCGTATTTATTTTAAATTTCGATTTAATTGAAATTAAATACCGCTAGTTAGTGTTATAATACAAAGCCAAACGTGAAACGGTTGCTGAGCGAGTATAGCAGAGACCGGCAGAAACGCGTTAATTATATATCTCTCGCTCCCTTAGTCAACTCGACTCGAGCCGACTTTACTCGAACGAGCGTTACATTCCGAGCGTGACGGTTCAGTCTCGTTCAGTGCCCAACAATCAATGCATCAACGCGCCCATAGAAGTTTTCACTTCAATAATTAAATGAAGTGATGGAAATCTCTTGTCAAAATATAAGCAAGTAATAGCAAATAAAACACTTGATTGAACTCTACGCTTCATGCTTTCAAATCCATTTATTAGGATTTATTGGGTTATGTCAGGACAAGAATTCACAATAGCATTACGAAGCTCTTCGATTGTGTAAGGTCTGGTCTTGAAAATGGTATTCTTTAAATATGGAAATATAAAATAGTCTAAAATTGTCAGATTGGAGGAAAATTAATAATTCTTGTATCGAAAAATTGGTGCAAAAAAACTATTGTTTCTCGAGATTTGTGCGCTGGTGCATTATCTTGCTGGAAATATCCTTCTGTAAGTTCATTAATAAAAGGCTGTAATAATTCATTCCGATATCTTTCAGCTGTTATGGTTTCATTAAAAAATATAGACTCAATAATTCATCTTCTTAAAACTTCCGGCAAGGCAATTATCTTTTATGGATGTAGCGCAGTTTTCACAATTCGTGAGGGTTTTCCGCAGACCAAATTCTCATATTTTGCTTGTTTAAATATCCTGAAAGATGGAACCAAGCCTCATCCGAAAAGAAGCATTTGTCGAGAATGTCATTATTACTTATGATCTTCAAAACCATTGACAGTACTGTGTTCTCATACCAAAATCTACCTGTTGAGTTCCGAAACTGCTTGAATTTTATATGCAAGTAACTTTAAGTCCTTTTTTAAAATAGTATGACATGTCCCCACTGACACCTGAACTTCTTGAGAGATCTTTGCAATTGATTTTTTGGGTGAGTTGTCCATTCGACATTGAATATCATCTACACAATCTGATGTTCGTTTTCTGGGAGCTCCACCGCCTGATTTACGAGTTACTGCTCCTGTTTCACCAAATTTAATAACACAAGCATTAATACGTTTTTGCAGTTGTGCGTAAATAACTGGCAGATTAGGAAATTGTTGCCGGAAAGCCTGTCAGCACTGATTAATGAAATAAATATAATCTCCAATGGTACTTTAATTAAGCATAATGCTCAATATTGGTCAGAAGATAATCCTAGGTGGATAAGGCAAACAAGAAATCAAACCGTTTTTTAGAGTTAACGTTTGGCGTGGAATTTTAAACGGATATATCTTAGGCTCCCACTTTTACCATGAAACATTAACTAGTGTGCGCTACTTACATTTCCTGCAAAATGAGTTACCACTACTTTTGGAAGATGTACCTATAGAGCTGTGAAATAATATGTGGTTACATCAAGACGGGGCACCTGCTCATAATGCCAACATAGTTACTGAGTATTTTAATCAAACGTTCCCACGTAGTTCGATTGATACTAATGGTGTCCTTAGGTTGCCAGCTCGTTTGCCGGATCTAATCCCGTTAGATTTTTTCTTGTGGGGTTACTTGAAAGCTGAAGTTTACAAGGAACCCATAGCAGATATGGGCGACCTTTATAATAGAATTTATGCACGTGTTCAAAAACTTAGTAGAAATACATTGTTAAATGTTTCCGGAGGAGAACTAATAAGGCGATATACGTTATGTAGTAATCAAGAAGGCAACAATTTTGAACATCTCTGTTAGTTATATTTGATCCATTTAAGTATTTAAACTAAATAAAGACAAAACTTTAAAATTACTCTTACTTTCTTTAAACACGAATATCTATGAAACCGTTAAATTTTGGGAACTAACACAAACAATAAAATTTACATTAATTTTAATACTCTTTCAAATAAAAAACAAATGAAGATTGTGGCGATCAAAAAAATTCTTTTCATCGCAGCGCCATCTATATCTTCACATAATAAAACACAATTGTGAGAGCAAACTAGAGTCGATCACATTCATTAGTAACTACAGTTTACAAAATTATCTTTATCCGTTTCCGAGATATTTGACCTGGGAGTTTTAAGTGGTACATCCTGTATACGCTATTTTTTTGGTAGAATACTAATCTTGAAAGAGCAGAACAAAGTCTGCCAGCTAGTATATAATATAATTATTTTCGTTGTTATGAAACTGGCAATACAGACATCCTTTTTTTTGTTTATGACAAAAGTGGATTGTTCGTGCGTTCTGCTATAGCATAAATATTTTATCCAATTCTTAGGTAATTTATTTCTTATTTCATGATTCTATCTCTTGATGACAATGGAGAGTATCTATAAGAGCCTGTTCAAGTGTCATTTCCTTGAATATAATCAATTAATAACTTTAATTTTACTTAATACTTAAATTCACTAAAAATTGTTACAATTCGCGATATATATTAAGCATCACCACATTTCTATGATTTATAATTTAAATTTGTGAAATAATTAAAGGTACTTATCCGATTATTTATAAAGGATTGCTTCTCTACGACCATGATAGAAGGACTAAAAGAGATATGACATTGCGCATGTTTCCCCCACCGGTCATTGCTCGGTGACGTCAAGTGGTGACCATGTTGTGGTGATATGACGGACATGACTGACGTTTTACTCATCGTTTTACTTGTGAAATTAGAAATTATTTCTATTGGGTAATTAATTAACCTAAGTACAATGCGGTGCGCAGTGTTTGGTTGCTCCGTCAATAACAATTTAAAAAGTATTGGACCAAATGTACAATTTTTTCGTTTTCCTAAAGAGGAACCGACGCGAAGTGTATGGGTGAACTGTTGTTCTCGTGCCGACTGTTTCAACGTTGAAAATTCTCGAATCTGTTCGACACATTTCACAGACGATGACTACGTTCGAAATTTGAAACACGAATTACTGAACTACAATCCAAAAAACTGTCGTCAGTTGAAGGAGAGTGCCGTACCAAGTATAAACATCATGAAGGCAAAAACCTTGCCTTCAGAATGTAACAAATTTAGGCAGCAAAGGAGAGAAGCCAGAGAACGCAAGAAAATTGTTGATTCGGTTGTAAACAGGTAATATTGTACTATTTTGTATTCATAATACTATAAATTAACTTATGTAAATCTAACAATGCCTGCATTATTCTTCTGGGTTGTTGTAGTTCTTTTACACATGCAGTTAATACTGTTTCTTCGGATGGCGGTGGTACCCATAATAATCACCCGGCCCTACCTGGTTCTTCTCCAGATGCAGATGCTCTAGAAGGTGATGGTAACAATAACAAGCTTGTGGATACATGTGTTAGCAAGGGGTAAGTCTTACTATTATTATAATATGTATTGTTACATTTTATTTCTTGAATTCTTACATTTTGTTTTAGAGTAAATACGGAGTATGACGACAGGGATACAAAAATAGCTGATCTTAAAGCACAATTAGCAGTAATGGAAAAAGAACAAAACCAGCTGAAAAAATTATTTAGCCCTCAGCAGATAAGGAAAATACAAACTCCTAATAAACGATTGACATGGTCAGCTGAGGATATTTCAAAAGCAATAGCTATTCATGCAGCAGGACCTAAAGCTTATAGACTTATGTTAAAACGTGGATTTCCATTTCCAGCAGTTTCAACTCTTCGATCATGGCTAAAAAAAATACTAATATCTCCAGGAATTTTAAAGAAGATTTTTCATATTATTAAAACTTCAGATATGACTAAAATGGATAAAGTATGCGTGTTATCGTTCGATGAAATGAAAATTAAAAAACAGTTTTTGTATGATAAAGTAAATGATGAAACAATAAAACCGTTTAGTTATGTCCAAGTGATCATGCTCAGAGGGTTGTTTAAAAGTTGGAAGCAACCAATATTTTTTGATTTTGACTGCAAACTGACCAAGGATAAGATATTTGATGTAATAAATTATGTTGAATCTGCAGGTAATTATATATGATGTTAAATCACTTAAATTACTTTATTATTTAGGTTTTCATGTGGTGGCAATGACAAGCGATTTAGGAGGCGGTAACCGTGCTTTACATTCAGAGATAGGAATTAATACTTCAAAAACGTGGTTCCTCAATCCTGCTAATGATGAAAAAATATTTGTATTTGCTGACGTTCCGCATCTAATAAAGTTGATACGAAATCACTTTGTGGATCAAGGTTTTATATTGGAAGGACAAGAAGTAAACAAAAATATTATTGAGGAATTGATTGATTTAACCAGTTGCTCAGATTTAAAAATTACACACAAAATTAACAAGGAAATGCTGAATGTTAAGGGAGCAGCTAGGCAGAAAGTGAAGTTTGCAACGAAGTTATTTTCACATACAATTGCTACTGCTATCTCTAGATGTGGAATGCTAGGTCGTTTCAAATCATCAACAAATTGGGCGCAGTGTTCAGAATTTTTCAAAACAGTAAAATATTATAAAATAATTACATTAGGTAAGTTATCAATAAAAATTATAATTTTAGGTGAACGACTGGTTTGATGTGTTAAATGTACGAGTCCCGGAAACTGATTCACGAGCAAGAACAAAAGCATATGGCTTAGCTTTGAATGAACAAAATATCATTTTGGATAAGATGTCTGACACCGTACTTTCTATGAAAATTTCCAACAAAAAACAGCTTTTGCCGTTCCAAAAGGGTATAAATGCTACATAAATCAATGCATGTCAATTTGTAGCTGGCATAAATTTTTTAGGAATTCTAATTACCAATACATCTTTAAAGCTTCTCTTTCATGAAATGCAAAATAAATTCAACATTAAATATTTGTTGACGTATAGACTAAACCAAGATGTTCTAGAAAACTTTTTTGGTGTAATCAGGGCCAAAGGAGGCCTCCATGATCACCCTACAGCTTTGGAATTCAAATATCGCCTAAGAAAATATATCCTGGGAAAAAATGATGGGTCGCTGTCATTTGGTAATACTGAAGAAGATCATACTCCAGATTTGAATCTTGAATTAGGCGAAAACGTAAGAAGCAGTGAATTATGTTCGAAATTATTGACTGGTTAGTATTGATTCAAAATTAATAATTAATATATGTAGTTCATTTAATGTTTTTGTAGATCGTGACCTGAACAATGACCAAGACCATAACATGGAACTCGCTGATGAAGATGAATTAATTTACGACGGACTTGAAAATTTAGGTGGTTATATTTGTCATAGGTTAAAACATGTTACTCTTCCTCAAACCACTTCCACATCTACTTCAGCCAGTTTTACATGGACTGATCAATTATCTGAAGGAGGATTGACAAAAGCATCTCCAGAAATTATGGAAAAACTGGAAAAATTGGAGAAAATTTTTCAAGATATTAATAAAGACACATTAGTTATAACAAAAAATTATCTTCAGTATTTGATAAGGGAAAGCGAACATATACATTGTCATGTGGATGTAAAAACATTATTTTTTAGAAGTCGAATGTATTTTAGAATAAGACAGTTAAATAGTAATCTTCAAGAGTTAGAAAAATCTAGAAAAAGAAAACTTGACAAAATCATACATTAAAATGTTAATATTGTATTACATGTTTTTGTTTTATTAAATGAAACCCATTATTATCCTATGTGCAAACTGTATTATTTATTAACTATCTATTTAGACCAAAGTAGGCCATGGATATCTGGCATTTTAGTTGGACGGAGTGGATGGTTGACAATATTATAAATCCAGATTTTTAAATGAGAATATCACATTTGCGGCTAATCCCAAGGTCATATTTGAAAATAATATAACATCCAATTAGAGGACATTGCACTTCATTTACCAACTTTTGTGTCAACAGGCCTCATTTAATCCACAATCAACAGTAATGTACAATTTTACGTATTAAACTCGTGTAATTACGTTGTTGGTCGTCACCGCATGACGTCATTGCGCAGAAGGAACGAATTTTAACCACGGGAGTGTCATATCTCTTTTAGTCCTTCTATCATGCTCTACGACAAGGTTTTTAAATACCATTTTATAAGATCTAACGTTAAACTGTATCACTGGTCTTGAACTGTACCACGAGATCTGTCAGATTTTAACAGCCCAATATATGGATAAAGTCTGCATATATGTATCTTAATTGGATAGGTTACAGGAAACAAAAACAATTTGGTAGCTCAGTAACTTGTTTATGTATTATTACATCACGTATGGTTTTCTTTATTTTAAACCTTTGGTACCTTAATGAAAATTATACATATTCTTGATATGTAACTATTGTCTTTTTATTTCAACTTACTTCAATTTGTGCTTTTAGAACATGCAGAGACTTATCTCGTCTAATCCAATCTAATTCATTAGAATAACCATTATCATGGCCTTTTCTTAAACTACACTATAAATAAATTTTGTGTAAAATTACACATACTATAATAGAAAACTATTTGACATCGATTATCACGTAAAATTACATCACTATGTAAAATTGCTCACTGGTGTGTAATTTAATAAAGTTAATATGTCATATTCCATTAGAAGTTTGTATTTTTACGTAGTGATTTATATATATTTTATGTAGGGATTCGTAATATTACATAGATTTTAATATTTTTTACAAAAAAAAGAGTAAAATTCAGTATAAACGTAATTTAACTATCGAATGTGCATATTTGCATCTGCTTTTCATGAAAATTACACATTTTAGCACTTACACGTTTCTTTGTGTAACTTTAACGTAAATATTTGTGTAATTTTCCCAATTTTTTTACAGTGTAGGCTGATGGTATTTTATTACACTATAACTTTTCCTTAGTTTATTAATTGATTAATAATAAATATACGTTATACTGTGATTTTTATTTGTCATTGTTCTACCTGGTGTAAGACACCTTGAATTGTCCTACAACACCTTTTGTCAAATATATTAACGCCCCATGAACATAAACGTTCACAATATATATTTCAGAACCCTTATTTTAATAATCTTTTGTCAAAACTTAACACCTCCTCATCAAATTCAAAAGATTTCTATAGTACCCGATAATAAAAATTAAGGGTAGCTTATTTATCCTTTCTCTTATTTTTCTTTGAGGAAGAGAAACGTCTTGTGCAGGTAAAATTTCACAATTACAAATCCAAGGCACTGACGAGCGGTACTTTAAAGATACAAAAGCTTGTACAAACAAACAGTGATGAATAGCTTGAAGGTGTTAAAGTAAAAAGATACTTTTATTATCAAGAGCACACCTGTGCCTACCGGGTGTGTATAAAATTTCAAAGATTCAGGTATATACACGAAAGGAATATGTTAAACTGTATCCGAGCTTATAAATGGCAAATAAAATAAAGAAATATATTTACCACATTGTGTTTTTAGAACCTATTAACAAAAATTAAAGAGGATCAGAATATTAAAATATAAACACTCCAGTGGCGTTGACGATATACACATTAAACCCATAAATATCTATCACAGGAATTACTGAAACCTTTTTTTATATCTTATAAATCAGTTCATTCTATTGTATTTCCATCACCTTTAAAAGTATCTAGAGTTGTGTCTAATTTCAAAAAGATGGGAAGCAAACTACTTGCTGAAAATTATAAACTTATCTATATCAAATTTTATGTTAAATTTTAAAAATACCTTTAGATACCTTTCAATCATGTAATGATTGACTTCCATGCTCAAAGATCTACAGGCTCTGTATCGGTAAGTTTTAATCAATGATTATACTAGTCAACAAGTTTCAAATTTCCTTGCATCTAGTTACTAAATGTGTGTACTTAACTAATTTCGGGGTGCTGAATTGGATAATCAAATCTTTTCTGTCACGTTACATCGTCAAGATATATTGGGGTGATATAAATATAATGTTATAAACAGATTACAGCATTGTTTTCTTGATAACAGTAGAAAAACATGTTTGAACAAAAAAATATATAATGGACAAAATCTGCAGTGCTAATATATAGAAAGCTTAATATCAATTTGATTTGAAAAAAAAGGATGATGAGCTTTTCTTTTACAAGATATCTTATCAGTTTTTCTAAACAGAAAGCAACAGTAATCACCCATCATAACAGGGTCACAGCGCCATTGGTATCGATTATTAATGGTAACCATACCTCGGTAAAAGAAATTTCACTATGTTCATTGCTTACAGCTTCCAAATTGTTCCAAGTCTAGGTGTTAAAACAAAAAATAAAAAGTAAATTTTGCAACCTATGTTTTTGTGGTGGTCTGACAAATCATCATCTCCTCTGTTAATTGCCCAAAAATTCGTGAACTACAGATTTGAAATGGCCATTCAGCTAACTCGAAATTTATGAGCTCAGCATCAAATAATGCATCTTTCAACAATTTCCTGCTTTGTGGTCCAATTAAAATGTCACCTTTTCACTTTGATTTGCTCATTTTGAGCAATATTTCCTTCAAATGTCTGAAATCATGGCTTTCTTCGTCAGATCTAATTTTATATGGAACGTTTAGAGCACTAACTTCCCAACAGGCCAGCCAACAGAAAAAACAGCAAAATTTTGTAAAACCACCATGTGTCGTTTTAAATTAAAATGAAAATTTATTAGAATAATCATAAATATGCTCCGGAAGGAAAGAAAGGAATCAAAGTTGATGCCTGCACCTACACTAGAGAAAATAAGATAACAATTAGAGGACATTACATAAACGGGGGCTTTAAACCTAATTTTTTAGTTTTTTAATTTTATCTACCTTAAAGTATATTTAAACCTAACATTAGTTCCGGGAAATAGAAGATAAAAGGTAGAAGAGGAACGAAAGAAGAATTGCGGAATCAGGAAGTTCAGGAATGATAATAGTGCACCCGAGCCGCCATTGTTACGAAGCAGCTTATAGAGGAAGGTAATGCTATTGTAAAAAAGTCTAAAGGAGGGCGAAGGGATGTCAAAATAAATAAAGTAGGAAGTAGTCCTTGCCTCCATGAACTATGTATCATAAGAGTTTGACAAATCGTTGTTGTACAAACTCCACTGGGCGCCTTTGAGCAGTATAGTATGAATATCAGATAAAGCTGACATACTCCAATTTCGGCCTCACCAGCAATGTAATATACAGAATGTCTATGAAGTAATACAACACGCAACGTTTTGGTTTCGTGTTGTATTACTTCATAGACATTCTGTATATTCAATAGTGAAACATGCATGAACGAAAACAACCAAAAAATATAAAATGTTTTTTAAAAAAAAGTAAATAAAAGCCTGTGTTAGGTTTATACACTTGTGCTATACATTATTACACATAGATGTTTGCACGTTAGGAAATACAGTCGATATAATGACATTGTTTCTGCTATTGTTTTTAATTTGTAATAATTTGCAATACAACTGGCTAATATTAAGCCTGTTGTTTTTAATTTGTGACGTGCTGTAACCGCTTAGTGTGAGTCGCTTTATTTCATTCTTGTTTGTTTTTTTGACTTAATAAGTGCTTATTAATTGGCGGATTTACATATACTGTCTTTTTTAATTAGTAATGTTTTTTGCAGTGTTTTAATAAGCATAAGTTTTGAAAAAGATGTAAATAAACATCGAAACGTCAACAATAATCACATTTTTTTTTAATTTTAACCTAAAAACCAACCACACACCCAAGAATATATACTATTTGATTATTATTAAAAGTGGTTAAGAAAAATAAACACACAACTTATTTATATATACACTACTAAAATTTTGGGAATCGCTGGTATAGAATACACGTCAAAAAAGTGTCTTCATCTGACTCAGCGGTTAAAGTACGTTTTGCCTCGTCAGGGAAAGTATCCCTTTCTTCACTTTTATGTAAATAACTATTTGTATTATTATTTGTTTTATATAAAGTTAAAAATAAAGGCATATATATCTATCTAATTATATACCATCATCGTCATATAAAGCATGCATAAATCTAAAAATATTTTAAACAGCTTCCAAGAACTGAAAAGGATATTTATTTAAATATGGAAATTCATCAACGTCTGCGATACCTCACACAGTGAATGACCCTGTACATCTATTCACCTAAACGAAATAATCGTTACTATTGCTGTAGAAAATCAATTGTTTCGCACAAAAGCTTATTCTGGTCGTAGTGCTATTATGTTAGCGATGTGCCTTATTATTGTTAGAGAGGCATAATATTGTCATTTCGGCGTCCGTGTAACAAAGATGTTCTCCTTTATTGTGTTTACGATTTAATTATGATTGTTGAAGTGTCAAAGCTACCCAGTCAAGTCAAATGATACACAATTACAATTTCGTGTAGCACTCGAAATAGATGGATCTTTAAAGAGACAAACGTAAAATGCACCGAAACGGAATCGCTCTCGCTTTATGGATTCCTAAAATAAGAATTAATTACATTTAATGATTTTCTTTTTTAATTCCTGTTGAAAAACTTTTTTTAATGAGAAATAATTATTTTGTATCTTTGATATTATTTTTTTAAGTTGGCAATTTTGATCTATTTTAAGACAACAAATATAAATAATAAATTAAAGACACTCTGATCCAGGTACTTTCTTTTTAGTCTTCTTTTTATTTCTAACTTTTATATCTTCTGAAAGATTCAAGAGATTTATCAATGAAAGTAGTACAATTTTTAGCATCTGTAATGATTTTCCATGTTTTTCCACTAATACTGAATGTCCTGTATTGTATCGCTTTAGTTAAAGTGAGTTAATATTAATCTGTAATAGACTAACCTGTATTTAAGGTCAATGGTATCTATTTTTTCAACTTTCTACAGTCATTTGTTTTTGAGATGCAAAGGTAATGGAGAAGAGGTTTTTTTCTGAATTCAGTTATGTATCAGACATGTTCAGTTGAAGCCAACCTTTGGTCAAGTTAGCTTTAGAAAGAGTGGTAATCATTCAACTGGCATTTTGAAACATTAGTAGTGTTTACACAAAAACACTAAATCACCTTCACCACACTAAAGCATAAAAAGGCTAAATACGTATTTCAACAACTAAGTTGTCATCTTTAGTAGCGCGAACAACACTGACTGTGTTGTTCTGTTACGCTACCGTGTGTAGACAACGAGATTTTTGATTCAGTGCTACAGAAAATGACAACTTAGTTGTCGAAATACGTATTTAGCCTTTTTGTGCTTTAGTGTGGTGAAGGTGTTTTAGTGTTTTTGTCTAGTTTCAAGCCACAGACTCCAAGTTTAGTTTATTAGTAGTGTTTGTCAGTGTTAAGCCTTCACATCCACATAACTTAATTTACGTTAAGCGCACAGGCGTAGAAGCAGCTGAAGTGACAATCAGATAGGTTCTAAAACGGCATTTTTTCATATAAATGGGGATAACTATGCACCAGATAAATTAAAACGCCGTTGTTCATGATAATATAAAACAGCAACCTACAAAACAATAAAATAAATGTCAAATTGTGCAACAAATTATGCAAATTTATTTTATGCTAGTTTCAAATGACAGATCAGATAATAAAAAAAAGTTCGCATATACAGCTATGCCATTTCTGGTGATTGCTGATTGGTGGAATTAATAAACGTTAATTAAGGAGTTCCCTTAAGTTGAAGTTCGGCCAACTTAGTACAATATTAATTTAAGTTAAGTGCAATAATTTTTATTGTGACCAGATACATAAGAACCCATGTGTTTTAACTTTTGTTAATTTTCCTTCTACCTTCATTTATGTTAAGTTAAGTGGATGTGAATAACACACTAAGAAGTTTGCTTCATTTATTTTTGATAGCGATTTTCAGCATTGTGTATTATGAAATGGCGTTTGTTACTTATCATCATCCCATCCAAGTGTAATCAGCGCGGATAAATCAAGTTTGGAGCACTGAAAGTTTGCATCAATTTCTGATTCATTGCGTATTCAAGTGTGAAGGAATGGTGTTGAACATTTAAGAATGGCAAAGAGAGGATGAATGATAAGCCGCGACCAGATACATTACGTACGTCCAATTCTAATCAGAGCAATTTCAAAACATATTGGTGTATGTGTAGAAACAGGTTATAGCATCGTGCATAATTGGATTATTCAACAAAAAATGCGGGCCAATAAACAATAATAATAATAAATGCAGTACATGACGGAATATAGTCAAAATTATAATGACTTTCTTTTAAAAATCAATGAGAAAATGATAATGATAAAAATTATATCCTATCTCTTATTATTTGCCTGTATCACTTGAAACTTTCCCTTTATTTTATTTGTGTGTCTCGTAAGTTGTGGAGTATTCTGAATAATAGTTTAGTACAAGTTTGAACAATTAAATAGATTTGAAAAACAAGTTAATTGTAAAGTCCGACATTAAAGTAAATTCAAGTCAGGTGTAAGACCACATTTTAAGTAATCCAGAATTATTGAAAGAGATTGCTTCCTGACCTATACACATTTATATAATCTATGTATAAGTCTTCAGTTATAAGAAATAATTATATATAATAAAACTAAAGAGAGTTTATATTTTTACTCTACGTTAAATCAAATATTGAAGTTTTATTTCATTATAATCACAGAACACATCGTTTTATTTTTAATAAAAATGTACTTAAGAGGGGCGTTTACTAACAAATAGAAACTTATGCAATATTATTATACACTCGAATATTATAGGTATATATGACATTTAAATGCGAGTGACAGTTTGTAATTAAACTGTCACTCGCATTTACGTCTGCAATAACCGACCGATTCCGATAGATTTTCGTCTTCGCTAGGACCGGTAGAGATATCTTAAAGTGGGGATAGACGACGCGATTAGCTTGGAAAAACCTCGTGAAAAATGTGTGTGACAATGACTACTGTTTAATGTTTTTTATCTTTAAAAATAATTACGTAAATTTGATTTTTTCTTTATATCGTACATCAAATGTGCACCTAGCGCGTAGAGGTCGTTTTTTTTCATTTGTGTACCAACCATAGTTCGTAGACATTAATCAAATCATCACTAACCCAAATTTGAGATTCTAAAATTACAAAATAAGTTTAAAAAACGCGAAACGGCGATGCCTTAATTTTCGATAAGTAAACGCTCCTCTTAATTTACATTCAGAAAATTTGGTATACATATTTATATATAAATATAACATCAAAGTAAACTTCACAAACCGTAAATGTTATTCGTCAATCACAATGTTCACATAGACGTACTAAAACTATTATATCATGGATTTTGATGACAGAGGTAGATTGCTTCGACCACCTCGTTTTAGTATGATAGTACTATTATAAAGAGCTTTAATGTGAACTTAGCTAAAACATACATTGCTATACATCTTTTAGCTTTTAAAATATAAGGTGTGTAGCACCACGCGACTCTATTATACGAATATGCATTTTAAAATATGAAAAAGTTGCTCGAAATTAAGTTTTATATACTTTTACCTTCTTAAAATAATGATATGTGGCCACCACACGATTTTCTTATACGTTGAGCGTTTCAAGCTATAGAATTTTAAGATTTTTTTTACAAAGATTATTAAAAATCCTATTCTAAGTACTTCCATTCTCTTAATAAATCCCTATAGAATGCATACTTTGCAAGATATTCGAAAAAAAAGTACTACTCGCTAAGCGTAAAAGTGTTGCTTCCGGTCCGAATTTTGAAATTTCATGTATACAAAAGATATCAGCTCTAAATACTTTTATACTCTTGATAAATATATATAGAATGCATAATTTACGACATATTTTCAAAAAAATCGCTATTCGATAAAGTAAAAGTGTTACTTTCAATCCAAATTTTGAATTCCTTTTTTACAAAAGGTATTGGAAATCAAGCTTTAAATACTTTGTACTCGTAATGTACCTGTCTAGAAAGCATGACTTGCAAGACATTAGCAAAAAACTAATTTTCGATAAGCGTAGCAATTTCGAAAAACTTTTTTAAGAAAATTCTCCTTAAATTTAATTTGAGTACATTTGAATCTTTTTTTAATTTGTTTAAACTTTTAGTTGACGAAATATAGGCAAAATTCGATTTTTTCGCTGAAGTAAACTACTACTTCCGGTTTATCGATTTTACTGAAAATCTAAATAATTCTCGAGAGGGTGATTATACTCGTAAATATAAAATTTGGAAATGATAGCTATAGCCGTTTGGCCGCTATCGTGGTCACACACACACACACACACGCACATTCACACGGAGAGACATTTTAAAAAATGGGGTGTGGCCACCACACGACTTCCTTATACGCATGAGCGTCTCAAATTATACAATTTTTTTATACAAAAATTATCCAAAATCCGATTATAAATCCTATAGAATGCATACTTTGCAAGATATTCGAAAAAAAGTGCTACTCGATAGGAGTAAAAGTTTTACTTCCGGTCCGAATTTTGAAATTTTTTTTATACAAACGATATTTAAAATTATGTTTTAAATACTTTTATACCTACTCATAATGTACCTGCCTAGAAAGCATGACTTGCGAGATATTCGTAAAGAAACTGATTTTAAATAAGAGTAAAAGACTTACTTCCGGTAGGAATTTCAAAAAACTTTTTTAGTACAACTTTTCTCAAATTTAATTTTGAGTACATTTGAATTCTTTATAAATTTGTTTAAACTTAGTAATTGACGAAATTTTGTCAAAATTCAATTTTTCCACTGAAGTAAACTACTACTTCCTGTATACCGATTTCACTGAAAAACTAATCAGGTTTGAAGAGGGAGATTATACACGTAAATATAAAATTTAGAATTCATATCTACAGCGGTTTGACCGCTATCGTGGTCACATATACACACACACAGAGAGAGAGAGAGAGAGAGAGAGAGAGAAAGAGACATTTTTTTAAAACCACTTTTTTGTTATCACGGAACTTCAAAACGTTGACATCTGCAAAAATCATAAGGTCGAAAACTTTCATCATCACAATACTTCCTTATACTACGTATAAGAAAGTAAAAAGGCCGCTCGTCGCACTTTGAATACAGATCGCGGGCTGACCCGTTAATCCGTCCATCAATTACAGAAAACATTCAATTATTATGCCAATTCAGATTTAGCAGGGCCAAGGTCCGTCTATCACGAGTGTTATGCCCGCCCGCGGCCCGAACCTGACCGGCGGACTTAAGACTGATTGCAGTGCTCTAAATTGAAACAGTAACTATTATATAATATTATAATAAATATTTCTGTTATCACTATTAGTACGTGAATTTTATGCTTTAGCCGCATAGTAACTCAAGTTCTAGAAATATATATACCTATCTATATTCAATTATACTGTCATCTGAAGATATTACTAATTATAATTATTAAATATTATTCACGGAAATAAAAAAGTCCTATGACACAACGTTATTTAACAATTTGAGATTAAAATGAAATTGAATTGACCGCTGGTGTCGGACTTTCTAATCAATCTTAATTTATTCACTGTTCGACCAAATAATTGTATATGCAACAAATACATCCAACCAAGGATTTACATATCAAGGTTAACTAATATTACTCAAACAGGAGTTGATGTAACAAGACAATTATTTAGCTCTGCGAGAGCTTCATCAGTTATGAATTACAATTTTAACTGATAATATATCTCTTTCAAATCTATGTGTTTTATTTTTTTCATTTTTACCTATAATCGAGTTTCAACTACTATCTCATCGTCAAGTCATAATTTTATAAAAGTTATTTAAATTTATTACTAAAATTTAAAAAAACACTTATATGTGATAATCTTGACTTAATGTTAGTAGTGACAAGCTCTTATATATTTTATTTAAATAAGTTTAACCTTAAAATAAATTATAGAAAGCATTTTTTACTTTACAAATGTTTGATTGTACATAAAATTATACAAAAACAACGAATAAATGCACAAAAATCTCTTTATATTTATAAAATCAAATAACCTTATGCTTCAAATACCTATTTAGTTATTGTTTATTATTAAAATAAATCATGTAATTAAGTCTTTTATTTATAAGAAAAAATAACATAATTATAAGATTACAAAATTATCAAAGAGCATTTCTGTTTCAATAATTACATTTATTTTGTAATCTATATAAAAAGATAGAGAATGTCTTAACATCAATATTCCATCATTCGCTTATATACTTTTTACATTGTTAGTGTGTAATCCCTGATGTTTCATTATCTAAAACGCGCTTGTTAATTATTATGTATTTTGGTGCTTCAGAAATAGAATTTTTCAATTCTATTTCTAAAGCAGCAGCAAATATACAGGCTGTTTGCCAAAAAACGCCCCATCCCGTAACTTCTTTATTTATTATCCGATTTCAATAAATAAAAAAAAAGGATAAAAATGGTTTGACAAACTCTATAAACTAGCTTTCATCGCAACTTTTTTCAACTCTATCTTGATTGCGTGACGATTGTTAACTCATTGTTTTTTAATGGACACCTGTAGGTTTTTCCTTTAGTGTGATAGATAATATTTTTTTTGAATCTAGTAATGTTCATTTTTCTATTTCGGTGCTATAAAGTACTACTTTATCGCACGCTAATTTTATTTTTTTGAGGTTGACAACAAAAAATGGAACCAAATCATATTTAAATGTCAAGTATAATACTTTAATGTAACAAACATGTGCAATAGAAGTTGTACAAAGAATAAAAAACACACATGTTAACATTTTATTTACTAATTAAGAATAGAAATTGTTAAGCAGACTTCGATGATAAGTTTTCTGATGTTAGTCTTGAAATTTATATCCCACGTTGAATAGTACAACTGTTATAAAAGTTTACTATAACACTAGAAGATTCGTGTGCATTATTGGATATTCCAGGCAGATTTTGGGAACACATTACGTTCTGTCTGAATTCCTGTTGCTTCGCATTGACTGACACTTACGGTAATATTCGCTATATTATTTTCTTTTCACCAACTTAAAAGTGCTGGTATTGTTTTTGATAAACATGTCAAGACTTTGTTGGAAAAGATTTTGTAAATTGTTTTCTGCTATTTTGCGAATCTCTAGGGACGTGCAATTATTTATTTCGTCCTTTTTATTGATACTTTCAAATAATTTATTGTCTAAATCCGTCTAAATTTTAAACAAAATTACATACAACACCGCCGATATTCAAATATTTAAAATGTTCTACTTAAAAATCAGAGTAACCAACTTTAAAAAAACAAAATTTCTAAAATGTTCGATCAAAACACGTCTCTCATTTTAAGCTTTTTTGAACTTTTAATAACTGAAATAGAAAAAATAGTATAAAATACACGTTTCATAAAACATTTTGCACACTTGAAAGCATGCGCAAAAATCATGTCTTACGAAACTTGTATTTAAATATACTATTAGTTATTATTTGGTTAATATTTAATTTAAAAAAGGTGCATCTTTAAGTACCTATGCCGTAAAAAACAATCAGAACACAAAAATCGGCAAATGTCAACAAAGCGTCAACTGGGAAGTCTGCATGTTATTCTTTTTATTTGTTACACAACACCGCCAGAGCGAGCAATCATCCAATGGTTTATTCTAATGCATTAAAAATCGAAATTAAATTAAAATTAAATTAAATTAATAATAAGAATCAATATATAAACAAATTAGAAACAATTAACAAACGACAACTCTACTACTGAATATAACTCTCATAAGCATTTATATTTATTTAGATATACTGTTTAAATAGTCGCTCCAAAGTAGGGATGCGCAACATTTCCAAAATATCGATATTAGAATCAAATAATGTATCAAAAAATCAAAATCGATTTTAAACAAATATCGAATTAAGAATATCAATATGCCTTGATATCGATATTTTTTTCATGTTTATAATAAAAATTCTTTGTGGCTTTTCAAGTCATTTATTAGTAACAAATAATAAAATCTTTAACTTAAAGTATATATATTTATTCCAAAATTAAAAAAATTCCAATGAAAATACAAGTGGTATAAAACAAATACAGAAACACAATTTAAAAATAATAATCTTTAAAAAATTTAAATATATCTGCTTTACAATTTAGAAGAAACAGTAATTGTGATAATCTATGCCCTTTCAGTCTGTTCCTTTGCGGAGTTAAAATTTGTCCAACGTTTGAAAATAGCCTTTCTGATGGCACTGAAGTGGCTACAATACATCAATATTTCGGCGCAATTTTTGCTAAATTAGGGTAAGCTACTTTTAAGTTACCCCCACAGCATAAGTTTAACTTTATATTAACCCAGTATACATTTTTCAAAATTTCCCACAATATTATTTAGTAACATCAACATTAAAACTGAAAATCACCACTCATATATAAATAGGGAAGTTAACAGGTAAATGTCGTAATTAGTAAAAATACTGTGGGAAATTTGAAAAGCGCTTAATGGGAAGATAACCCCCATAAAGACGAACTATACAAAATGTGAATCTATAAAGTGAAACATTCCGCTGCCGCTTCCAGATTATAATTTCTACGAAATAGCAACATCACAATAAGCATTTTTCAAATTATTAACTTTTTTCTTAAAAAGATAATAAATTCTGTATAATGTGAACAGGTTCTTTTGTCTATTAATGTGAAATAAATGCCTGAAATTTGAAAAAATGGCATTTTTGATTAAACTATATTATCGAATAAAAAATCGATATCAGTCGATATTATTGAATAAAAAAATATCGATTTTAATCTCGATTATCGAAAAGAAAATATCTATATTTTTTTAAAAACGATGTATCATGCGTATCCCTACTCCCAAGCCCCATTCTATATTAAATTGTAATATTTTACACACGATCCTGAAGATAACCCCAAAGCCAAAAATCGAGTGGTGTACGATCTGAGAAAGGCGCAGGCAATCGAATTGGTCAATGCATCTCTATCCATGTCGACCAAATTTGTTATTTAACTAAATGACGTTCCTCCAGGCGTTATACGAAGCAGCCCTCATCTCGTTGAAAAAACACTGTATTTAGTTCTGCAAGAGTTAAACGTCTAAAAAATTGTCAAGGTCTTCAGAAAGTAGCTGATATTTTTTTTTTTTGATTAAGAGTACCATTTATAAAATGGTTTAATTAACTGATCACCTAAAATACCGCACCATATATTGTGTCTATCGAGAGAATAGGTGCCGATAAGATGTCATCATTTCTTAACAGATGTAATAGCTTAAATGATAATCAATAGAATAGAAAGGACGTTCCACAATGCATTCAATAGTTAAACTACTAAACAATGTCTACAGAAACATCGATGTGGGCAATAAATGTTTGGCTATTTTTTTAGATCTGAGTAAGACTTTTGATTGTGTTAATTATAAACGGCTTCTGGAAAAGTTATACCGGTATGGTGTAAGGGGAACGCCCATACAATCGTTTAAAAGTTATTTGGAACACCGAATGCACTATGTGCAGGTCGGTTCGTATTGATCGCGAGAACAGCCTATGACTTCTGGGGTTCCTCAAGGATCCGTGCTCGGCCCACTATTGTATATAGTATATGTAAATGACGTTCCCTCCAAAAATGCTTTACTATTTGCTGATGACACAACGATATTTGTAGCCTGCGATAGGAAGGATAATGTGGCCGGACCAGCGAACGAAGAACTGCGAAACTAGTGAAGCTAGTATTTCTCAAAAAGGTACAGCAAAATTTTTAGGTGTAACAATCGATTCAGGATATAACTAGGAGACCCATATCGACAGCCTATGCAAGAGGCTGGGATCTGTGTGTTTTGCACTAAAACAATTGAAGCATTCAGTGAATATAGATGTATTAAAAAGGTACTACTACGCAAGTTTTCATTCTTTAGTATCGTACGGTTCATTGGCATGGGGTTCCTCAAGTGAGAGTGAGAGGGTTTTCATGTTACAAAAAAGAGCATTACGTAACATGGTGGGTGTAAGTGCGGGGACGTCATGTAGGGGTTACTTCACTAGCTTAAATATTATGACGGTTCCCTGTATTTTTATTTGCCAAATATTAACTTACGCTAGCAAAATCTGTTCTAATTTATAAAAGTTGGTGATTACCATGAATATGCTACGAGGCGGGGTGATGCTTTGGAGGTGCCCAGACACAGACTATCGATTTATAAAAAAAAGCCCACTGTATTTAATGATAACTGCCTACAACAGAATCGCTAAAAATTTAAAAAGTCTGCCGTTGGAAAAATTCAAAGTAAAGTTAAAAAAGTTGTTAATTGCCAGATGCTATTACTCTTTTAGGTATTTTGTAAATGACAGGCAGATCTTAGATTTGCATATCTAAATTGTTTGTTTGTGATTGTTGTTGTATTTTTTTATATTATTATATTGTATTGTATTAGTTAGTTGCTTATGATTGTGTTATATTTGTATTGTTTGATTTTTTATATTTATATTTACATTTGTGTTGACTTGTTCTATATCATTTTTATGGTCAATTGAATGAATAAATATTATTATTATTGACACTGAATCTTCTTTGGAAATTATTTTCAACGATAATTGTAGGATTTGCCTGGCTCCAATACAGATTAATGTTTCTGTTAAAAACGCCATTATTGGTAAATGTGCTTCATGGGTCCAAATAATTTTTCTCTAGAAATTTCGATTGTTTTGTACAGTCATTTTCTTTTCTTTTTCCGCTTTTGTCAATTGCGTTTCACTATTTGTCAAATTACTTTCCCTTTATATCAGTTGCTTTCCTTGTTTATATGTAGATATGTATAATTCTAGCATTTTATAAAAAAAAAACTATAGCAATTTACTCATTATAGTGAGAATTTCTTTTATTTAGATACAAACACAGTGTAAGATCTATCTCAACATAACTCAATTTGAAGTTTAATTTCTTTGTAAACAGTTGTGTAAATATGTCTCCATGGGTTGAACATTATTCAAACAATTTTGTGGACGTATACGCTCAGATGCATTGTGTGCCTTTGCTTCCACTGGCTGAGTAACTCTTGTAGTGAATTTAAAAAAGGGCTATAAGCAGGAAGAAACGCTTGAAAATGACCATGACCTCTAATGAGGGCCAAAACTCTCTCACTTCCATGGAATCTTACATTGTCCACAACAATATGAGCCCCTTCTACACCGTCATTATGTAAATGTTGAATACCGTTGTGAGAAATTCAGAAAAGTGCAGCACATTAAAGGGCACATCTTGAATTGGAAACAAATACAATGAATTTACGTTCATGACAGCGGCAACAGAATAATTGCGCCCTCTTAAATGTGCTTTTACATATTTTTGATGCTCTGGTATTTTTCACAAATCTTCCGTATTCGTCAATGAAAAACATTTTTTCTCTTTCCAAGATCATTCTGTTATACTGCACTGCGTAATCAAAGCGACCTTGAATAATGTCCATTGTATCTCGTCTGTCACGAAGAAATGATACTTTTTTAACGGAATAAGGAATGTTGCTCTATTATTAAGAGATAGTGCTATTTGTTGAAGAAGTGGCCATTGATTTAAGCACTTTTATTGCAACTGGCGGAGGGTTAAAGAACAACCTAGGTCAATCCATTTACAAATCTGTTCTTTTTGAGCATTTAATAATTTTTGCTGCCGATATCCCGCACTTAATTTTGCAGTATTATTAGTTTTCCTATATGTTGCATAAATTTTTCTAACCGTATCAGGCAAAACGAACAGAAATTTTGAATTAAGTTATGTTTATATTGCATACAGTGTGTTTCACTTTGATACTTGAAAAATCAGTATTTTTTAATGGAACATTCGATTTAATTTTTTCTTTTTTAAAATATATTGCACTTAAAAAGCTCTACACAGTGATGTGCATTTTTTTGATTTAGGCCCTTTGCATGGCCTGCTGTGGTATTAAATGTAACCCCAAAAATGGAAAAATCGTATTAGGCATTTTTTAACAAAAAAGACTATTTATGCAATCGATTTAGCCATGCTTCGAAACCCTTAGTACCAAGTTTCAAAGTCGCATCTTATACAGAGTGTTTATAATTTAGGTGCAAACTTCGAAAAATACCAATGTTTGGGAGCAGCCTGTATTAACAGAATAAAATATTTTCGAGATTTTCTTCTTTCGATGGAGGTGTAAGTACTATGGCTTTCAAATTATACTCTTTTTATTGGCCTAGTTAATACAGGGTATTCGTAATAAAAAATCAAATTTAAGGAAAAATCGATTTTTTTCGTTTTTTATTTACTGAACATAACAAACTACAAAATAACCAAATATCTTTAAATTTTCGAGTTTTCTATTACCCCTCCTTCAACTTGAATACATTTTTCTAACCTTCTTTGGCAATGATTCATTACTTTCGCGAGTTCCTGATGAGAAATTAACTCGCACTCTTCTGTTATCCTCCGCTTAAGTTCTTCCACATTATTGGGTCTTGTACGATAAACATTTTCTTTAAGTTTCCCCCAAAGACAAAAATCGAGTGGCGTCAAATCTGGCGATCTCGGAGGCCACTTAATTTCTTGACTATAGCGCCCAATCCACTTTCTGGGAAATTTTTGATCAAGCCAGTTGTTAATTATTGCTGCAGTATGGACGGGTGCACCGTCCATTTGAAATATCATGTCGGCACGTCTAGCAATTGGAAGTTCTTCTAAGGCATCCCAGAAATTCGTATTTAGAAAATTCAAAAAATTTTGGGTCTTCAAGTTATGTTGAAAAAAAAGGGACCAATTATTTGTTTATCAAAAATTCCGCACCATACATTAATTTTCTCAGAATATTGACTTTTACAGTGAATAACCCAGTGAGGGTTTACTTCCGACCAGAATCTACAATTTTGTGAAGATACAACCCCGTTTGTGGTGAAGGTTGTCTCATCCGAAAATAAAATTTTATTTAGAAAATTGTGGTCATTTAGATAATGTCCTTGACACCACAGAGCGTATTCCATTCGAGAATTTTCATCACCATTTTCTAAAGTGTGTAGGAATTTTGGTTGTAAGCAACCTTTTTATTTTTCTTAAGACATCGCCAAACTTTGCTGGAAGGTATATTAGTGTTTCGCGAAATTTGTCTAACGCTAGTTTTAGGGTTGTGCCGAATTTGATTTAAAACAATGTTTTCTCTGTTCTCAATTAAATTGTTTCCCCTTTTATTTGTGGAAATAACATTACCAGTTCTATCGAAAAGAGAATTAATATTTGCTACAGTTTGAAAACTCACTGGTTCTAGTTCTTGATGTCTCCTGTTAAATTCTTCTGCAGCTTGTTTATAAGTTTTTGCATTGTCACCAACTAGTCTTGTTATTTCAACTTTTTGCTGTAAAGTTAGTTTATTTCTAACCATTTTTACACAACTTTAATGGTACACACAATAACGTTTTAAGCAATATAACAGCAAGTGTCAAATTGTTTGAAGTTTGATACATTTTTGTTTTCAAGGCCTGCTTCACTAGCGTTAGACAAATTTCGCGAAATATCTTCCACCAAAGTTTGTCGATGTCTCAACAAAAAATTCTGTTCGGATGTAAACCCTAACTGGATTATTCATTTTAAAAAACAATATTATGAGAAAATTAATGTAAGGTGCGGAATTTATGATAACCAAATCACTTGTCATTTTTTCTTCCAACATAATTAGATAATTAATGTCCTCAACTTAAGCAGAGAATAACAGAAGAATGCATGACTAGCACTAAAATATTTTATCTTATTTATTTTTACTTATTTTGTAGTTTTTTGTTATGTTCAGTTAAATTTCTTTTACTAAAAATAAAAACGAAAAAATCGATTTTTCCTTAAATTTGATTTTTTATTACGAATACCCTGTATTAACTAGGCCAATAAAAAGAGTATAATTTCAAAGCCATAGTACTTACACCTCCATCGAAAGAAGAAAATCTCGAAAATATTTTATTCTGTTAATACAGGGTGCTCCCAAACATTGGTATTTTTCGAAGTTTGCACCTAAATTATAAACACTCTGTATAAGATGCGACTTTGAAACTTGGTACTAAGGGTTTCGAAGCATGGCTAAATCGATTGCATAAATAGTTTTTTTGTTAAAAAATGCCTAATACGATTTTGCCATTTTTGGGGTTACATTTAATACCACAGCAGGCCATGCAAAGGGCCTAAATCAAAAAAATGCACATCACTGTGTAGAGCTTTTTAAGTGCAATATATTTTAAAAAATGAGGTGTGGCCACCACACGACTTTCTTATACGTATAAGCGTTACAAATTATAGAATTTTAAGAATTTTTCTTTACAAAAATTATTCAAAATCCTATTCTAAGTACTTCTATTCTCTTAATAAATCTCTATAGAATGCATACTTTGCAAGATATCAAAAAAGTGTTCCTCGCTAAGAGTAAAAGTGCTACTTCCGGTCCGAATTTTAAAATTTCATATATACAAAAAATATTGCAAATCCAGTTTTAAATACTTTTGTACTCTTGATAAATATATATAGAATGCATAACTTACGACATATTTGCAAAAAATCGCTATTCGATAAGAGTAAAAGTGGCACTTCCGGTCTGAATTTTGAAATTTTTTTTATACAAAAGATATTGAAAATTATGTTCTAAATACTTTTATACCCGTAACGTACTTGTCTAAAAAGCATGATTTGCGAAATATTCGCAAAAAACTGATTTTCGATAAGAGTAAAAGACCTACTTCCGGTAGGAATTTCGAAAAACTTTTTAAATAAAATTATTCTCAATTTTAATTTTAAGTATATATGAATTCTTTATAAATTTGTTTAAATTTAGTAGTTGACGAAATATTGGCAAAATTCGATTTTTTCGCTAAAGTAAACTGCTACTTCCGGTCTACCGATTTTACTGAAAAACTAATCAGATCTCAAGAGGGAGATTACACACGTAAATACAAAATTTGAAATTGATACCTACAGCGGTTTGACCGCTATCGTGGTCACACACACACACACAGACACACACAGACACACACAGACAGACACAGACAGACACAGACAGACACACAGACAGACAGACACACAGACATTTTTTAAAAACCACTTTTTCGGTATCAGGGGACTTCAAAACGTGGACATCTGCAAAAATCTCGAGGTCGAAAATTTTCATCATCACTATACTTCCTTATACTACGTATAAGAAAGTAAAAAGAAAAAATTAAATCGGATGTTCCATTAAAAAATACTGATTTTTCAAGTATCAAAGTGAAACACACTTACAAACAACTTACAACATACATAGATGTTAGGCTGTGTTTGTATCTAAATACAAAATACATTTCTCACTTTAATGTGTAAATTGCTATATTTTTTTTTATAAATTGTAAGAGGTATACATACCTACATATAATCAAGAGAAGCAATTGATATAAAGGAAAAGTAATTTGACAAAAAGGGAATTTCATTTGACAAATTCAGCTGACGTTTAAGAACATGGAAAGTCATTTAATAAATAGTAAAACACAAACAAAAGCGGAAAAGCAAAAGAAAATGACTGTAAAATGATTAAATAAAAGTTACAAAATTTTCGCTCCGACCTCTATCATTTTCCTATAGTGCTTGCACTTTCTGAGGAATGTATGACTTAAATTATGCTCTTTCACACACTGCGTAGTATACGCAGTGTGTGTAGGAAAGCTAATAAACAGTATGTTTGATTAGACATGTTAATGGCAATCTCTCGCGTTGAAATACGCTGATTCTCCTGCACACTGAGAAGAACATTCATTTCAACATTTTCGCCAAATCGTCGCTGTTCTCACTTCGGTTTTTTAGAAGCTCCATAGCGCTTCAAATTTTCTTCAAGCCGTCTAAATTGGCGGAGGTTAAGAACTTCCTCTTGATTTCTATCTTTATTACACTCGACATAAATTTCAAACATATCGGTGGGATAATTATTGTTCACGGTTGCGGTGGTATCGTTATTTCACAAGAAATAATGCTTTAAAATCGCAAGTCACAGTAATTTTCAAATAACAGACGTTTGAATGACTTATTTGTCGCATTTGTGTTTCGATTTGTTGTCACAGCACACATGAACATTTCATAGTAGGTGGATAAAGATTGCAGATATTTCAATTTTTTTTTTGCAATTAAATATCAACCAAATGATAACTAAATAAACATTACTAGATTCAGAAAAAGATATCTACCAAACTTCCCCAATTTATTGCAGATAACAATCAACACTACATAATAGACAATGCTAGCCTATGAGAAAATGACACAAAAATGTCAAATAGGTATAGAAATTAATAATATGTAAAGTATAAATGAAAGTGGAAATTACTAAGCGTGAGTGGCTACCTTATGCCCCCTCTAAACATCGCCGAACATTCGGCAAATTACGCCGAACAGCAATGTGTAGACAGTTTATTCGGCAAATATTTGATATTCGCCAATATTCGCGCCGAACACGAATGCCGATCCGTTCGGAGTCGGTTTTCGTTTCACACATCAAAAAAAAATTCGTATCCGAACACAAATAACCTGACTACACATCGTATATTGAAGTGAGATGAATACCTATAGGTATAAGTAAATAGATAAATTCGTAAACATAACCTATAATTTAAAGATTTCAAATTAAAAAATGAGGTGTGGCCACCACACGACTTTCTTATATGTATGAAAGTGTTACTTCCGGTCCGAATTTTAAAATTTCATTTATACAAAAAATATTCCAAATCCAACTCTAAATACTTTTGTACTCTTCATAAATATATATAGAATGCATAATTTACGACATATTTGCAAAAAATCGCTATTCGATAAGAGTAAAGGTGGTACTTCCGGTATGAATTTTGAAATTTTTTTTATACAAAAGATATTTAAAAGTATTTTCTAAATACTTTTATACTCGTAATGTACCTGTCTAGAAAGCATGACTTGCGAGATATTCGCAAAAAACTGATTTTCGATAAGAGTAAAAGACCTACTTCCGGTAGGAATTTCGAAAAACTTTATTAAAACAATTTTTCTCAAATTTAATTTTGAGTACATTTGAATTCTTTATAAATTTGTTTAAACTTAGTAATTGACGAAATATTTGCAAAATTCGATTTTTTCACTGAAGTAAACTACTACTTCTGGTCTGCCGATTTTGCTCAAAATCTAATCAGTTCTCAAGAGGGAGATTATATTCGTAAATACAAAATTTGGAATTGATATCTACTGCGGTTTGACCGCTATCGTGGTCACACACACACAGACAGACAGACACACACACACACACGCACACAGACACACAGACATTTTTTAAAAACCACTTTTTTGGTATCAGGGGACCTCAAAACGTGGACATCTGCAAAAATCTCGAGGTCGAAAATTTTCATCATCACAATACTTCCTTATACTACGTATAAGAAAGTAAAAAATGAGGTGTGGCCACCACACGACTTTCTTATACGTATGAGCGTTTCAAATACAGAATTTTAAGAATTTTTTTACAGAAATTATTCAAAATCCTATTCTAAGTACTTCTGTTCTCTTAATACATTTCTATAGAATGCATACTTTGCAAGATATTATCAAAAAAGTGCTCCTCGCTAAGAGTAAAAGTGCTACTTCCGGTCCGAATTTTGAAATTTCATATATACAAAAAATATTGCAAATCTAGTTCTATACTCCATTCAGTCTAAGAATAAAGCATTGGGAAAGATAGGGCTTAAAATAAACGCTTGTGATTGGTTGAAATCGAGTGTGCATTTACACCGGCAAAATAATCGCATTTAGCTCGTTCTGTCAAAAATTTGTTTACTGACAGTTTTGTTCAAAGATTTTGTCGATTTCCGTATTTTACATAGTTATTTGTTGTTAATATTCTTAAAAAATAGTTCTTCTTAGAACTCGCAAGTGAAATATTCATTTGTTAAGGTATTTTATCAATTTCGTTAACTTTCTTTTCGTAATCGCTAATATTCTATAGTATGGCGGAAGCACTTTTACCAGGTCCTTCAAAAAATCGTAAAGGGAAACACATAAGATCTGGACAAAGGCAAATGGCTTATAATGTGTACATTAAGGATAAAAACAATATGTCTAAAACAGCTGCAGTCAATCAAACAGCAGAGGAAGTGGGTATTAATAGGAATACAATGTACTGCATTATTAAAGAAATGGAATTATATGGAGTTCCAATTTCTCCTCCAAGAAAAAGAAATTATCGTCATACTTACAATAAATTGGATGAAGCACAAAAAAGTACAATTAGACGACATGTGCATTCCTTTTTCTTGAGGAATGAGTTACCAATTTGTATAAAAATGTACGTAAATGTCAAAATATAATGATATCAGATATGTATATCCCTGCTATCCATCTGACAGTAAACATATGTTTTACTTGTTTTCAAAATACAAAGTTCATCGTGTGTAAACTGTGCTCATATTGTAGCGCCATCTACTTTATTCTTAGACTGAATGGAGTATAAATACTTTTGTACTCTTGATAAATACATATAGAATGCATAACTTACGACATATTTGCAAAAAATCGCTATTCGATAAGAGTAAAGGTGGTACTTCCGGTATGAATTTTGAAATTTTTTTTATACAAAAGATATTTAAAAGTATTTTCTAAATACTTTTATACTCGTAATGTACCTGTCTAGAAAGCATGACTTGCGAGATATTCGCAAAAAACTGATTTTCGATAAGAGTAAAAGACCTACTTCCGGTAGGAATTTCGAAAAACTTTTTAAATAAAATTATTCTCAATTTTAATTTTAAGTATATATGAATTCTTTATAAATTTGTTTAAACTTAGCAGTTGACGAAATATTCGCAAAATTCGATTTTTTCGCTGAAGTAAACTGCTACTTCCGGTCTACCGATTTTACTGAAAAACTAATCAGATCTCAAGAGGGATATTATACACGTAAATACAAAATTTGGAATTGATATCTACAGCGGTTTGGCCGCTATCGTGGTCACACACACACAGAGAGAGAGAGACACACAGACACACAGACATTTTTTAAAAACCACTTTTTCGGTATCAGGGGACTTCAAAACGTGGACATCTGCAAAAATCTCGAGGTCGAAAATTTTCATCATCACAATACTTCCTTATACTACGTATAAGAAAGTAAAAATGAGGTGTGGCCACCACACGACTTTCTTATACGTATGAGCGTTTCAAACTATACAATTTTAAGAATTTTTTTTATACAAAACTTATTCAAAATCCTATTCTAAGTACTTTCATTCTCTTAATAAATCGCTATAGAATGCATACTTTGCAAGATATTCGAAAAAAAGTGCTACTCGCTAAGAGTAAAAGTGCCACTTCCGGTCCGAATTTTGAAATTTCATGTACACAAAAAATATTGCAAATTCAACTCTAAATACTTTTGTACTCTTAATAAATATATATAGAATGCAAAATTTACGACATATCTGCAAAAAATCGATATTCGGTAAGAGTAAAAGTGGTACTTCCGGTCCGAATTTTGAATTTTTTTTTATACAAAAGATATTTAAAATTATAATATAAATACTTTTATACTCGTAATGTACCTGCCTAGAAAGCATGACTTGCGAGATATTCGCAAAAAACTGATTTTCGATAAGAGTAAAAGACCTACTTCCGGTTGGAATTTCGAAAAACTTTTTTAAGATAATTTGTGTCAAATTTAATTCTGAGTACATTTCAATTCTTTATAAATTTGTTTAAACTTAGTAATTGACGAAATATTGGCAAAATTCGATTTTTTTACTGAAGTATACTGCTACTTCCGGTCTACCGATTTTACTGAAAAACTAATCAGCTCTCAAGAGGGATATTGTACACGTAAATACAAAATTTGGAATTGATATCTACAGCGGTTTGACCGCTATCGTGGTCACACACAGACACACAGACAGACAGACAGACAGACAGACAGACACACAGACATTTTTTAAAAACCACTTTTTCGGTATCAGGGGACTTCAAAACGTGGACATCTGCCAAAATCTCGAGGTCGAAAATTTTCATCATCACAATACTTCCTTATATACTAAGTATAAGAAAGTAAAAGGTATTATTCTGTATACGTTAATGAATTATGGCGGAATGGAGTAATGACTTAGCACTCGAATAATAATTGCAAGTACTCATATAGTATAATGCAGCAACAACTTGTTTACCTTCCATCATTCTATCTTCTTTTCAACGCGAATATTGCGAATACGATGTATGGATAGGCAATTCGTTCATATCTTGGATTGAGTTGGTCTTTACTTCGTTCATATTTGCGCACGAATTATTTGACGAAACATTCGTATACGAATCTTCGGCGAATACATTCGGTGATGTGTAGAGGCGGCATTTTACCACGCGTGTTTCAAACGGTCTATCACGAATTGCAGTCGCAGCCAACCTTTCAATTAATCCCTCGCACGAATTGCAATCAGGGTAAACTTTATAATCGTAATCCCCCCACACGAATTGCAGTCGGACGGATTAATAATACCCTCATTATAATCTAGGTGCTACTAGAACTGACTTTTCATTTAAAATATGCTATATAAAACGCAGAAAACCTAAATTAAAACAGCGACAAGGTTTATGTATGTATATCTCTTTATTGAAGATATTTGAAATACAAAACAAAATTCTGCATATAAAACAAAAGTATGATATAAACTATAATAAAATAAGGATTGCACAAATTAACATAAAAGAAATATTCTAAAAAATAAAATATGTAAAATGTCTATGTATAGAAATGCGAAACACATTTTACAAAATGAGTTCTACTTATTTCGTTATTTTCATATTGCCTAATTTTTGTGCCAATAAAATCAGCTTTGTTTTTTATTTTTCAGTTAATAACACGCTCTTCATAATTTTTTGCAGAATTTATTCTTGTATAAGTATCTAGTTGCATATTTTCCAAAGCTTTTACGAAATCGTGAATATTGAGATGTGGAAAACAACGGTACGAATTAAATTTGGAATGAAATGCTTCACATACATTTGTTGTTCTTGTTAAAGAGTTTGTGTTTGCAGCCCAAATACAGGGTGGAAAGCTGGAGTCTTCGTTAATATATGTATCGATTAAGTAATCAACAAATTTTGTGACTCTAGGATCGCCTGATTGATCAGTTGCAAAATCGAACACAAAACAGTCTCCTACTTCATCAGGGTTTAAAAATGTTTAACCAAATAAATGTCTTATCTAATTTCCGAAAGTTGATTCTTTATATTTATAATCTAAAGTAAGACCAAGTTGCTGGGCCAAGTGAAATCTGCATCCTATAATATTCACAATTGGCAGTACCTCTAACACACCCACATGTATGGCTTTTTCAAAGTCAATAACAATATTTTTCGGAATGAAAGTACATCTCATTTCACATCACTTTTGTTTTATTTCTTCAAGTAACTGTCGTTATGTCGATTTTAATTTATTTGGCAATAAACAAAACGCTATTGGTATATAATGATTTCGAATAAACGCATGAATGGTGAACTGCAGAAAAAATTTCGTGCAATAATAATCAAATGTTCCATTAACATAAATAGTTTTACTATTACACATAACTTCAATGTTGTTCCTACATGAAAACACAACAATATTGGAAGACTTGTTATTAATCCACAAAAATCCTCATTCTGCAAGGTTTTTATGGTAATTGAATTTAGCACCGTTTTCAATTTCGCCCGATTCACATTATTTCGTATTAGGGCTCTTACTTTTGCGCGGATATCCGGATATCCGAGTCGTCAATATCCGGATACTTGAAACTAAGATTTGAGTACCCGAATATTGACGACTCGGATATCCGATTACTATTACTGTGATCGTAATCTAAGTTCGTTCGATTAACGATTACATTAATTGAAATTCCGTTTTTTTTTTATAAGGATTACTGTAATCGTTGGCAAGGATTACTGTTATTAAATATTAGAAAAATCACTGTTATTTATACTTTAGAAAGTGTATTTTATTGTTGTCTATTACATAAGTACATATATTTATAGCATACATTATTCACAATATTAGCTTTTAGTAACACTAATTTCTCGAAGAAAATTTCTGAAAGAGCATGACGACGTGGATTATTTATAATACCAGCAAAAGAAAGTATTCTTTCTACCGGTGCCGACGAAGTTAGTGTTGTGTTGAACTTCAAGGAAGCTCTTTTCAGCAACGGATATTTTGTAAAAAATTTTAAACTAGTATCAGCATCATTAAAATATTTAAAATTAGTTTCCTGGCCCTAGTTGGGATGTTTTACTTTCTTATACGTAGTATAACGAAGTATTGTGATGACAAAAATGTTCGACCTCGATATTTTTGCAGGTGTCCACGTATTGAAGTCCACTAATACCAGAAAAGTGGTTTCTAAAAATCTCTCTCTCTCTCTCTCTCTCTCTCTCTCTCTCTCTCTCTCTCTCTCTCTCTCTCTCTCTCTCTCTCTGTGTGTGTGTGTGTAATCCACCCTACCTCCAGGGGTGGGTTGGATTGGGTTTTATTTAAGTTAGGTTGGGTTGAGTTTACTTTGTACTGTTTCACACATTGAATAAAACGTTGCGGAGCTTCATTCAACGAGCATTAATATTGTCGACTACGAGATATCCTCGTCATGAAGGTCCAGTACGTGCAAAAGCCGGTCGGTTTCACGCATTGAATAATGCCTTGATAGAATACTGATGCGGAGCTTCATTGAACGGACACTAATAATTTCGACCGCGAGATATCTTCATCATGAGGGTCCGGTACGTGCAAAAGCCGGTTGCGAGTACCACTTTTTTCGAATATCTTGCAAAGTATGTATTCTATAAAGATTTAATATGAGAATAGAAGTACTCAAAATAGGATTTTGAATAATTTTTCAATACGCTCATACGTATAAAAAAGTCGTGTGGTAGCTACACCTCATTATTTTTTTTAAATTTCTGGTTAAAAACTTTTTTGTTTTTGATTTCTCTTATTCTTATTCGGATAATTATTGCCTTCATATATAACGCGTATCAGTTTAATTCAGCCGCGTTTAGCTCTCCTACGTTTTTTGAACAACTTCGATTACGATTACTTAGAAAATCGTAATTCAATTACTGTAATCATTAATCGAACGAACTTAGATTACGATTGCAGTAATCGTAATTTTGAAAAAGTTTAAATTACGATTACTGCAATCGTAATCTAAGTTCCATCGATCAACGATTGCAGTAATCCTAATTTTAAACATTTTTGAATTACAATTAAAGCAATCGTAATCGATGCCGCAATCAATTAGACCTGTAATCCTTATCGTCCAGCTCTGGTTTTTTGTTCGTCTGGAATACTGCATTTTGAAGTTTTTCTTAGTAATTTCTTTGTATGCATAATCACCGATTAATTAAGCGTCTTTGATAGTTGACGGCTTTTAAATTTAAATGGAAGCCTGACAATTTTAAGTAACAAGTATGTAATCATTTTTAAGCGTGCACACTTGCGCCAGTTACAGAAGAACGGCTGTTTTGATACACAAATTATGCATCGTCCAATTTCTGATGAACATTCTGTAACGACGACTAAATGCTACACACGTGTATAAAAAAAAGTGTAGTACGTATCTAATAGTATGTTTCTAAATTATTTCCATTTTACTTAAGAGTTGCCCGAATTTATCATGCACAAAATACAATATAAGTACCCGGGTACCCCGGTTATACAACAACGTCTAAAAGACTCTGACATTGAGAATAATATGAATAAAGTGTTATAAACGTAAGTATTTGCATTATTTCGCACTATTTTGATGAGGTTGTCGATGGCATAAACGTGCATCCTCAAAAGAAGAGCTTTAGAAAAAATCTAACGAAAAATACCCTGGAACCTCGATCATAGACACAAGGGTTAATCAGAATACAAATAAGGACAGCTTTATATTTGAGGCGTCATAATAAAAGATCAGAAACCGGATATTCGGATACTCTAATCTAAGTTAAACAAGTATCCGGATACCCGGATCCGGATCTTGATCCGGATTTCGAGTTATAATGAGTAACTCGTTGTCTCAATACTTGATTGACTAATTCCATTGTATATTAAACGAATAAAACACTTGGTTATATTGTTTCTCTTAAGGACAGATTTATTGTACTCTGACACGTGTTTCGACCTCTCGGTCATTAACGAAGAGTTTACAGACTTAAACTAAACTAAGAAAGTTACCAATACCTATTTATATGTGTGGGCTAGTGTCTTAAGTACAGTGTCAATAATGGGGGTGTTTATGAAGTCCAGTTGTGTGTTTGTGACATGTTTATTTGCTGTTGTAGCTTTTTTAATTTCTAGAATTTCTAATAAATCTAATTTCCTTCCTTTATAACTATTATGTAATAATGTATAATTATTGGTATCAAATACATATACAAGGTCTATGCAATGTTCAGCAAAGCCTGTATTTTTATTATTGTTTAAAATTGATTTTTTGTGTTCATTAATGCGATCTTGTACGGGTCTGCCTGTTTGGCCAATGTAGATTGCGTCACAATCACTGCAACCTACCTCATAAACACCTGATTTGTCACACAATTTTGTTTTTTCTTTGTTATTAACTAAGATTTTTCCTAAATTTACTTTGTTCACTTGGATAATATTTAAACCTAACTTTTTTAATTCGTTAGAAACTCTGCTGCTAAGACCTGTTATTATAGTTAAGAGAATGATACCGCTTGTTGTTTGTATATTGAGTTTGTTCAATGTAAAAATTTTTTATAAGGATCTTTTTTTGTTTCTTTTCAATCATTCTGTCAATGAGTTGTGTGCTATAACCATTATTTAATGCTATAGTTTTTAAAATATCTTTTTCTTTTTTGTAGTTGTCAGTATTTAAAGGAAAGTTGAGTAATCTATGGATTAAACTGTGGAAAGCTGCCATTTTTATATTCCAAGATTGGTTTGAATTAGCGGGAATGATAGTATCTGTGGTAGTTGTTTTCCTAAATATATCAAATTCTAATCTTTGTTCAATTCTAGTGATTTTTATGTCTAAAAAGTTTAGAGTTTTTTCCACCTCTTTTTCTATTGTAAATTGAATATTAGTGTTGACTGAATTTAAATGACTGAAAAATTGATCTAATTGTCTGTCTGTGCCTGACCAGATACATAATATGTCATCTACATATCTAGCCCAAAAGGAAATGAGTTTTAAGAAAGGGTTGTTACTATTTTTTATGTATCTATCTTCAAAATCTGTCATATATATTTCGGCAAGTAATGGGCTACAACAGCAAATAAACATGTCACTAACACACAACTGGACTTCATAAACACCCCCATTATTGACACTGTACTTAAGACACTAGCCCACACATATAAATAGGTATTGGTAACTTTCTTAGTTTAGTTTAAGTCTGTAAACTCTTCGTTAATGACCGAGAGGTCGAAACACGTGTCAGAGTACAATAAATCTGTCCTTAAGTGAAACAATATAACCAAGTGTTTTATTCGTTTAATATTCATAATGTTTCACCAAGAACCAACCGTAGATTCTATTAATTTTATTAATTCCATTGTTGTTTATTAGCTTTAAGTTCCTATGTCGAAGTTAAACTAAACTTGGAACTTTGTATGATGTATACTTATAAGTAATATGGAGGGCGGGGGTGAATAACGTCTTTAAACTAAAATAATATAAAATTTGTAGGACCAACAAAATATTTCCCCTCAAAACCGATAATTCTTAAATCTTTAAATTTCTATGTAATTACCTGTTCCAAGAACCAACCCTTCACGTTCGAACTGCAATTTATGCTTCGGATTAACGGTCCTCATTATGATCTAGGCGCTAAAAGTAACCGCGATTGCAGCTGATGTTCGGCGTTTTAAACTCTCATTTCAATATAGCTCGGCCCAATTGGGTGTTGAAATAAATTCATTTATTATATCAACACTTTGTTTTAACAGGGTATTTAAATAACTCCTTCTTATTCTGAGACTTGGTATGAGATGGAGTTAATATTTACCTCTGATAAAACTCCAAGCAAAGTTTGTATTAAAGCAAATCCTTTTTTAGAAATTGAATTGAAATCGGTAACGGTAGTACTAGATGTGAAACGATTGCTATTTTACTTGATGTTTATTTGTCGTAAATTAGAGTTATCTAGAAGAATTTGCTTCTTGTTATTTGACATAAATTTTATCGCTGATATATTTCATTGCGTAGGTCGAAATGCATTAAGAATAAACGTCAAATTGAATTGTCAATGAAATTACTAAGCCGGTTCTTGAAACATTTTTGAGCAATTGCTTACCAACTATATACACAGGTCTATAGTTCTCACATTCTAGATTTGTCCCACTCATACATTGAAACAACCACGGACATGTTGATATGATCCGGTACTATACTACTTAGTCTTAAATATAAGATTTATAATATTTTACAAATTATAAACTAATTTTTTGGATGATAATATTTATAAGCTCAATTAGTGCGTTAGCACATTTTATAAAATAGAACACATAAAGTAAATAATTGCATAATTTTTTTGAAAAACTAACAGTGATATGAATTATTTTAATTGTAAAACAATCATAGAATCGTGTAAGAACAATTTTTTGTGTTAAAAATAAAACTACATATTACTATAATGTATATTTTCCAACATTTTTTATTAATATTTAAACAATTTTATAAACATTCTATAAAATGGAAAATATGTAATTTCAAGTTAATAAATAATTAAAAATTCATTTTTTATTAAAAAAAATTATGAATATTTAAACAATTTCATATAAATTCTATAAAACAGAAAATATGTAATTTCATAAATAATTAAAAATTATATTTAAAAAAAAATAATTTTTATAAACTCACCTATTAAATAACAATCTATCATCTTCGCATTTCCATTTCATCGAGCCCCCTCATTGCATATTACTCGAAACATCGGTAGAGACAAATCGGACAACACATGAAAAACAATACCATCAGCAAATATTGGAGAACGCGTGTCTTTCAGTTGAACCCCACAGAGTACAACACATTCCTCCAGCACTGTCGAAACAGAACTAAAAACTGATTCAAGCGTGCGTTCTCTGTTCTGTTTAGTAGAAGCGCAACACAAGCTAACACCGACACAAACCAGCCGTAACATACCAAGAGCTCTACCGAGAGAGAAAGCGAGTCCTGGCGATGAACCAACCCCCACATCTACATCCACACACTCGAAATGCAGGGTTGAAACGAGATATATACAATATTATACTACGGCTTGGTGCTGGTGGTGATGTTGGCCGACTACCTGCATTTATATACAGGGTGCAGATAAAGTCTGGAACAAAATTAATATTTCTGTTATCTTCGGTTTGATGGAAAAACCCTGAAACAGGTCGATTTTGTTTTTATCCCGTGCACTTTATAACATCGTGAATTTAATTCTGTCGTCATCTGGTTGCGCGCGGGCGTGACGTCATTAGTTTTTTCAAATGGTAACCCGCCACATTTGTTACCCCTTGTCGTTAGGTATTCCATTGTGCATGCAACGGTATAAAAAGTTTGGTACCTTACATAACAATTTTTGGGAGAAAAATGCTTTCGAATTTCAAAAAATTAAAATTTTATTTCTAATGAAAAACTAATCAAAAATTATTTTAAAAAATCAGATAAATTATAATCCGAGGTTTATCTTGGATTGTCGTCAAACAAGACAACAAAAAAATGTTAACGGAAGTGTTCAAATTGTCCGCCATTGGCCTTTTGACACTGGCCGAGACGGACGTACACGCTTTCTACGACACGTCATATTGACAGTTCATTACTTGGTGTTTGAACTTATCCATTCACAATACTTGCTCCATTGGTAGTGTTGAACGTGCATTGCGAAAATGGCGAATTTGAGCGAAAAAGAGCGGATTCAAATTCTCATTATTGTTGGTTGTGGTGATAAAATACGTAGCCATGAAGAAGTTTTTCAATGCAGAAAATCCAAACCGCGCACCGATTTCGCGGTCAACGGTGAGCAAAATTGTCGCAAAATTTGCTGAAACTGGTAGTGTAAAAGACAGGGCTCGTCAAGGTCGACCAAGAATTGAGGAAGATAGAAGGGTCAATATTCTCTTGGAGCTTCAGGACAACCCCCACACTTCAACAAGGAACATTGCCAGGGATCATGCAGTCGATTTTACCACAGTAGCCAAAATGCTGAAGAAGGAAAAACTTCATCCGTACAAAATCAATCGGGTTCAGGAACTGAATGAAGATGACTTCGACCGCCGACTCGAGTTCTGTGAACAAATCATGCTACGGTGCGATGAGAATCCCGGATTTGTCGACAATGTGGTTTTTAGTGACGAAGCAACTTTTACCTTGAACGGTGAAGTGAATCGCCACAATTGTAGGTACTGGTCGGGCGAAAATCCTCGATGGGTTCGAGAGGAGCACACCCAACACCGGCAAAAAGTTAATGTATGGGCAGGAATAGTGGGAGATCGCATTGTGGGGCCTTTCTTTCTGGACAGAAATTTAAACGCTGAAACATACTTACATTTCCTAAGATTTACGCTAGTGCCAACATTGGTAGAATTATTTCCGGATGAAAACACCCCCGACAAGCCTCACCCCAGAATCTGGTTTCAACAAGATGGAGCACCTCCACATTTTGGCTGGCGTGTTCGGAGTTACCTCGACGAAATTTTCCCCGGGAGATGGATCGGACGAAGGGGAACAATTGAATGGCCTGCCCGTTCGCCAGATCTCACACCACTTGATTTTTTTCTATGGGGTCATGTGAAACCAAAGGTGTACACCAATAAGCCAAATAACTTGGATGATCTGAAACATCGTATCCGCGAGGAAATGCGAAATATTGGTGCAGAGACAATACGACGTGTCGTAGAAAGCGTGTACGTCCGTCTCGGCCAGTGTCAAATGGCCAATGGCGGACAATTTGAACACTTCCGTTGACATTTTTTTGGTGTCTTGTTTGACGACAATCCAAGATAAACCTCGGATTATAATTTATCTGATTTTTTAAAATAATTTTTGATTAGTTTTTCATTAGAAATAAAATTTTGATTTTTTGAAATTCGAAAGCATTTTTCTCCCAAAAATTGTTATGTAAGGTACCAAACTTTTTATGCCGTTGCATGCACAATGGAATACCTAACGACAAGGGGTAATAAATGTGGCGGGTTACCATTTGAAAAAACTAATGACGTCACGCCCGCGCGCAACCAGATGACGACAGAATTAAATTCACGATGTTAAAAAGTGCACGGGATAAAAGCAAAATCGACCTGTTTCAGGGTTTTTCCATCAAACCGAAGATAACAGAAATATTAATTTTGTTCCAGACTTTATCTACACCCTGTATATATACACACACATACACACACTCACATGGATGTGTTCTGTATGTTGGCAGTTTTGTGTCGAGATTTCTGTTTATATTGCGTGATGGGGCTGTTAGATGGCTAAGCGTCAGTTCTGCGAATTGATATGAGGAGGGACAAATTTAATATGAGTAGATGAAATGAGGAAAATATTGCTGCATGAAAGATGGAAGGAGATTTACCATTACTGCTGGGGTGTCGCTGGATAAGACTAATATTTTATATAATTGGGGATAGGATAAATGAAAATTAATATTTGAAAATTATAATTTTACCATTGCACTGAGAAAATGTTCCCTTTTATGAAAATCAAATTTGTCATTTGCTAATACAATATAAGACTCGCTACGTAGTTCAGTTGGTAGAACACAGATCTGACAAACTTAAGCGGAATAAATCCTTCTCAATGATTTTACCAAACACATATTTTTGAGCTAACCTATAGAATTGACCGCAGTTTTACCGCCGCACGGTGTTCAAAATCGACAAAAACGTGATCGTAATTAAAAAGGTTTAAAATTTTTTGATAATGCTCTAACTTATGTATTTGTTTGTACGCGTAATCATACAACTTTTCACCAAGAATTGCTGTTTTATCTTTGTCAGAACCAGAGATATTAATTATCAAAAACTGCAAAATTAATAATATTTATATAGGGTATATTTCAGTACCCGAAACCTAAGTTGTGTTTGTTATTACCCGAACCAGGTATCTTGGTCGATTTAAAAGTAATTATTACAGGTGAAAGTACTTACTTTAATGATTCAAAAGGCATCATTACTTTCTAGGAAGCTGTTTTTATTTCCAGATAACATCGGCTGCCTATAATCCTATAACAGCTACATATAACTGAATTTTTAATGAGGGTTAACGTTTATTGCTAGTACTTGCTAGTCCGTGAATTTTTCATGAAATGAAAGATTATAATGTAGGTAATTAACAGGACATTATTAAAAGTTATGAAGTGCAGTCGTAAGTGTAGTTTATTATTTTCTTGGTGTCCTCAGAAAATTTTTTAGTTTCGCATAATTGTTTCTTCAAATAGTGTGTAATCACTTTTAATTAGTGTTTACTTAGTGATTTTGGTGTTTAGTTAGTGTTATTGGTGCATTTTCGGCGTTTTGCCGCTATGGAAATTAAACATCTGGATCTATATCAGAAAATAATGGAAGTATCTCGTCAAGGTTTTTCTGTGATGAAAATTCGTATTTTGGACTATCTTAGAGAACATTTTCAAACAGATGGGGATGAAATTACAACTATAGTAGACTTACCGAACGGATGCAGTAGCAACATTGCATTGTAATATGCCTTATTTTCTGGCAGTTATTTTTTCTAATATTTGATGTTATAGACAAAATGGGGAAAAATACCGTGAAATCCGCGCTAACTGGACGGAAGAAATGATGGAACAAGTAGTGAATCTTATAAGACAAGGCAAATCTCAAGCATACGTAGAAGAACATTGTGGAATTCCTCGCCGAAAGATACGAAACCACATTAAATCTGGAATAATCTCTCAACGTTTGGGAAGAAAACCAATATTAGACGCAGAAGCTGAGGAATAACTGGATCGTAAAATAATAAAATTTGCTGAAAGAGGATTTCCATTAACTCCTGAAACAGTTCGCAGAAGTGTCTACTCTTTTGTTACGAAATATAAAATTCCTAACCGCTTTAATGATAACCAAAAATTGGCCGGGAGAAAATGGTATCGTTCATTCATGAACAGACATAAAAATATTTCTAAAAGAAAAGCACAGCCTATGAACCCCGCCCGAGCTCAAAAGCTCAATAAAGCAATCGTACAAGAATATTTTATAAAATTAGATGCTCTATTGGAAAAAAACTGGTTTAAAGCAAAAACCTGACAAAATCTATAACGTGGATGAGAAAGGGTGTCGCCTTACCCTTCATCATCAACAAACTGTTCTAGCCCAAAGAGGAGCCAAGAGGGTTCACTTAGTAGCACAAGAACATGCTGAAAATGATTCCATGATTCTATTCAAAGGGCAACGGATGAAGCCAACATTTTCAGATGGATTACCTCCATGGTCTATTGTTCAAATGACACTATGAAGTGTTTGTTAAATGGCTTGAACATTTTTCAAAATTTATGTCAACTCCCCCCCAGTAATTTTAGTCTTTGATGGAGCTTCTTGCCACCTAGATGTAAGTATTGCCGAAAAAGCTTAAGACTTAGGCAAACATTTGTTGTGTTTACCCAGCAATACGACTCACGAATTGCAACCTATGGATAAGTCCGTCTTCAGACCTTTTGAACATCATTAGGATCAAGAACCTCTACATTACTGGGGAACATATACAGACAGACGTTTGAAAAAAGAAAGATTTTCGGATGTTTTGACACCAGTCTGGGGGCGGTCAATGACAATAAGCAACATAATGGATGGATTTAGAGCTACAGGGATTTATCCTTTTAAAAAATTCGCTATTCCGGAACATGCATATGCTCCAAGTTTACCCAGTCACACAGAACCAAATAATGAAACCAAAGACAAAGAATGGGATTCAGAAGATGAGCAATCACTCGCTTCCTTAATAAACAAAAGAACTGAACAACAACTTAAGACATTCACAGAGGTTTTGGTAACTCCAGAAGTAAAAACTAAGCAAAACAAACAAGTCCGGAAAAAGGCCTTAAATTATAAAGCGCTTGAAGTTACAAGAAATGTGTTTAGAGAGAAGATGAGAACTACTAAGCAAAACAAATCTGATAAACCCTGTCCCTCTACTTCGACTGGAGCAGCGACTTCCCACTGTGAAGCAGAATGGTGATTTTGTGCAGTATGCAATGAAAGTTTTGTGGCAGATATGCGTCAATGTCTTAACTGTAACAGCTAGGTACACGAGGAATGTGTTGGCCTTACTGCAGATGACTTAGAAGACCTTATCTGCCCAAACTGTGAAGATTAAATTGATTTTATATTGCGGGCCTTATTACATGCTGTGCAGATAATAAGACCCAAAATCAAGCTTTTTAAAAACAGTATTATTAGAAAAAAATATATGTTTTTCTATGTTTATTTTGATATGTATTTTATACAAATTGAATATATTTTTAGTTTTTCAAAAATGTTTTATTATATTTTGTTCCTTGTTCTCATAAGATTAAATAGGGGAAAGTCGCCTATATTGGACCGACTCCTAAATTGAACCACATCATTTACAAACAACCAAATGTTGATTGCTGCCATCTAACGGTAATATTCAACACTACTACAAGTAATAGCTTTAAGTATCGCTGTAGTTGACAATTGTGACAAGTTCTAGCAAATTATTGTCGATTTTAAAAAATCGAAGTGGCTGATGTAAAATTACATAAACTTACCGTTCAGCTAGGATCTTAATAGGTACGTGGTAAATCTTTTTTGTGTAACTACTTTGTTTCTGTAAGATATTAATGTAACATTCAGTAACTTAACCTCAAAATTCAGGTTTCCCACATAAAATTACAGCTGCGAAACTAGTAACGTATACAGGTTTCCAAAATTGGACCACCACGGGTTTCCTTATTTGGACCGGTCCAATTAAGGAAATAAATAGGGGCCCGATTACGAAAACGGCTAAGTATTTAACGGTTAAAACATGATTCATGTTATATTTTTCTGATTGGATGATTATATTATAAGCAATATATAAATATTTTCATTAATTACGTTTTTATTTCAATCAGAAACATGGCAAAGAGGGGAAATTATGGAAAATGGTCCCGAGAAAGCTTACACGATGCGCTTGAAGTGTTTCGAAGGGACGAGATGGGGCTAAATGAGTGTGCCCGTCAGTTCAAAGTACCTAAAGCAACTCTTCAAAGGCACATTAAACATAAAAATAAATATGCAAATGATGATGTAAAGAAAATGGGTAGACTCACAGTATTTTCCGCAGAAGTAGAAAATGAGTTGGTTGCGCACGTATTGCGCTGTGAAGAAAATATGTTCGGGATGACCATGAAAGACGTACGCACATTGGCGTTTCAAATTACCACGAGGAACAACATACCAAATAATTTTAATCGAAACAAAATGATGGCTGGAAAAAAGTGGTACTACGGTTTTATGGCACGGCATAAGGAACTTTCTGTAAGACAACCGGAGGCCACATCAATAGCAAGGGCCAAAGGTTTCAACCAAGCACGAGTTGATGGATTTTTTACACTTTTACAGAAAATATGCGATGAAGAAAAACTTACTGCTACCCAAATTTTTAATGTAGACGAGACTGGGTGCTCGACTGTTCAAAGGAGGTGCCAGAAAGTAATTGCACTGAAAGGAAAGAGCCAGGTTGGAAGCATTGCGAGTGGAGAAAGAGGTATCAATACGACGGTTGTTTGTTGTGCAAGCGCAGCAGGAAACTATGTACCGCCGATGATCATCTTTAAAAGAAAACGATATCAAGAGGAGCTAGCAACAGGAGCACCACCTGGTAGTATAGTTACAATAAGTGACACCGGTTATATTAACTCCGAATTATTTGTGAAGTGGCTGGAGGGAGCATTTTATACAAACAATTAAGCCTACGCAAGAAAATCGTGTGTTGCTCTTACTTGATGGAAATTCCACCCATAGTAAAAATCTGGAAGCTCTAGAGCTGACCCGGAGAAGTGGTGTGAGATTGCTACAGCTTCCGAGTCACACAACACACCGGCTTCAACCACTCGATGTGGGTTTCTTCAGGTCATTTCAAAATTTTTACAATCAAAGTATAGAGAAGTGGTTGCGCACGAATGTGGGTCGCACGGTTTCCTTTTTTCAAGTATCTGCTCTAGTTGGAGAAGCCTATGAATTAGCAGCAACCATCAGAAATGCTGTTAATGCTTTTCGGGCCACAGGGATATGGCCTATTGATAGAAACGTTTTCGGGGAATCTGATTTTGCTGCTTCACTAGTTCTCAATTCACCTCTTACTCGAGAAACCTCTGATATTTCATCCTCAGATGAAGACAACCAACCTTTAGCGGCGATCATACAAAAATATAAACGAAATTCTTCAGGGGCATCACTAAATGTTTCTATAGAAGAGATTTCTCCACTTCCAGCTAAAAGGCTATCAACACAACAAGCCAGGAATAGCAGTCATACACAAGGAGCAGTTGAGTTAACCAGTTCCCCTTATAAAAATGACCTAAAGAGATCAAAGGCAGGGCAGTCTAAAGTGAGAACAGTAACAAAACAGCTTGTAAGGTTAAAGGGAATACCTCTAAAACACAAGAAAACGTCCGCATCAGAGAAAGAGGAGATAGAAAAGAATGTGGCGGAAGCTGAGGAAATGTACACCGAAAAGAACATTAACGGAAAGCACGAAATGAAGTCAGAGGTTGTCGCTGCCTCCGCAGATGAGAGGTGGTATTGCGAAATTTGCGAGGAAGAAAAACTGATAGAAATGATACAATGCATGACATGCAAAAAATGGTACCATGCAATATGTGTAAATGTTTCTGCAAGAGTTAAACAATTTTATTGCAAATATTGCGAGATGTAATTTTTTTGTAAATAAAATAATATTTTTTTACTTTTCCAAGTTATAGAAGGTTTATTTTCCGTTCGATATATATCAGTTTTGTAGTAAAACACTGTGGTCCAATTTAGGAAGCCAATGGTCCAAATTAGGGGATCGGTTTCCTAAATTGGACCTTTGTTTGCATTTATAATTTTTTTTTTTCCATATAAAATTTATTTTATAGAATCACGAATTTTTCTATAGATAATTTAAAGAGTACACTTTAGCACCCTATAATATTGAAATCCATCTTTTCTCAATACTTTGGCTTAAGAATATTCTTAAAAATAAATGGTCCAATTTAGGCGACTTTCCCCTAACTCTTAGATAGGCCTTATTACCCGACAATACCTTATATGACTTACGATGAGTGTCTTCCGATTGTGTTATCTTTGTTCATATGTGAAGTCCGATCATTAGCATTGATGATGCGAGGACAGATCGCATATTTCAAAAGGCGGCAAGTGTACAATGCAGTACATATATTGTTACAATAGTTTTACTTGTAACTTCATCATGATTTAATAGTTACAATGTATGATACACAAGTAAGTCTATAAAACTTTATCGATCTAAAATCGCAATGTTTCAAGATGCAGACAAATTCTCTATCCATAGATTTATAAATCCAAAAACTTTTACAATTTATGCTGGCACATAACGTGCAGAGTTACCCCGCGACTACGATAAAACTTCATCTTAGACATTGTAACGGTGAAATTATCTAGATAGCGGGCGCTCTTGAAATAACTTTCACTCGGAAAACAATCAATTAATTTTCGGCAAGTTCAATTCTAAACCGCAGAAACTATTCCAATGCGCCATAACGTACCTCTTCAAATAAGGGTAAAAACTACTAGTAGCCCATACATACATTATCGTAAGTCAAGTATTTTAAATTCTGAGCGCTGCTTTCGCTTCTGTTCGTTGTCTCATTCTTTTGGTCTTTGCTAGACGAAGAACGCATTAAAAGTTTCCAGACTATTGGGTACGGTAAATGGTGAGCCGAAAAATTATCACAGACATACCTATATATTACTTATAATTGAATCAGTAACGAATTGGAAATAAATGTTGTTTGTTAGAGCATACAAAGTAGTGTTTTCGACACCGAGGTTTTGAAAGTTCTGCACAAACTTATAATTATCAGTATAATCATTACTAAATCAATGAAGAGTTTTTATCTTCTTTACAGACATCTTTACTCCCTTTAAGGCGTTTCATTTTTTGTCAGTTGTTGTGTTTATTTATTCCTTTTAATTTAATACTATTCACTTCATCTCCCTTAGTTCTCTTTTTCTCCACTCTCTTTCGCCACCTTTTCTTCATTCTACCACTATTACTCTTCCACCTTTTATCTATTTTTAAAATTCACCTTACAATCTACAGGAGAACAACCCCATTACATCTCCAAAGTTCCCTCTTTCCCATTTTTAATATTATTGATTTCTACTTTGTAATTTTTGTTATACTGAAACCGGTGATTCAGTTTATGCACGTCATTCCTAATGAATGACGTTATTTTTTGCAATGTTGCCAATTGTAGGCCGCCTTAATTTGAAACATACATAACCTACAGTATACATATACAGTCGATTATGTTCATGTATGTTTCAAATATCAAATTGAAAGTTTAAATATAATTCTAGAAGAAACGTATAGGTCTATAGTAATTATGTTGGTCGTTATGAATTGCAAAGAAAAGAATAGGATGAGTTCTTACATTATAATATTGTTCAAGCAATTATACTTGTACTCCACATGTAAATTACATAATATAATTTTTCTACTCCCATACTTTAATTGTATTATTAGATATGCCGAACCTGTACTTTAATGATGTCCATTACCATACAGATTTTCATTATGATACAAGTTTATATCCAATAGGAATATAGATGTTTCACTACGATACAAGTTTATATCCAATAGAAATGCGACATTCCAATATTCAAACAATATTCAATATGGCGACTGCATATCTGACAGATATACAAATTAAATAAATATGACAGTTCTCTGCAATTTACAAGTAAGTACTTAAAATTTGTGCTTTTTTGAACATATAGACGGTAAAAATGAAGGATAATGACAGTGAAATGTTAAATTTGAGTCCACCAGAAATTATGGAACAAGCCTTAGTAACCAGGAACAATTTATTACCAGTTGAACTCGCAAAGGTGCATGGAAAATTTTAACCTCAATTTATAAAATGGAATGTTCAAAAAATAATGTTTTATTATGGGGTCGCAGAAAAAATAGTGTATGCAACTCGCATTTAATGGCTATTAAGACACTCGTATTCATTACAATACTCGGCTTCGCCTCGTGTTGTAATTTTCTTACTCGTGTCTTAATAGCTATCGTTAAATGCTCATTGCATAATATACTATTGGATTATGACAAGTTGAAAATTATAAAAAGGAACAGTTTATTATTATAGACCATTCAAAAATACGTATATTTTAAATTTGCAATATAAAATTTAAAATTTAGATTACAGTAAATGATAATAAATTGTAAACAATAATGTATTTTAACCACTAAAATGTATTAAAATTTGTTTCGCTTTTCTTATCTTTAATTTTTTAAGTAATTATGTAGCACATTAAATTTGATATTATGTAGTATATAAAGAGACACAACAAATCAATCCGAGTCTGAATTATAATTGGTATCAATATTATCACCTAAATTCAGCAGCATCATCTTTGTCACATCGAACTTCTCTGTCCCATCATATTTGTATTACAGTCACCATACTAATATTTAATGCTTCACGACCACTTTATGAAACACATTATTAATATTCTTATTACATATTATATATAATTAATATACGGGGTGGCTGACAAAAAACGCCCCACGCTGTAGCTCCGTTATTTACTATCTGATTTAAAAAAACGAAATTTCAAGTAAAATGGTTAAGTAAATACTATCAATTGGCATAATCAAAATATTATTAGGAACAAAAAGTTTGAACATGCGATAGTCAATTTTTTTTTTAATGGCAACGAATATTTTTAATTAATGTTTCGGATAAAGAATGTTTTCCTGATTTTAATGATGTTTAACACGTCAATTTTTCAACATAAGTTTCAAGTGTGCCGTGGTTAATATCATTTTATTGGAATGGAAATTTTAAAAAAATACAAATAAATACGAAACTTATCTACAAATATTGTTCAAATTGTCTGCCGCCTTGTTGAAAACATAGTTGACACCTTCTAATTACTCCATTACTGGCGTTGAGTATAAAATTAGGAGGTATTTCGCGGCAAGAATTCAGAATTCTTTGCTGTAAAATGTCATTTTCTGGACTAGTAAAATAAACCCGATCTTGAAGATAGCCCCATACCAAAAATCCAGCGGCGTAAGGTCGGGCGAACGAGCGGGCCATTGAATTGGTCCATTGGTCCCTATCCGCTTCTCAGCAAATGTCGCATTTAACCATTCAAAATTTATTAAGGCATTATTAGGAGGGGCACCATCTTGCTGAAAGTACATTCTGTTTAGCTCGGCAATTGGCAAATCATCTAAAAAGTTTGTAATGTTTTCACGCAATAGTTGATGGTATCTTGCTTGATTTAAGATGCCATCTATGAAAAATGGGCCAATAATCGATCACCCGAAAGTCCGCACCATACATTTAAACTGAATCTTTGCTGAAAATTATTCTCAATTATAATTCTTGGGTTTTCTTGGCTCTAAAATCGATTGTTCTTTCTGATAAGAATGCCATTATTACTGAAACTGCATTCGTCCCAGCAAATAATTTTCGATAAAAATTATGATCTCGTTGTGTAACTTTTAAGAAAAAATTGCAAAATTGCATTCTTCCACCATGATCATTTTCCAATAGTGTCTGTACTTTTTGAGAGATGTATGGTATGAACTTGTGCTTTTTGAGTATCGTTTGTGTTGTTTGGTGCGATACGCCGACCTCATTTGCAATTCTCCGAGTAGAAGTCCATGGACTTTCTTCCACACATAAAAGAACATCCAATTCTGTATTTTCCTTAAACTGTCGACTCTTACTTTTTGGCATTTTGAAGACTCCATATTATTTTCATAAATTTTGTTCGGTTCTTCCGAATTTACGACGGTCTGGAACCTCTCTTGTCGGATAACGATAATTGTAGAGTCTCACAGCTTCAGCACTATTTCGATTACATTCAAAGTATACATGATAATGATGAATTAAAATCACAGAAAGAAAGAATCAGAACGTTGAACTAATGTCACACCGATACAAAAATGTCACAATGACAGTATTTATTAACATTTACATGCTAATTGACAGTACTAATTACTTGACGCATATGATTGCTATCCACGGCACACTTGAAACTTATGTTGAAAAATTGACGTGTTATACATCATCAAAATCAGGAAAACATTCTTTATACGAAACGTTAATTAAAAATATTCGTTGCCATTTAAAAAAAAAATTGACTATCGCATGTCCAAACTTTTTGTTCCTAATTATATTTTGATTACGCTAATTGATAGTATTTACTTAACCATTTTATTTCGTTCTTTCAAATCGGATAGTAAATAACGGAGCTACGGCTTGGGGCGTTTTTTGTCAGCCATCCTGTATACCTCATTAATAGCATTGATTATAGCATAATCGATCAATGATGCAACTAGCATCTTGCTTTGCAAAATTAGTTCGTAAATGAACTGATAACTATGACTAATACTAAATAGAAAGCAGGTAAATAATTAACAAAAATGACAATTATGACAGCAGCTTAGCGGCATTAGCGGTACTGAAAGTAGAAATGGCAAAATGACAACCTCCAATGTTACTGTCAATATACAAAAAAAAAACTATTAATAAATTTGTCAAATAACTATATAATATGCTTCTGTTAAGTTAAACAATCCGATAATTAGTAACACCTATAATATTAACAAAATAGTTAGTTAAGAATAAAAATGTATGTTATTAATAGTTATAATTATTCATATAAATTTTAAGTTGTGAGGTTGTCATGGATCGTCATAAATAGGTATTTGCTTACGTGCATTAACTGACTCCCCAGTATATGTCACCAGCAACTATTTGAAAAATACAATGAGTATAGCAGTATTTAATCGTCGTTCTTTAGCCCAACATCTGGAGTGCCACGAGGTCTCAATTTGGGGCCCCTGCTGTTTCTGATTGTTGATAATGGTTCACCGAACGAAATTTCCTCAGAAAAACTACTTTGGCTGGCGAAATGAAGATCTTTTATACTAGATTCTGCAGAGTATTATCAACTCTTGCATTTTACGATCTTATTGCTATTAGTGATTTCTGTAGACATAATCCCACCCACACATAAACAAAAAATGTGATGTGATGTCATTTCCATAAAAGAGTCGATGAATATACATGACTAAATGATTATTGGCATGGTGTTTACCATGAAAGAGTATATAACACAACCATGCTATTTAGATTTGATTTTGAAACGCTTTACGATGGACGCTTCATGATTCGTATAAAATATCTACATAACATCCTCAAAAATAGATTAATTTTAATGTAGGTATTTTTTATAAATTTAATTGCAAACTTGCAATCTACTCAAATATACATTAGAGTAATAAATAAGTGGTCTGAAGTCACATGACAGGAGTTTGTATACCGTCCAATGGCTGTTACCAGGATTATTCATGCAGTTCTTTTGGCCAATTTCTGTTTTTTCTCATTGGGTTGGATTAGGAGTTGGTTAGCTAACGGATTTGTATGAATATCGTTAAAACTATAATAAACCTTATTTTTCTAGTTTATTGTTTAAGAAACTACTTAACCAAAATTAAATGCAAAGAGAAAAATTAAATTGAGAGTTAATTTTATACTTTTACAATTTTTAAGAAACAATATTAATTTAAAAATACAATAATATTTTTAAAAACAAATTCACTTTTCCTGTATTTTACTAAGACTATCTCTTTATAATACCGGCTTTTATTCTCTTTTAATTATAATCAAAAAATTACTAATTTGTTTCCTTTTTTCAGATGAATTATTATGAATGAGTCATTTAGTATGTCTTCCATGAGGACAAATGTGATTTTGATACAATGTATACCGGGTGCGGCATTAGTGTGTCGGCGGAGCTTAGCATGTAAACTAATAACGTTGTAGCAATGAGGCTTGACGTACGTATTGCTATGATATTAGTACAATTGTTATAGGGTTGCCGCGATATAGCTCAGAAAACAAAATTCTCTCTCTCTCAGGTTCCCTCGGCGAAACTGTACAATGTTCACGTCAGGAATCGTGATCTTAGGAAACAGTATAAAAAAACAACAAATTACTTGAAGACAAAAAAATGAAATAAATAATTAATTATCTTTTCTAAAATCTTTAATAAAAGTGAAAAACAGATCAGATATAATTTATTTATTACAAAAAAACAAAAAAAAAAAAAACTTTCATTAACAAATACTCAAGAAAAAACCCTACCCACTAATTGACCAGATAGGATAAAAAAAACTTGTACTGACAAACGCGACAAAATTTACCTAATTAATTACTAAAAATAAATCACAAAGTCCATACAAAATAATAATTACTTAAAATAAATAAATTAATTACCTATAATTAAAGTACATCAAATTATAGCAAACTGATATAGTGAAGAAAATTATCTAATTTAATAGCTTCTCAATAAATATAAAATATTTTCAAACACGTGCAGGAAAACAAAATGACGGATATGAGTCTACTTTTATAATATTAAAATTTTCTCTTGTTATTATAAAGAATGCATTCTCTTTCTTAAAAGTATATACTTAACTTGCATAACAGCAATAAAACTAGTACACAAACTTGATTAAATCTTGGCTCCTTAAAAATGAAATTATAACAAATTTTATTCAAACATCATATCTTTAATTGAACTGCACTAGACGGGAGACCAAAATTTAATGTCTTTCTTTATTCACCACAGGACAAGTGAAAGTCACACATCCCTACCACATTTAATAAATTCGCACATGTATACTATATAAAGATATCAAGTTACGGAGCGTAAATAATCTTTCAGGCATCGTCTCTTTTTAAATTCAAATAACAAAATAAATATTAATATACACAGATTACCAAAAGACTACTATACCTCCCAAATTCTTAAACAGAAACCAAAATACAGTGTGTACCAAAACATTTGCCCCACAGAAAAATAAATTTGAAACAAATCAATTTATTTAATTTTACTTATCCATGATATATAAAAAAACCATAGCAGTATGTAGTAGACTACTGTGCATTTTTTAATTTTATTTACAAATATAGAGGGAGTTCCAAATTTTTGCAACCACCTTCAACTTTTTTATTTTAAATAGATTGTTATACTTTCTAGCTATTATAATGATAGCCCCCAAATTATTTTTGCATTGCATATATACCACAGAAAGATATGGCAAGGTGTGATATCTATCTAAATGTGCGTTGCAGCAGCACCATAATGTGCTGGTGCACCATCATATTCATGGTATCACTATCTCCTTATGACGTTATGTGATAGGTCTTCTAATAGCAATAGTAAATTATTTTGTAAAAAATTTGCATGATGAGGTTACTTACGTTCCGAATATCTCTCTCTGTTCATACAAGCACCATAAGCAAGGTGCATGTCTGCAAGTTTTTCAAATGAGAAATTATCACTCATTTTTAATTAAATTTTAAATTAACAGTCAACAAAGTAAATGTTATGTTGACAACTAAATATCACATATAACTACTACGATCTCAAAATCGGCACCTGTGAAATGTATATTGTGATAAAGAAATGTTTCTGTTGCCCAAAAAAAAAAACATAGTTGCAATATTAAAAAAAATTAGAGTAAGACAGTGGTGTCCATCTAAATCAAGAATTACTTTAGTTATTTGGATATGATTTAAAACAATCTATTGCTCTACATCATAAACGATTCATTTGTGGGACTTGCTATATATGTTTTTTCTCTATAATTTACAATCTTAAATTACCGGTTAATACATAATATATATTGTTATTATATTATTTTGCTATATTTACCAAATTTCTATATTATTTATACTTTTATTTAAAAATATAAATTGGTTAGCGAATGTAAATATGTCTAAATAGAATTAATAATTTTATAACTATGTTTACTTTTATAATGTTATATTGTATCAACATTAACCCTCAAATAAATAAAAGTTTCAATAATTTCAAAAAAAAGTAGAAACAAATTCTCTGGCCAATAAGAAAACTCACAAGAAAATGTGTATTTCCATAGAGCGAAAGCTATTATTTCGATATTTCAATTAATTTACTCACGAAATAAACGAGTTCAACCCCTAAATTCGTAATTAAGTTATGTGCTGAGCGTTTTTCCTCGCCCGGATCGATAATATATAAATGCAGCACTAAACGAAATCTGCACAATTCTAATTTAATTTCTAGTAGTTGTAATAAACGGAAGTTTGGAAATCCACCCGATCCAACACTTCATCATCACTATTCACTCCTCCACCTTTTGTCTGTTTGCAAAATTCAATGGCTCTATACATTTGCATTATTAACTCATAAATTACCAAAGCTGGGCGCTTATAAATCCCCAGTACTTTGGATTAAATTAAAGAATTAATGTTGACATACTTTGTATGTGTTAATAATAAATGTGATAATGGAATTAGATGCTTTAAATTTGCAAAACACAATAAGTAATAATATACAAAGTATTATAAATTAATAATTCTAGAGAAATATTATTTTATATGTTTTCTTAAGCTTTCAAGATGAGCCCACTTCTACTCTGCCATAAATGATGAAAATAGGATTATTCAGGACATATTTAAAGCTCTTACTTTTTCTGCAATTACCTGAAGCAGACTGATTCATTTAATATCAGAAGAAGTAGCAGATTTTGGGTTTTTGGAATAAAATCGAATCGCAGCATTTTCTTCTGCTGATAACTTTTCCTGCACTATCCTAAACCACATCTTCAAGGCTGCCTGATGAATATTTATGCTTTTTAATGTGTTTCATTATACTAATGATTCATTAGTAATTGGTAATTTAGTCGCAGGGCGCCAGATAGATAGATACAATTGTGTCATAAAATATTATTGACCAATAGTCACGCAGGCATTTTTCAATAATAAATATAGACCGCTGACATTTGTTTCTTCTGTATGCATATTATTACGGTGAGGTAGTGTATTTGTGCCCCGTGTTGACTACCCTATATATTATGATGTGAGTTCCCTGTTTTGACTTGTGCAAACTGTTATAAGTAGGAAGCGGACACGAAAGGATGATGACTCATCGACCATGGGCGCACTATTGAAATGTTGTATTTTTAAAGAGGTTTTAATTTTATTTATATAATTGGATAACAAGTGGCTGGTGATCTATAAAATCCAAAATACCTTATTATTTGTTCATTTTGTAGTTCAAGTCGAGTAAAGGAGCATTAATATTTACTAGCAATAGTTTCTCAAAGTTCTCTTCTGTAAGATTTATTCTCTCTGAATGAAGTACATCCTTGTGGATGGAAAACGTCCTATCTACATCGCAACTGGTTATAGGTGCGTACTGGAAATATTCTTTTATTTCAGTGTCATTGTGTCATTGTCCCCATACACAATTGCCGCAATGTTATTAAATCTGGATTTCTATTAAAAACTGCTTCTAACTTGTGCCGAAGGCCACCTCCGAAGTCACTTGGAATACTTTTAAAATTATTAATAGCCACATCTAATGTGGTTAATCCATCTTTTAATTTGAGATTTCGATTTTCTAAATATGTGATTAGTTTAGACAAATTTCCAAAGTGTTTCTGAAGGAATAAGAACTAATTTTTTAAATTTGGGATTTCTGTTAGTTCCTTGCACTCAAAAATCATTTAAACATGTAACGAAATTTTGTAATCTATCGGAATTCTCTGCATAAAAACTAGTAGTTTCCAAACATGTTCCCCATCTAGTTATTACCGGCGAGGGACTCAGTGACAAAGAAGGAAGTTTTTCCCTGTAAAGAGCTACTCTCGATGGTGCTTTTCTGAAAACTTTTTTAAAACCAGATACAAGGCTATTAACCTCCGGATACCTGTCTCTGATATATTCACGGATTCTGTGGAGAGCATATTGTGCTACACAAGTAATATGCAGCATATAAGAATATGTTTCCTTTAATAGTCTGCCTATTTTTAACATATATGTCGCACTGTCACTAACAAATAAAAGTATTTTTTCCCTGTACTTGTCTTCCCAATGAAGCATTTTGTGCAAATTCTCGTCAATGGTTTTAGCAACTGTTTCCGCATCAACTGTATTTATAACTTTAAATGCTATTACATATGCTTTATATGGAATAGTTGGATGTAGTACACCAGCTACAACATTTACCACACAGCATCCTAATATATCGACAGTTTTGTCGGCACTTATCCATAGGTACTGATTTGAAAGATGCCTTCGAATGGATTCTACGGTTTTCGTGAAGCACTTAGGAATATAATATTTGCGTAAGGTGGTTTCATCAGGAACATTTCGTCCAGCATGTTTTTGAAGAAATGTTTTGAAAGTGGGATTGTCAGCTGTCAAAGGGTCCAATTTCTGTGTATGTTTTAGCGCTGCTAAGTGACGTTGTCCGTGGCCCTTTTGAGCATTTTTTAACGATATTTTACAGAGTACGCAATAAATTTCGGAATCACTGACAATGGAGGACATACAATCAGTATGACCCCTAATCCAACTTGCCATTGTTTTACGATGCCATTCTCGACGTTCTTCCATATCATAGTAACTTAAACAATGTGTTAGATCTAACTAAATGATAACTAAAAATGTATGCGTACGTTATTGAAACTTAACAAAATCCAATGCACACTTACGTCGAGATAATTGGGAGAAATAGATTCAATGAAACGGTATTAAACAGGAACTATTACAAAAAATACGAAGTACGTAATTAACAGTCAAAACAATGAAAAACGAAACTAACGTAAGTATGAATAGGTATATACATATATAACTTTATTTATCAAATATAAGGTAAATATAATATATTTTAAAACCCCCTCCGCTACTACCTACGCCGATGAAGAAACGAATTGTATAAGGAAAGACGACTTTTTTAGCTGTCGTTGCAGATGTTACAGTTTACCATATGAATAGTGCTATTTAGTAACTGCGTGTTGTTTACATTATTTTTTTGCTCCGTCGTAATTTAAACCCGGCACGTCCGTAGTAGGGAATTGATAATATTTTGTTAGTAGGTGATGCAAGACAACAGGTCTCGTCCAGTATTATAAGTGAACAAGGAAGTGAATCTCATTTTCGCTACGCAATATAAGGCCGTCAACGTTCGATTTATATTGATGAAATTGTTTCTGCAAATCTCAAAATATCGATAGGTAAAGTAACGCCATCCCTAGTAATAGAATAATAAAGCGAAAAGGAAATGGTTTTTCAATTTTTATAAAAATACACTTTTGAATAACACTTTAAACGTTAACTTTACAATAATTAATATTAACAATTTAAAATACATAATAAAATAGAACAAAATAAAATTAAAAAAATGTTGCTAAAAATTACATTGTTGAGTAGTTTCAAGAATAACAGCTTTACTTATATTTCTAATTCTTTCTGAAAATTCAAAAGTTAAAACTAATTGAGGATCAATTATGATGTAAAGTGATAGGTAATTTTTTTAGAAGACTTTGGATTTTGAAAATGTTGCGGTACTAACATAATCGACGCTTTCAACTGAATTGGAAGATTTTGAGCTTTTACTATTCCATATCGCAATATTTGGCTCATAGAATATTACATGCACGTACACTTATTAAAAGAAATATAGAATATTTCCAAATAACAGAATATAATATTCTGTAAACCTATTTTGTCTTTGCAATTCGATACGTATCTTATGAACTTTTTTCCATTTTCACACTATTACAATTTACTAATTTTGTCACTTTCAGCGATACACTCTTTGGTTCTGTGTATACCAAATCTATTGTATTTCTATGCACACATTTGAAGACAGAGCAAGATTTGCAACACTATCATTTTCTTGTTGGCATTTTTCAACTTTACGATGATAACAACGTGCATGTTAATAATTACACCATTTTAATTATTACTGTAGCGTCTTTATTTACCAAAAAAAGTCTAATTACAGAACAACACATGAAAATGTTGAAATATTCATAATAAACCCACCTTTTTCTGATATCCTCTTTAAAATTATACCAAATTAGCCGTCAAATACTTCAGAATTCACATATTCAGAATTATTGTTAATATTAGTGGCTAAATAACGTCTACCCACCAATGATATTCACTTCAGACCGGTAATTTTTCCATTAGAATTTTTAAAATGTTCCCTCTGCCCGTCTACAAATTTTTAAGTATATCTAATTATAACCTAAAATGTAAAAAAACATGGCTATTTACCAAGGATTTTTCTTCAACCACATTTCGGATAATCAATTCTCATTTTCCGAAGTTCCCTGAAAATTACTTGCGTTTTAACATATTGATTATTTTAGAACTAAATAAGGTAGATATTTCAATCTAGAATTTTTCCTAAAGTAACTAGGATGGATCAAATAGGTTTCCCCTTTTTTTTTCGTTTGTTAGTAATCTATAATGCTCATAAATTTTATACAGTATGATTTTAAATTAGATGTGAATTTAAATTTTACTATGTGAAAGAATTATAAATAACTATGGATTATAATGTGAATGAAAACAGAATCAATAAATGAAATTGCAAATGATAGATAAATTCTGAATCAATTACTGACCGTAAGATCACTGCATGATTTAACGTGTGAAGTGATAATAATAATTTTCTTATTAAAATTCCTTTTTATACGTTGTAAAGTTGGCCAATCCTGATCATTCATACATTTTCATCAACATTTATAACAAGTATAATTGACTTCTCTTGTTATTTATAGGGATAGTAAATTGCCTATTTTATTTTGTCAAATTTTTAGATAATTTTTACTATTACACAATGTTGCTTTTTCTCTTTCATTGTTACTTTAATAATTCAATTTTGCGAGTTTTAATACAATTTTTGTGCGCATGTGATTTTTGAAATGGCCGCCTGTCACGTCATGGCATAGACACCATGATTATTATTTTAAATCCTTTACATAAATAAATTACAAACACTGAACAAATTATGGGGAAAAGTAAAGAATTATTCTATTTCGGTATCGTTAGATAAAACAACCGACGTAGAACAAAAATCATTAGCAATTTTTGTATTTGGTTTATTATGAGTTAATGAAGAGAAAGATAAATGACATCTGCTGACTTTAAAAGTGCAAGTGACTTCAATAGTCGCTGCCTTTTTCAACGATACTCCAAGTTCATTGTAGCAGTCTGGGATTTTATACGAAAAACTGTCACTGGTTTGTAGCGATGCTGTAGCTGATTTAGTTCGTACTCTTTAACCAAACGTTAATATGCTGATATCGTCTGTGGAAAAGATTTATCCTTAAAGCACCAACTTGTGTCCAGAGGTTTCGGGGAATTGCAAGGAACATTCCACTTCCACTCGCGTCAGTCATCCTTTACAAAATAAAGAACTTGGATCGACGCTGCTGATAATTGCTTCTGAAGAGGCGCAGTGCATTGAAGAAGCGCAATAGTGTTCTGAGAAATTTTCGAGATTTCATTTTTATTCGAGCTAATCTGGCGTGCATTTCGACTGCACTCCCTACGCTAGAAACTAAATATTATCTCTACAAGACAGCATTGAAATAGTAGAAAACATACTTTTTGTACTCGCCACCTGTAAAGTGACATTTGGCGCACGTGTAGCTCGACTGGGAAATACGTTTTCCCGGTTGAGGCGACTGTAAAAATTGAAAAAAACACTGGCACTTTGGGACATTCAAAACAAAATCTACCTTGGTAGTAATAAAATTTAGTCTATAAAATACTACTTCCCTCCACAATTCTTCACTAAAAGTTGGGGAAATAGGAGTAATAATTAAAAATTCATCGAAAAAAATTGTGGCGCCATCTATTTGACGTGCTTCGTGCTTACAATGTGCGCTCATGCGGGAAAATAGTCTTCCCGCACTTGGTTCGTAAATAACTATAAACATTTAGCAAAAATCCAGGAAAATTGTTTGATCAATAAATTAAACGCAGGGCTGGTAAAATATACGAACTGTCAACAACTGAAGAATATCCGTGAAGTATTGCAAAATGAAACAACCCTAATGGAAAAAAATGAACACTTAAGTGCCAGTGACATTGTAAAATATGAATTTGTACGAATAGTGTAGTATGATGTCGAGAGAGTTTTTTCACAACCGACAATAAGCGCAAATTTATTTTGAAAATCAACATCACGTTGTATTTAAATGTAATTAAAGTTGTTTCTATAATCTCAATAATTTTAAATTTAAAAAATATTTGTGTGTTTCAACGGCAAAATTAAAATGTCTTAATATAAAAATTAGTATTTATTTTCTAAAAGTATAGTGCATATTCTGAATATTTTTGTGCATATTTTGAATTTTTTTTAGTGCATAATTATCCTAAGCATAGTAATAACTTAATTAAGTTGACTGAGAAAAGAAATCACAAATAATAATTGCACATCTTGTCAGATCGAACTTCAAAACATAACTTCACAGGTACACAGAGAAAAATTTATATTTACATTAAAAATAATTATATTACACGTAAACATAATTTATTATTATATATGGGACAGCAAAAACGTATGTTTATATCCAACGTAAAATTATTTTAAGCAAATAAAAATAATTTATATTTGGTTTAAACAAACTTGATGTTTTAGGTAAATAGCATATTATTTTTAAACGTAAAATAATTATGTTAACACTTAATATAAAAAAATTATTAAATTGAACATATCGACAAGACTATCCGAAAATCCGAACAGAGATCATTCAATTCCATGCAAATTTCAGCGGATAGTAGACATTTTACGGAGACATGCGGCTTTTAAGAAACCGAAACGGGTTCAGCGTCAACTTCGGGATGAAAACTTCCTGCTGAAATGTTTCTCCAGTACAATATATGAAATTGGCCAGAGATGGCGTCATTTTTACCGCAAAATGGAGCACAGCTTGAGCGTCTTGTTTGGGCATAGACTATTATTTTCTTTTATTTTATTTTATATTTACCTATACTTGTTATACATTGTTGTTTTCATAATAAAAATCTCTGTCAAAATTACTAAAAAGAAGTATATGCTCGAATTTGACAAAAAACAATTAACAGTTTAGCCTTAAAGCTCTTATGGTTATACGTTATTAGGCCATTTAGTCGCCTATTCGAAATCACTTAATTTGGTGTATATAGATAATTAAAATCCTCAAATGAATAAGGGAGTTACGGTTTTATCTTTTTTGACAGTCTATAAAACAGTTTTATACCAATAAAGAATTTTAATATTAAAGCCAAGAATTTATTTCTTATAGAGATTACAATTTTTATTGATGTAAAATTAATTGAATCTTTGCTTATTAACGACCTTCCAAGTTCTAAAAGTTCCAGTAATTTCCCCCACATTATTCTATCTAAATAATTATATCTTCAAAGGGTCTTTACAAAATAAAGTAAGAAAAATCGTTTGTTCCCAACAAATTAAACCAATCACCTGGGAGGTAGAGAAATTACCTATATACCTATATTAATACATTATCCCAAACACATCATAAAAGCATTATTATATTTAAGTACTGTGTTGTGTGCTTAAGGAATGATGAGGTATTAAGAGATTAATACGTAAATTTCCCCAAAATATTTGGGAAATGCTTTTCAGTGCTAATGAGTCATTAGAAATATCTAGCCGAACATGAGATATTATATTGTTCTACCTGCTGAGTTAGGATTATTCTTAATATTAATAAGAACAGATGTAAACCGAATTAAATTATTTGGCTGAAATTGAAATGATCAGAATACCATCTTTTGAGGTTTCCAAAGTATAATGATAATGTGATATGGTATGAATTATTTTCTGCTACAATTTTGCTGTTGTCTATTATAATAATAATTTTATTGTTCAATAATAAAACGAATGACAACGTAAGCACTATTACTACATGCACTAATATTTAAAACAAAAATAAAACATTATATATATACACTGTATATATATATAATGTTTTATTTTTGTTTTTGTGTGTATATTATACAGGGTGTCCAGACCATGCGAGGACGGAAGATTACGGCTTTATTATTAAAGTTAAAGAAAAGTGTTTTAGACAAAAGTTGTAGCCACTCCTAAAATACACATTCAAAAATTATTTTCAACTATACAGAGTGTTGCGTATGTGAGTGACGATACAAACTTGTGTTTTTTTAAATGGATCACCCCATATATTTTGCCATATTTAGATGCTACTCTTAAAAAGAAGGACATGGATATAAACATGTGTAGCTTTATTCGTAATTTTGTGTCTCAACATGTCCAACTTTGTGGAGACTCCGAGACGAAACCAGAAAGAATTTTCGAGATCTGTATCGGCATGAAGTTTTCCACTTTCGTCAAGTTTAATAATCTATAATGAATTTATTTATTTTTAAATAAATGAATTTGCAGGAATAACAAACGCAAAATTAACATTTACGCTTTTTTTTAAATAGAACACCCTGTATATTTTTCTTCTCAAGTACAATATTTTTATAAGCTTTTTAATGATACCATGTGTTCCCTATCCACACTTAGTATTTTATAACTTATTAACTCTTATTATTAATAGATTCTAAATTTAAACGAAAAAAAATCGTAGTTACCTGTGAATTTTTAATTAAAATAATATCTGAATTTTATATCTGTCATTAGTTACGTTGTATTTACAAAATAACGCTGATAATTGTATTTACTTTAACGATGAATTTCTCGAAAGATGAAATGGTAAATATGATTTACGCATTGGGTGAGAGCGAAAGAAACTGTTTATTAGCCAATAGGATTTACTGTCAACGTTATCCAAATGCAAGACCTCCTAGAATCGAAGCATTTCAAAAATTAAAAGAACGTTTTGAAGCATCTGGAAGTATTGGTTATTCCAAAAAGGAGATTAAAAATCGAAGGGTTACTAATGAGGAAAATGAATTAAATATTTTGCTATCGTTGGAAGAAAATCCTCAAGTAAGTACACGAAATTTGAATATCCAGACTGGAATAAGCAGGAGTACTATCAAGTGCATCATAAAGAAAAATAAGTACCATCCAAGTGTTAAACAACAGTGCACTTACTTAATACTGTGTAATGCCTAATTTAAACCAGGCAGTTAATAAATATATTTAAATTAATCAATTAAATTTGTTGTTTAACACTTGGACATTTTTGGATTTACATTTTAAGGTAATACTATATTTTTTATCGCCAACCGTCAGTAAAGTGATGCGTTACCATAGCGTTTTACGGAGGTAAAGAAACACTTTATCGTACTGTACAATAAAGTACTTTACCTGCCGCTAATATCTGTCAGCGTAGCCATGACTGATGACTTTAAAAATAAATCGTTTGTCACTGTCATAAACTGTCATAAGTTATTATATCTTTATTTCTTAAAATAACAATTTTCACGGTTGGCGATAAAATTTTGTATGCACCACGTCAGTAAAGTACCTTTACCGAACTCGTCTGTTACTCGCCGCGCTCGCTTCACTCGCTTGGCTCGTAAATCAGACTCGTTCGATAAAGTATCACTTTACTGACTTGTTACATAAATAACTATTAATGAACACATATTTAGTACTTTAACATACACCTTCCTCGCTATGCTGCACTGACGAAACCAAACAAGGTAGAACCATATATGTCTGTAGCTACAAACACATCTTAACACATACATAGTTGCGTCGTTTATTCTTTGTGTATTTTCTATCAAATGTACATGTCTAGGTGAACCTAAACCATTTAATGGAACTGCATAAGTAGTACAGATTGTCCTATGCTTATTGTTTACATTTTCATTCTTACATATTTGATTTACATTCTACGTTTGTCAATGTATTCTAAATGACAACCAGTTGTCATATTGTTATTACTTTTGCTCATCATTTGCCACTACTACCAAGAAGATATTCATTTTTTCAATATATATATATATTAAAATTCTTTGCCAAATATACAAATGTATTGAGTGACTGTTACTAAGCTATTGTCGCTTTTTTGTCAGTACTATACTGTATTAATTAAAACCACAAAACTGACAAAATTATATCAAAAGGCGACAATAGCTCAGTAATAGTCACTTTTAAAGCATTAACGTCATACATGTTTTTGATGTGAAATTTAATATTTCACATCAAAAATATGAATTTATTACTTTTTGACTTAGAATTATACGGCGAATACAAAAATGCAATAATATATAGGGTGTTCCATTTAAAAAACTATAACTATGGTTAGCCACCAAGTTATGGAACACTCTGTATAGTACAAAATATTTTTAAAATGTGCTCCTGATGAGCAACTATCACAAGAAAAAAACCGCTTCGCAATATCTTTACCTGGCGTAAGGAATAATCAGCCTTACCCGCGGAGATGACTCACCCTGTATATATAAATTGGTTCGTTTAAATACTTTAGATTCATTATGTATCATGTTGATTGAACATCGTGGTAGTGTTTTCGATTGTTTTAATTTAGTGGGTGTTCTTATCATTTGTAATGACTGTTTCTAAATAATTAAAATGTTTATTATTTTGTGTGTCTTCGGACCTCTAGTTGTAAATAGGATTTTGATGTTGAATTTTTAAATTGTAATTTTTTAAATATGACATTTTTTAGAATCTGATGAATAAGTTCTAAATAAAGAACGAAAATTCGAGCATTAAACAAAAGTCAACATGACCATCACAGACCGCTTATCCGATCACAGATCATCCCTACTTCTTATATAACGGGCTGTACCACTTAAAACGGATAAAGATATTTGAATTTTGTAAAAAGCAGTTACTAAAGAGTGTGATTGACTCTAGTTTGTAATGTAAATTTTATTATTTGTGTTAGTTTCCAAAATTTAACGGTTTCATAGATATTCGTGTTAAAGAAAGTAAGAGTAATTTTAAAGCTTTGTCTTTATTTTGTTTAAATACTTAAAGTATCAAATATAACTAACAAAGATGTTAAAAAATGTTGCCTTCTTGATTGCTACATAACGTATAGCGCCTTATTAGTTCTCTTCCGCAAACACTTAACAACGTATTTCTAGACTTGCATAAATTTTATTATAAAGGTCGCCCATATCTGTTATGGGTTCCTTGTAAAGTACAGCTTTTAAGTAACCTCACAAGATAGTCAGTAACTATGTTGGCATTATGAGCAGGTACCCCGTCTGATGTAACCACATATTATTTCGCAGCTCTACAGGTACGTCATCCAAAAGTAGTGGTAACTTATTTTGCAGGAAATGTAAGTAGCGCACACCAGTTAATGTTTCATGATAAAAGTGGGGACTAAGATATATCCGTTTAAAATTCCACACCAAACGTTAACGCCAAAAACTGACCAATATCGAGAATTATGCTTAATTGAAGTACCACTGTTTGAAAACGACATTCGTCACTCCACATGATCTGATTCATAATGTTGTTGTTTTCCGCTAGCATTACAGAAAATTCTGCCAGAAAATCGAGTCTGAACTTTATACGGAAAGTATTTATTTTCTTTTAGAGACCTACGGCAAGAGGTTACAAATAGATCACGGTGTTCTTTTAATTACCGTAATGATGTATGTGGATTATTATTAACTGTTTGTAGTACCGCTGCCGTAATTTCATCATCTCTTGCTCTTTTCTGCCTTAATTGTTTTTGTTTTTTGAAGCTGCCGTAATTTCTGAGATTTGCACACAGACTTATAAATGTTTTGTGATCCGGTAGAGGCCTGTTTGCAAAGCGTAGAGCATATAATCGCATTGCTTCAGATGCATTTCTACGGGATTCTCCATAAATTAAAACCATATTCAGTTTGTCTTCCATTTATTTGTAAAACTATATTTTTAATACAATCTCAACGCAAGGTGAGTAAATGTTTGAATGAGGCTAATTATAAAGACAATTAATAATCAAGCAAATGTCACTAATGTGTGCTAATATCAAAATATTTCCTAAATAGTCAAAGCAAGCATACATATATATAACACAGACATGAATGCTTTTCTGCCTACATATCTATGGGTGCCTATGAAGTGGAATTTATAAAAAGGAACTAACTATAAAATTTAAATTGTGAAGTAACTATAATAACAAGAATTGTGAATATTTTAACTGCTATTTTTCCCTACAAATTAAATATTTAAACAAAATAAAGGCAAAACTTTAAAATTGCTCTTAGTTTCTTTAAACACGAATATCTATGGAACCGATAAATTTTAGAAACTAACACAAATAATAAAATTTAGATTAATTTTAATACTCTTTCAAATAAAAAACAAATGAAGATTGTGGCGATCAAAAAAATTCTTGTCATCGCAGCGCCATCTATATCTTCGCATAATAAAACACAATTGTGAGAGCAAACTATAGTCGATCACATTCTTTAGTAACTACTTTTTATAAAATTCAAATATCTTTATCCGTTTCCGAGATATTTGACAAGAGTTTTAAGTGGTACATCCTGTATATAACATCCGTTTCTACCCGGATCAGCTTCTGAGCCAGAGGCAGCCTGAAAAAAAAAGTTTTGTCACAGGTACATACGTGAGTTTGGGTTTTTAGACCAAAACTGATTTTTCTATTATATAATTTTTGATTACGCAACTCGGCGTCTATTAATATATTGCAACTTAGGCCATTGCATTCATTTTAAATTTATTGTTTTTGATTGTTCTTTTTTACATCTTTCAAATTGTCTCGTATAGAAATCCTTTTTGATGTTTTCACAATGGACGCAATGTATTTTTTTTGTTGATGATATATTTTTAATAAATCAATTTTATTTGTATATTTAATGCGTCTATACAGTTTATTTCTTATAAACAATATTATGAAAACAGCACTGTAGATATAATTTGCTCTTTATTAATTCATAAAAAGGACTACAAAATCTAAATCATGAATATACATCCTCTATACATTTAAAAGTTATGTCATTCATTACACTCTTTTAACACTCGGTGTTTCGTCATCAAATTGTACAGCAGGCACTTGCCTATTCATTATAAGAGTCTTATAGAATTCAACTGAGCTTTTAGGTGTTCTTCTCCTCGTGCTATCGTTAAATGCAACGTAATACAGCCCGAACTTGACCGTATATCCATCCGTCCACTCCATGTTGTCCATCAAAGACCAAATTGTGTAACCTTTGACATTGCAGTGGTCTAAATGTATGGCATCTAACATGGATTTCAAGTACGTCTGAAAGGTTATTACCATAAAAATAATGATTAGAATATCTTAAAAAAAACATTTTGGGAACAATTTTCTGCAGCAATATTTTGTATGCTAAGCACGACTATGAATATTTATCGAAATTTTGAATACAAATTATAAGTGAGTTAAGTGTTGCCGTTGAGAACAAAAAAAAGTGAATAACAAAATATAACTAAAATAAAAAATTTAAAGCGAACTCCTTTATTTTCGACAAATAACGTCACTTTGAAGAAATTCTTTAAAATGTTTGGTGTAATTGGCTCAGCCTTTTTTTTCTATACAAAAAGTCGATTAGATTGCGGTGAATATTTTGTCATTTGCATGTTTATTACTATAAACATGCATGTGACAAAATATTCACCGCAATCTAATGGACTTTTCTGTTCTACTGAACATTTAATACAATACTTTGAGACGCGATGTTAATAGAGAATTAACTGAGAGTCACATAAGAAAGTTGTGCTTGCTGTGAAAGGTTTCGTATATACTTATTAAAAGATTGAGCTATTCGATCCTCAACATCTGCTATACTTACGTTCAACTATCAGTTTTATTAATCTACCGCCATTGGCTTTTCAAATTACAAATACCGCTTCACAAAAATAGTAATAGCACTTTGCAAACTATCATCGCTTACAGCAAAGCTTGGAAATTCTTCTGCAAAACTTTCTGATTTTTTGCAAATATTTTTTATTTTGATAAATTAATGCATGTGTAAAAAAACATAACTCGGGGATGTTTTGTCGCTTTGACAGCGAACAAAGTTACTTTAACATTTAAATCGGCAGAAAAGTTGTTTACCTTTAGTTGACCCGACAACAATTTGTGTTTTCTTGTTATGTCCTAAAATCAACGATTTCATTGTCACTTATAATTACACGCATGTAATTGGATAAGATAATTTACATAATGTGTAAACAATTACTGAAAAATTTATTACATAGTAATTATATTATTTAAAAATACAGTTACTAAAACCACAGTTATTATACGAGGTAGGCGCCATAAATTCTCGGTCTGACATACAAAAAAGTAACTTGGAACAATATAAGAATTTTTATTTTTCAATGTAATCTCCCCTAACTTCTATACATTTATTACAACGATTATTTAATAATTCGATACCCTTGCAAAAATAATCTGAAGTTTTTCCTTCAAAATGTTCTATAACAGCTGCTTGCAACTCACTGTCGTCCTTAAAACTACGTCCCCTAAGGTCTCTTTTTAAATTATAAAACAAAAAATCACAAGGAGCCATATCCGCACTATACGGTGGATGTTCCAATTCCTGAAAGCCGCATTCGCGGATGGCAGCTTGTGAAATGGCGGCAGTATGGACGGGAGCATTGTCGTGCAATAGTCGTACACCTTTTGTCAATTTTCCACGACGTTTTGCACCAATACTGTCTCTTAATTTATGCAATAAAGACGAATAATATGTGCCGTTCACACTTGTATCGCGCTCTTTAATGTCAATGACCAAAATGCTCTCACACTCCCAGCATATTGTAACGAAACCAGTAGACATCCGGGAGACAACAAAAGAGGTTGTAAATCATCTCGACGCGACTGGTAAACATCGTAAAGCAATAAATATGTACTGCGTCGGGACAGAATGTCTGTGGAATGTTCTACAAACATCGAGAGGAAGATGGAGTGTACGCGAATGCTTCCAGATGTTTCGTATGTGTATATAAGGCGGCTGGGTCACCGATGGATGAATAATTCCGGAATAAGAAAGTCCTTAAGTACTAGTCGCGCGGAACAGACCAAATAAATATAAGAAATAGATAAATAGTTCCTTAAGTGGTAGCCGAAGAATAAACATAAATATAGTGCAATAAAGACATAAATATTACCGTGTCATATAAATAGTAGTAGTAAATAAATACATGTGTTAAGTTAAATCGTAGTAGTTTAAGTGTGATACATTAGTTTTATATTTTTATATTGTAATTAATTTTAAGTGTAGGAATATACAGACTGTTTTAAATAAATAAATTGCACGAGTTGTTTATTGCGAACCCGAAAACGTTACAATATTATGGCCATCACCTCTTTCTTTGATTGAACGACTTCCGCCTTTCTGGGACGAGGTTCATCAGGTCACCGCCATTCCATCAACTCCCTTTTCGATAGACGATCGTAAAACAGAAGCATTGTTTTATCTCCTGTGACAATAGACTCCAAAATCGGTTTTGGGTTGACCCCACACATGTTTAAAAACGACTGCGCACATTCGATTCGACGTTCACGTTGGAGAGCAGAAAGAAGTCGCGGTACCCATCTAGCACTAATTTTATTCATACCCAAATGGTCATGGAAAATTCGGCGAATACTTGTTTCGGATATGTTTGTTATCACTGCTAATTCCTTCACTTTCAAACGGCGATCTTCTAGCACTAAATGTTCAATAATTGAAATTTTATCACTTCAATTGGTCGACCCGACCGATCAGCATCTTTCAGGGATTCTTGTCCAAAACGAAAACATTTTGGCCACTTTTTTACAGTTGAATACGAAGGATATGAGTCACCATAAACGCCGTCTAAACGTTGTTTAAAGTGATAAGGTGCATGCCCTTCTTTTGTTAAAAATTTAATCACCGCGGGGTACTCAATTTTCGTTACTTCAGACATTTTCGTGCGCTAGTCACGTTAGTTGGCTGGTTACTAAAAACTACTAGGCTCCGAACCGTCATATTTATTGTATACACCTCGCTTATGTGCATGCATGACGTGACGGAGTATGAACATGTTTGAACCTGTATAAGCCTGTCAGGCGGAGAATTTATGGCACCTACCTCGTACACTTTGTGAAGATTACTTGCAATAACACTGCATAACAACATTTCACAATGAACACTATTATGATAAAGTAAACAAATTGATGTCGAGTCAACCAAAGATAGTACGCAAAGCTTACGGTTGTGTCGACTTTGACATTTCATTTTGACAATGAGTACGTTGATTTTATGACATAACAAGAAAATACAAATCGTTGTCGGGTCATCTAAAGGTAAACAACTTTTTTGTCAAATTAAAAGTTAAAGTAAACTTTTTTCGTTGTCAAAGTGACAAAACTATCCCGACTTATGGGTTTTTTAACACATGCATTAAATTATCAAAATAAAATACTAAAGTCGACGCAACCGTAAGCTTTGTGTATCGTCTTTGGTTGATCCGGCAACAGTTTGTGTACTTTATCATCATAGTGTTCGTTATGAAGTGTTGTTATAACATAAAATCTGTAAACTCAATGTAAGTAATCTTTACAAAGTGTATAAGAACTGTGTTTTAATAACTGCACTTTTAAATAATATAATTGCTATGTAATAAATGTTGCAGTAATTGTTTACACAATTAGTAAATTCCCTTACAGAATTATATTCGAGCTTCCTTTTTTTTCCGGTTAAATTTTCCATTTTCAAACTCAGATTTAGTTACTAAATCGAAAAGGTAATTTGTTTCGTACAGCAACCCAGCAACAAAAATTTTCGTCAAAAGCTGAAAATTTATCCCGGAAAAAGAAAGCTCTCCTGTAATTATAAGTGAAAATAATATGACAATTGCAATGACAGTTGTACTTTATTTGTCAATTTCAATTAAATATTATTGAGGAAAAGATTTCATGGATATGTGCAGTACATAAGAATGCGATCATATGGCATATGCAAGCAGTAAGAAATTTGAATTGCAGTGAAATAAACCAACAAAAACAGGAATAAAGAAGGGTTTAAAAAAGGTAATAATATAAATTATATTGGAGAACAGAAAAAAGAAGATGCTAAACAAAATGGAAAAGGAATGTTGAGAAGATAAACCACAAAGAGATTATGAAAAACTTATAGAATGAAAGAAAAAAAGAAGACATAGGAAACGACTAAGGTAATAAACGAAAGAAGCACTGACGGTATGATAATTGATCCTCCTCTTGTCACTTAATTCGCCCTTATCAGCAAATCCATTTTCCGTAATGTAAATCAAAGGATTATCATACTCTGTCTTTATCCAATTTAGGAGTTTCCTAAAACCCCATGGCACCACTCGCAACCACGATGCACTGGATGGTTCCCATTTAGCATCTTGCTCCTTCAGAACACCCAAATCTTTCTCTCGTGATGGCGTCGCGTTTAGCGGTTGTTCTTTCGAACTGACCAAATACGTTGTGTAATGGTTGAGACCCATGAAGTCCGCCGTCCCTTTGATCAACTTAACATCTGCCTTGGAGAACTGAGGCAGCCTGGATGTCGTAAAGTTCTCGTGACGGCTAAATTTGTCGACGCGTTCCTTCAAAATGTCAGAATAGTCACCTTTCTTGGAGTATATCGGATTTGCCCACCAACCAAACTACAACGGAAAGGAACTTTTTAATTTTCTAAACTAAATATATATTAGACACAACAATAATAAAAACATTTTCATTCTAAAATGGGGTGGACAGATTTCAATTTTAAATTGAGTAAAGATGAATTATTTAAATCTAACTGGTCGTTTAAGATTGCACCTAACTTATTAAATTTGTTAGTTTCTAAACTTTCTCAAATATTGAGTTTTTTTATTTTTATATGATTAATATTTTGAAATTAGAATTGAATTTGTGATTATTTTATTTAAAACAGAGAACTCTCAAAAAGCAATCAAAAAACAATAAAGATAAAACAGACAATAGATTAAGCTCAGGGGTGTATAAGTTAACGTGTGAAGACTGTAAATAAATGTATGTAGGACAGGCAGTGAACACCTTCAAAACCAAAAAGAACACTGCTTAGACCATAATCAAAAATTCAATTCTAATTTTAAAACGTTGCATGTATTAGATAAAAGGAAAAATTCAATATGTTTGAAAGTTTAGAAATTAATAAATTTAATAAGTTAAGTCTAATTTTAAACGACCAGTTAGAATTAAATAATTTTTCCCTACTCAGTTTAAAACTGAAATCTGTCCACACTCTCAGAATGAGTTTATTTGTTTATATACAGGGTTATTCACGCTATACGGCACGGAATATTGTGGCCAAAATACGTGACTTTCAAAAAGTTTCACTTTTGGGATATATGGGGGTCTAGTATGGTTACTTTTTAAAATTATTTTTATATTATACAGGGTGTCCCATAAGCCCTAAAAGTATCAAAGTTGTGTTTTTTTAAATGGAACCCCCTGTATATTATTGTATTTTCGGATTCTCCGATCAAAATAAGTGTCTGTTTTAATAAGGTTTACAATACCTAAACCTTAAGGTTTTTTAAATAATTTGAATTTTGCCAAAATCTAACCTAATTTTCATGTTTCAAATACTTAAGAAGTATTTAAGTTATGTAAGCGAAATTTACAGCGAAGTGTAACAATATATCATATTTTATATCCCAATCATAAAACTTGCCATCTTATACAGGCTGTCCAAAAATTAAAACTAATCAAATAAGAACTTTAAGTGGCTATAACTTGATTAATTTAAATAGAACGCCATATTTTTTAACTTACCAGGAAATGTACTTTTTAATTACCTATCGAATGGTATTAGGGTGTTCTATAGCTAAGTCTTCGCGTTTTTACAGAATACGCCAAATAATCGTTTTTTGTACCATTTGGTGTTTTTTAAATAAAAGTTCTAATGTATCTAGTTGCCTATGGTATTTAGAAATGTCAGATAATTTACAATTATAAGAATAATAATGACGAATATCGTTACAAATGTTCAGAAACTTGGAACGTTATTTATAATCTAACAGGCTATAACAGCAATAATGGTAATAACATATCAACGATAACATAAAACAGAAGCAAAATATTTATAACAGATGTTCGAAATGTCGACCGTCCATTTCCAGACACTTACATATTCTTTTTTCAAAACCACTGCTAACTCTGGACAACATTTGCGGGGTTACAGTTTCAAAAGCGTCTCTTATGCGTATTTTTATATCGTGTGGTGTTGTCGGAGGCGTATTGTAGACAATTCCTTTTATGTATCCCCATAAAAAGAAATCTGGTGGAGTTAAGTCCGGGGATCTGGGGGGCCAATTTTGAAATCCATTTCTTCCAATCCACCTGTTTTGAAAGTTGGCATTTAAAAATTGCCGAACCTCGCGATGATAATGAGGCGGAGCTCCATCCAGTTGAAGCCACATGGTTGTTCTGATGTTTAAAGGGACTTCTTCTAATAATACTGGAAGTTGGTGTAAAAGAAAATCGAGAAACATCATACCATTTAAAGGTCCTTCAAAAAAATAGGGTCCAATTAAATATTGGCCCAGTATTCCACCCCACACATTAACGGACCACCTATTCTGATTTCTCATGACTCTGTATTCATGCGGATTCGAATCAGAATAATAATGGAAGTTGTGTCTATTCACGAGACCATTGTTATGAATAATACATTCATCACTAAATAGCACATTTTCAAAAAAGTTTTTATTTTCTGCCACTTTATCTAACACCCACATGCAAAATTCAGTTCGGTTGTCAAAATCATTTCCATAAAGTTCTTGGCAGAGCTGGATTTTATAAGGATGAAATCTGTGTTTTTTAAGAATTCTTGAAATACTTGCTTGACTAATGTTAGTATTTTCGGATATCTGATTTTGACTAACATTGGGATTTTCGATAACTGAACCAACTACCGTAAAAACATTTTCTTCATCTTCAGTGACAGGTTTTCTTGTAATGGGTTTTTTATAACTGACACTTCCACTTTCCTAAAACTGGTTTAATAATCTCTCAAAAACGGCTGGCTTAGGATGATTTCTTTCCGGAAAACTTTGAGCATAAACTCGAGAAGCCAATAAACAATTTTGATGACATTCTCCTAGGATAAAAATCATATCAATACGCTCTTCTTTTGGGTAAATCTTCATTTTGACTAAGCAACACCACAACAATATTCAAATAATAACGATCTAAACTTCCACAATTACAAAAAATAATACCACTATAGCAAAAACAGACTTTGCAGACTAAACTGACAGACTAAATGAATTTATGTGACATTTCTAAATACCATAGGCAACTAGATACATTAGAACTTTTATTTAAAAAACACCAAATGGTGCAAAAAACGATTTTTTGGCGTATTCTGTAAAAACGCGAAGACTTAGCTATAGAACACCCTAATACCATTCGATAGGTAATTAAAAAGTACATTTCCTGGTAAGTTAAAAAATATGGCGTTCTATTTAAATTAATCAAGTTATAGCCACTTAAAGTTCTTATTTGATTAATTTTAATTTTTGGACACCCTGTATAAGATGGCAAGTTTATTATGATTGGGATATAAAATATGATATATTGTTACACTTCGCTGTAAATTTCGCTTACATAACTTAAATACTTCTTAAGTATTTGAAACATGAAAATTAGGTTAGATTTTGGCAAAATTCAAATTATTTAAAAAACCTTAAGGTTTAGGTATTGTAAACCTTATTAAAACAGACACTTATTTTGATCGGAGAATCCGAAAATACAATAATATACAGGGGGTTCCATTTAAAAAACACAACTTTGATACTTTTAGGGCTCTTGGAACACCCTGTATAATATGAAAATAATTTTAAAAAGTAACTATAATAGACCCCCATATATCCCAAAAGTGAAACTTTTTGAAAGTCACGTATTTTGGCCACAATATTCCGTGCCGTATAGCGTGAATAACCCTGTATATATTGAAAGAATTAACTAGTTTTCTTAGCAGTAGCGGCGTATGATTAGCAAATAATAACAAAATGACAATTGGTTGTCATCTAAAAAACTTACAATGACAAATATAGAATGTAAAATCAAATATATATAGGTAATAAATAATAATAGGACATCCGGTATTGCTTATGCAGTCCCAGCAAAAGGTTCAGGTCTACCAAAAACATGCATTTCATGTAAATACGTAAATAATAACGACTCAACTATGCAATTAAAAATTACGAGTAGAGCTGCTGATATTATTCACGTGAGTCAATCGGGCAACCAGGATGAAACTATGGCGAATGACCATTGCACTTACAGACAGGAAATTTGGCAGACAGATAGTCGTAATGGTGACTCAATGCACCCCGAAGCCCGAATTTTAAATTTCAATCTAGAACATTTTTTGTTTAATGTTTTGTGTTATTTTGGGTAGTTTTCGGCTTTTGGGAGAAGATATGCTCCATAGTAGGAATGTATTGAACTGTTTTCGACAAGGTCGACATTTTGAAATTACGCAATAGATTTGACAGAAGACGAGACTAGTGAAAAACATTGGCATTGTTTTTCAGTACGATATTTAAATTTTCAATATCATCTAACGTTAATTTGGCAGATACAGTTGCTGAAGGAAGACATTTTTAGGTAGATAATCACAACTGAGATTTTGACGCATATCCAGTAAACAGTAGGCAATAAACTTTTCCGAGGACCATGATTTGCCACTGAGTAGCTTGCTTTAAACGTGGTGAAATGGGTTTTAACAATAAAAAAAAGAGGTGTGGTCACCACACGACTTTCTTATACGTATGAGGGTTTCAAATTATACACAAGTTCTAAATTGTTTTAAATACTTTTATCTTAGAAAAATAAATCGAAAAATAAACCTGTATGTAATGTGTTACTTCAAGTCCAAATTTAAAGAATTTTTTTATACAAAAAATACACAAAATCCTATTCTAAACACTCCTATTCTCTTAATAAATCTGTATCGAATGCATACTTTGCGAGATATTTGAAAAAAGTACTAGTCGCTAAGAGTAGAAGTGTTACTTTCGGTCCGAATTTTGAAATTTCATTTATACAAAAAATTTCCAAATCTCTCTAATTACTTTTGCAAATTGCAAATTGTATAAACATTAAACATTAAACAATATAAACAGCTCAAGTATTTAAGGGTTTCTGTGAGCATGTTAGTATGTGCTATGGTGTTCCAATTTCACTCCGTTTACGTGTGGAATATTGGTGATGATCGTCAGTTATAGGAAACGCCTGTTTGTTCATATCATGGCTGAGCAAAATACTCATCCATGGAGTTACAATAAGAGGTCCTAATAGAAGCATGTTTTATTTTTTTTACAGTTACTAACTACATGTGCAAAAATCTGTATTAAAATTACATGACACGTTTTTGTATAAAAGTCAATTTTTTCAAACAAAACACCCTGTATATTAGTTCATTTTTGAATTGCTTATTTAATTTCACATCAAAAACATGTAAGACGTTAATACTTTAATACTGACTATTACAGAGTTATTGTCGTTTTTTGATATGCTTTTGTTAGTTTTTGCAAAAAAGTCAATTTTTTCAAATGGAACACCCTATATATTATTTTATTTTTGAATTTATTATTAAATTTCATATTAAAAACACGTAAGATGTTAATACTTTTTAAAGTGACTATTACTGAGCAATTGTCTCTTTTTGATATAATTTGCTCAGTTCTATACTATATTAATTAAAACCACAAAAGTGACAAAATTATATCAAAAAGCGACAATAGCTCAGTAATAATCACTTTTAAAGTATTAACGTCTTACATGTTTTTAATATGAAATTTAATAATAAATTCAAAAATAAAATAATATACAGGGTGTTCCATTTGAAAAAAATGATTTTTATACAAAAACGTGTCATGTAAATTTAATCCAGTTTTCTGCACATGCAGTTAGTAACTGTAAAAAAATAAAACATGCATCTACTGGGACCTCTTATTGTAAACAATACTGCAAAAAATTATATCCATCTAATACGTCGTTTTCGAGAAATATAATTTTATACAAACATTGAATTTTTCAGAAAAATGGGAATAAGTCAAAAACTTCAGATTTTAGGTCTATACTATCTTATTACTTTTTGACTAAAAATTATACGGGGAATACAAAAATGCAATAACATATAGGCTGTTCCATTTAAAAAACTATAACTATTGTCAGCCACCGAGTTATGGAACACTCTGTATAATACAACATATTTTTAAAATGTGCTCCTAATGAGCAGCTATCACATGAAAAAACCCGATTCGATATATTATTATGTTTACTCATAAAGGCATAATCGGCCTTAACCACGGAGATGACTCACCCTGTATATAGAATACTTAATTTACGACATATTTGCAAAAAATCGCTATTCGATACGTGTAAAAGTGTTACTTCTGGTCCAAACTAAAAAAAAAAAATTATACAAAAGGTATTGAAAATTAAGTTCTAAATACTTTTATTATACTCGTAATGTACCTGTCTAAAAAGCATGACTTGCGAGATATTTGAAAAAACCTGACGTTTGATAAGAGTAAAAGGCCTACTTCCAATAAGGATTTCTAAAATTTTTTTTTCTAAAAACTGTTTTGATAAAAATTTTCTCAAATTTAGTTAGTGAGAGAGAGAGAGAGGGGGGGGGGAGAGAGATTTTAAAAACCACTTTTTCGTTATCAGGAGACTTCAAAACGTGGAAATCTGCAAAAATCTCGAAGTCGAAAATTTTCATCATCACAATACTTCCTTATACTACATATAAGAAAGTAAAACATCCTGAACCATCAAAATGTAATGCCATTCTAGAAGTTTTTTAAGAAGTTTATGATGTGTTACGTGACAGAAGAATAAAAGTACAGAAGATTGACATGTTTAATGAACGTATACACCACCTTTTGACTTTTGAATTTAGTATGTCTAAACTCATTGCCAGAGGTGAGTGACACGTTTACTGAATGCAGTTCAAAAACGGGAAAGAGCACAAATTTGAAATGACAATTTCAATGTCTGTCACCTGAACCCAGTAGATTTTTTGAATCGTTTTGCTACGGTCAAGGAAACTTGGCTCCATTACTATGTTTTAGAATCGAAACAGCAGGTTCAGCAATATAAGCATGCCCGCAGTCATCCGCAAAAGACGGCCAAAACGTTTCCTTTAATCTATTTATTATATAACTTGGAAGTACCAAGAGTTATAAGACTACTACTAAAAGTGTCCAACAATTACCTCCATGGAAAGAGCTCTTCTAGAGGCTGCTGTTTCATTTACATTCTTAGGCTCATACCAAGGTGTTGAAATGGTGATGCCCACTTTACCTGCAATAGGTTTTTAATATTATTTTGATTGGCTGAAAAAAATAAATAATAAAAATACTATTTGTTAACATATTGCCGAAGGAAGTGTAACACTTCCTTCGACAATTAGATTAAAATTAATAAACTAATTTTTCATTGAACAATTTGGGTTTACAATCGATATTTATAGTACGAAATCAATAAATTCTTGTTGTAATTGATCTTATGTACTTCTTTTATAAAAATACTCGCGCTTTTAATAAATATATACTAAATATTTCATACCATGATATTTATCCTTATATTTGTTTTTATACAAGTGATAGGCTTTTGCGTGTGCCAACAGCAACGTGTAGCCACATAAGTAATCTCCAATACCAGAAGATTTTATATTGGGTGCGTTTACACCAATGCCGTAACCAGTCTCACACACTTCACCGGGTTCGTTGAAAGTTATCCAAAAAGGTACATGTGGAGCAAAGAAACTGAATACAACCGCAACGTACTCTTCAAAATAAGTGGCCATGCGAGGGTTTGTCCATCCTCCCAATTCTTGAAGCGGCTGTGGCAAATCCCAATGGTACAAAGTCACCATCGGCGTTATTTTGTTGTTTCTTAAATGACCGATGAGTTGTTCATAATACTTCACGCCGTCCATATTCATTTTGTTATCGAAGCCAGTGGGAAGGATGCGAGACCAGGATATGGAAAATCGATAAAAATGAACACCGAGATATGTTAAATAGCTGACGTCCTCTTGGTAAAGGTGGTAAGAATCGCACGCTATGTCACCTGTGCTGTGGTCCACAATTCTTTCTGGATGCTTGTGGACCATGTGATCCCAAATATTTTCACCTTTACCTGTAAGAAATATTATATTAATATTATATTTGGTGAAAAGTGAAATTTAAGAGCTCATGTTGGACAAGCAATTTCAGCTTACGATATTGCAGAACTTGTAAATGAAACACATGGAAAGGCAGCGACTATAGGAACAGCCGAAAATGCTTTTAAAGCACCACCATTTGGCATGTCAATAGGAATCCTTTTCCAGAACACTTTTTTGCACCATCCCTTGCAGTCGAGCCACAAATGGAAAAAGACAATAAGCAGGATGGTCAATATTCATCTACTATTTTGTCCGAAATCAGTCCTAACACATTCAATGAAAGTTTAGAAGCGATATGTACCCTTCCAAAGTATTCCCAAGTCAGCGGTACTGCAAAAAGACGCCAACACACCACATCATCAGCTGTAGAACTGACTAGCAAACCATACAAAGACGAATTGGTGGCAAAAAAAAAGAAATAAGGAAGAGTCAGAAGCAGCAAAAATAAGTAGGAAGTGCAAGAAAACTCAAAAAGTTATTGAAAAAGTAAAATTTGATTTGTTCAATAAAACAGAAGGATTCATTAAAAACAAAAAACCGAAACAAAAACCGAAATTACAACACAGAAAAAATAAAAAACCAAGTTTAGATGAATCAACTGATTCAAGCGAAGAAGATAAAGATGCACTGTGTTTGTATTGCCACGATTCTTATTCGAACTCTGTAGCGGAAGAAGGGTGGATTAAATGTCAAGTGTGCTCGGAATGGGCACACTAGGAGTGTGTAGGAGTCGAAGAGGACGAGATTTTGATCTGTGACATGTGTAAAGAATAGCTTTTAATATGGGTTCAAATTAGGTTACCTTTAATTACATTTTAAGCAACTGGTAGCATAATTTGAACCGTTTTCCATAAATTGGTTTTTTATATTATACACAAAAATGTTTTCGTCTTTGTTATTTTCTTTCTGTAAAAATAAATGTTTGTAAATTTGTCTATCGTTTGAGTTTAAAATGTCCGCTTAAGGTTGATTATTGTCGGAATAATGGTCATTTCTTTCAAAGTGGTTCAAATTAGGCAACCTTCCCCTACATAGCTCACAGTTTACGTCATCGAAAATAAGGAATTCTTTACGTTTGTTTCTTAAATACTGCTAATAACCTTAAACAACAATACGAGAAATCAAAATTAAATATGACCAAAAATACAGGACATATTTACTGTGTAATAGTAAGGCCCTTAGTTGGGTGACATATGTAATAGTACGGATTTAAAATAGAATTAAAATTAATAAAATGTCCCAAGGTTGGGCCCCATATGTAATAGTAGTGCCCTTCAGTTGGTCGCTATATGTAATAGTAATTGTTTAAAATATAATTAAAAATGACTCAAATAAATAAAATGACTTATTGAATGCTCCGCGTAATTTAGCTCAGTTAAATGGTTCGGTTTCGCACAAAAACTCTTAATTTCAGGTCGGTTCAGGTATTAAAACACTAAAGTAAATTGTTCGGCACGTACTATTACTTCTATTTTCTATTTCAAATTTCCTATAGTAAGGTAGACAAATAACACGCAAAAGAATATTTAAACATTATTAATATATTGATTAAAAACACTATCAACACAAATCAGGTTACAAGCAAAGGTTATAGAAACAACACAATTCAAATAGTACAACACAATACAAATTACTCGTCAATTATAACATGGGCAAATATAATAAACTGATTCAACAATGTTGCCTTATATAAATCATATCTCGTGATTTTTACTAGATTCTAATTTAGTATTTACCAAATTGCATGCATGACAGAGGCCTTTAATTCAAACAATGTTGGGTACCTTATACGCTGCAATGACGCTGGAAACAGTGTTTTCACGGGCAGACTGAAATCGTCGTCTTCTTTGTCTGGAGCTACGGCACACACGTGATTTAATAGAACTTTTACTTCACTTGGCCCCACTATTTGTTTTATTAAAACTTGTAACTGTTTTCTCACTAGGCTTTTTTTTTTATCACTTTTAACTAATTACTTATTACTAATGCGTAGAATTTCTATATTCCTATACGCATTGTTAGCCTGTGAGAAACGTTCCCTTTTGTTGGGTGCGGTCTAGTGTTATTCTACTTAACACGGCCTGCGAACCTATTCATGCGTCGTCGGCTAGGGAACGTCTTCCGTCTTAACGGGCTAGGGAACCTCTATCTGCCTACTCCTTGCTTAAAATCACGCCACGCCGTATTCTTCCAGGGAATTCCCCGAGCCACCTATGTGCTTTACATTTCTTCATCACATTCAAGGTCCCACGTGTCGGTTGCACACACACTGTTTCTTATTTATCTCGCATAACTTCCTGGCTGGCGGAGATAATATTGACGCCACTTGTGTTTTTATACCGATATACCTACACACTATTTTTCTTTTACATATACAGAATTTATATAGGAACATTTTAAATAGGAATATTATTCATTTAATACAAATAAATGAATAATATATGTTTCCTGATCTGTGTTGATTCATTATTTACCTTAATATAAATATTTTGGATGTTATATTATATTTATATTTTATTCATTATATACAGGGCCTACCGTTACAACTGAGGAAAGAGGTATTGAGCGAACAACACAGAAAACAGTACAGCTGGTAGATAAATACAGGATATAACTAAGAAAACAGAAAAAATCCAAAGTTATAATACAGACACTACATCCGAATCTATGTAAATATAAAATATAAAAAAATGCAAATTTTTCAATTTAGCTATTTTAAAAAGGATAAACTATTTTTGAAAGGACAGAACTTTCAACTAATAATAAAATAAAATTTTTAGGTTTGTATTTAGATAGCCAGTTGAACTGGAAACGACACATAGAGTATCTTGAAAAATATCTGGGTTTAGTTATGCTCTTCGAAATATTCACAAAAATATTCAAAATCCCTGTCTAAGTACTTTTAATCTCTTAATAAATCTCTATCGAATGGATTTTTGCGAGATATTTGCAAAAAAAAGTTCCCCTCGATAAGAGTAAATGTGTTACATCCGGTCTGAATAGTGAAATTTATTTTATACAAAAATTGTTCCAAATCCAGCTCTAAATATTTTTGTATGCATGCGGCCTTATTGATTTCAATTCAAACAACAAAAGATCATGTTGACATACAGAAAAAGGTTGATCACTTTCAGTGTTGAGTGGGGCAAAAATCATCACCTTGAATCAAAATAAAATTTGTAAAAGGCACACGTATTATATAATATTGCCTGATATTTGGTAATATTATCTAATAACGAGTCTTCGAAATTGATTGGCATTGCCGCTTTCGTAATTTTGCCGTAAGTTTTAGTGTGCCATCAAATGTTCAAATTAGAAACATGGCCCTGCTTTAAAAATATTTTTTAAGTTACCGAATATATGAAATATTTACCTACTGTGGTTTTACAGAAATTCGATGTATCTAACTTGCTGAACTTTGATGTGATGAATGAATAAATTGATAAATCAGACAAAACCTAATCACACATATTTAAAAGATTGTGAAAATAATTATTAGAAATTTTCAGGGAAATTGTGGTTTAATATGCTTTTTATAAAAACACATCTATTAAAAATTATCATACTTTAATACAATGCAGAATAAGACTATAATGTAATAATTTTTGAAGATTTTGAAAATGTTGTGTTATTGTATTAATTAAAATTTAATCAAGGGTATATGAATGTATTATATAGCTGGACTACAAAATATGGATTACATTGGATATTTTCTTGCGAGTAACATATACGCATTCGTACGTGTAATAATAAAATTAAATAGTTAATTGATGAGGCTGATACATGTCGAAACTCCATATTTAACTGAATAAATAAAATACGTAAACTTGGTTTCAAAAATTATTTAATAATATCACTACAATATCGTTTCGCCAAACTTTGGCTTCATCAGGTGATGAGTAACTGAATATACAAAATTATTACAACATAATATATAATAATTCAGTACAAAAATTATTAGAAATGATAAAGATAAAACGGATAAAAGGTTGAAATCGGGGGTCTATTATATATGTTGACTTGTGAGTGTGATAATGTATATGTGGGTCAAACAGGCCGTACTTTTGAACAAAGGACCGGGGAACATGAAAAAAGTTATATGGGTAAAAAAACGGACTCTATTTTCGCAACGCATTGTATAGATGAAGAACACGAATTCAATAGAGATTTCAAAGTTTTACATATACAAGGCAAGGGACAGAAACTTAATTTATTAGAAACCTTAGAAATTAATAGACATAGTAAATTAGGTCGTGCTTTAAACGATCAGACCTAGTTCAATTATTACCCGTTGTTACAATGCTATAGTTTATAAAATACCCCCACTCATATCCCATACTTTTGTAACACTACATATTATGTTGTAATAATTTTGTATATTCAGTTACTCATCACCTGATGAAGCCAAAGTTTGGCGAAACGATATTGTAGTGATATTATTAAATAATTTTTGAAACCAAGTTTACGTATTTTATTTATTCGGTTTAATAAAATTAAATTATAAATTAGTTCCCTTAGAGCATATATCAACTGTTGAGATCGAATTATGTAATTTCTTTCAAAGTAAGGTATTGCATGAAGAGATGTTATTGTTCAGTAAGAATTCTCTAAAATATTAGAACACTTAATTTTAAATTTGCTTTACTAATTTCTGTTAATTGATATGGCATTTTAATGTAATATCATAAGCTGACATATGCGTATACGAAATCCTACAAAATTGTGTTAGGTAAATGTACGAGGTAGGCGCCATAAATTCTCGGCCTGACATGCCTAGTAGTTTTTAGTTACCAGCCAACCAACGTGACTAGCGCACGAAAATGTCTGAAGTAACGAAAATTGAGTACCGCGCGGTCATTAAATTTTTAACAAAAGAAGGGCATACACCTTATCACATTAAACAACGTTTAGACGACGTTTACGGTGATTCATCTCCTTCGTATTCAACTGTAAAAAAGTGGGCGAAATGTTTCCATTTGGGACAAGAATCCCTGGAAGGTGTTAATCGGTCGGGTCGACCAATTGAAGTGATATCGCCACAACAAATTTCAATTATTGAACATTTAGTGCTAGAAGATCACCTTTTGAAAATGAAGGAATTAGCAGTGATAACAAACATTTCCAAAACAAGTGTTCGCCGAATTCTCCATGACCATTTGGGTATGAATAAAATTAGTGCTAGATGGGTACCGCGACTTCTTTCTGCTCTCCAACGTGAACGTCGAGTCGAATGTGCGCAGTCGTTTTCTTAAACATGTGTGGAGACGACCCAAAATCAATTTTGAAGTCCATTAGGGGATGAAACAATGGTTCTGTTTTACGATCCTCTATCGAAAAGGGAGTCCATGGAATTTCTGCGACCTAATGAACCTCGTCCCAGAAAGGCGAAAGTCGTTCAATCAATGAAAAAGGTGATTGTCACATATTCTGGGATTGTGAGGGCATTTTGCTAATTGACTTTAAAGAGCGCAATACACGTGTGAATGGCACATATTATGCGTCTTTCTTGCATAAATTAAGGGACAGTATTCGTGCAAAACGTCGTGGAAAATTGACAAAAGTTGTGCAATGCTCCCGTCCATATTGCCGCCATTTCACAAGCTGCCATCCGCGAATGCGGCTTTCAAGAATTGGAACATCACCGTATAGTCCGGATATGGCTCGTGATTTTTTGTTTGTTCTCTAATTTAAAAGAAGACCTTAGGGGACGTAGTTTTAAGGAGGACAGTAAGTTGTAAGCAGCTGTTATAGACCATTTTGACGGAAAAACTACAGATTATTTTTACAAGGGTATCGAATTATTAATTAATCGTGGTACTAAATGTATAGAAGTTACGGGAGATTACATTGAAAAATAAAAATTCTTATATTGTTCCAAGTTTCTTTTTTGTGTATCAGGCCGAGAATTTATGGCACCTACCTCGTATCATTCTACTCTACCGTACTTTATCTCAAGAAAGACTTCAAATTTTCAAGGTTTAGTCTGACATCGAATTTTTCTGAACACCCGATAGATATTGATGTCAGCTATGGTATTTTCAAAGCAAGCCGAACTATTGACCGACATTATATGAAAAAGACGGCATAGACGATCTATTTGAATCGCTTTCTATTGAAATAAGTTAATCATCAAGAAATATACCCATATTGCATATTAAATAACTAACAATTGTATATTCCTAAAACACATTATCTATTGACGGAAAGATCACTAAGGCTACAAGCAAATAGAAAGAATCTTACCGCTTGCATTCCAACCACCTTCTATCTGAAAAGAAGCCGTTGAAACTCCAAATAAGAAATCTTGAGGAAATTCACTAACGCTTTTGACTTCGACGACTGCATTATAAATGACAAATGTCAAAAAAATTTCATATATCATAATGAATTTTTGCTTTCTACGTAAGTGTCAAAACTTCCACTAATTTAACTGGTATATTTATCGCTGTTATTCTTGTACGACCACATAAACATGCAGTCTCCACACAAAGATTATTGCGGAAGTTTATTAAGTTGCTCATGGCCGATTGAAATTGTGTACAATATCGCTCTGCTTGTACGCATTATCTATTTTAGCGGTTGATGTTTCTTAAATGTCATTTTAAACAAATATTCTTGTTATTGTGTTTTAAAATAGGAAGATATTCCTCCCACATAGTTTGATAAACCCTTATCGTAATATAATAATTAGTGGAATATCTTGCGTTAAAATTTATTTTTATAATTATGAATGAAGTGTTGCTAATGTAAGATCGTAATGTACATACGAGGTTTGCTCAATAAAAGACCGAAGTTTTCAAATTCCGTGCGAACGTTTTACAGTTTCAGTGTGCTCGCTATGCTACATCTAGCGGCATTGTTTGGAAACAACACGAGGCATACCGCATTACGATAGTTTGATCAGTTAGAAATAGAGCTGGTTAAGTGAGCATGTGCAGTCATTGCTCTGCGAAGTAGAGAGGAAGTTATGACTAAGGACTTTATGGAGCAACTATGTAATATTAAATTTTGATTTAACATTGGTAAATCTTAAATGTGAGCATTGCTTCTGCAGGGTTGTATGCGCCGTACACAATGATACAGGTGGTTTACGCATTTCAAATGGGACAGATCATCGATCAACGAAGATCCAAAATCGGGTAGCACATGCCTTACAACTTCCACTTCTACGTGGAAGTTGTAAGGCATTTACGCGCCTAGTCACTCGTCAATTTTAAACCGATAAAGAAAAGTCAGGCTACGCACTCTCCAGATATGGCTCCAGCAGACTTTTTGTTATTCGTAAAATTAAAAACCGCCTTAAAAAGAGGTCGTTTTCAAAGTGCACAAGAAATTCAAGAGAATTTTCTGGCACAACTACGAGAGATTACACCAAACGAGTTCCAAGAAGCATATGAGCAATAAAAAAGAAAGAAGTTAGCGGTGCATAGCAAGCAAAGGGAAGTACTTGGAAGGAGACAAACATTTGTAAAGTCGAAAGTACTATAATACAGGTTTTATGATGAAAGTTCGGTCTTGTTTTTTGTACAAACCTCCTATTTTAGAAGAATATGCTAAAAGAATGTATGAGTGTTGTAGAGGCAAAGAAAAAAAAAGATTTGATTAAATTAACATGAATTTCTTAACTGTTTCTGAGATATGCCTTTTGTTGAAAATTAAACAAATTCTCATGAAATAAAAACTGTTAACGATTAACAATGAAAGAAGTGTTATCAGCTCATTTAATAAATAATATCACTACGTGAATTTAATGATTGTTTCGACAAATCAACAAAATATTCGTTTTGATATTTTAATAGTATTACTCTGTATTATTCTAAACTACGATTTGCAATACAGAGATCGCAACTCATGCACACAAATAAGGGTTAGGTTACCAGAGACATAATTGCATCGTCAAGCACAGTGACGGCGCGTGATTTTGTGGGAAGGGAGGGCACCGGGGGGGGGGGGGGGGGGTCTGAGTATTTAATATCAAAAATTACAGTACAGACAAAAAATAAACTCAATATGTTATTTATTTAACTTGTTTGAAAATAAAATCCATCCGCCGTTCCTTACGATCAGCAAAACGATTAATAACTAATTCATTGATGTTTAAGTGTTGATGTCAGTAAAATTGTTTTTCAATGGAACACATTGAAAAACAATTACTGTTACACATGTCCGTAGCATCAGAGAAGCAGAAAAGCGAGGAGATATATCAAATGTATTAGGAGTAGATACTACTGTGAATATAGAATTCTATATTCACGATATAGTGTGGCTACTACTTTGAAGATGGCGCCACATTTATTGTGTTTTACTCCTAATACATTTGATTACCTCCTCGCTTTCTGCTACCCTGATACTACGGACGAAATTTCAAATGAATGTGCAGTGAGTGGTTCGGTTTCAGTTACTTGAAATATTCTTTCTTGACAGAGTAAAAAAGTCTGTCTAGACAGAATTTAAGACATTATCTGCCGCTCGGATTCCATTTATAATTTAAAATTACCTTAAACGCAGAGAATATTTTTTTTTAATTTAATTCTTTTAAGAGAGTGTAATTTACGAAAATACTCTCAGTTAATACTTTAACAATATATGTATAATTGTGAATATAGAATTCGATATTCACGATATAGTGTGCCTACTACTTTGAAGATGTCGCCACATTTATTTTGTTTTACTCCTAATACATTTGATATACCTCCTCGCTTTTCTGCTACCCTGATACTACGGACGAAATTTCAAATGAATGTGCAGTGTTTCGGCTTCAGTTATTTGAAATATTCTTTCTTGACAGACTGAAGTAGAAGTCTGTCTAGACAAAATTTAGACATTATATGCCGCCCCGATTCCGTTTATAATTAAAATTACCTTAAATGCAGAGAATTTTTTTTTTTACATTTAATTCTTTTAAGAGAGTGTAATTTACGAAAATACTCTCAGTTAATACTTTAAGAATATATGTATAATTGTAATAAAAATAAAAATATTTTAAAATTCTATAACCACGTATGATATCAGCATTTAAGAGTTGAAATTACGCCCGTAGTATCAGGTAAACTGAAAAACGAGGTGGTATATCAAATATATCAGGGGTAAAATAAAATATTCTAATAATAATATCTCCTCGCTCTTTTTCTTGCTAAATAAAGTCTGTCTAAACCTAATTAAGGTAGGCATTATCAGCCGCGATTCCGTTCATAATTAAAAATTACCTTAAGTGCAGAGAATAATTATTTCTCAAATTTAAATTCTTTTACAAAACTGTAATTTACGAAATTTATCTCGGTAATTAGTCTACATTTGAAATTTCGTCCGTAGTATCAGGGCAGCAGAAAAGCTAGGTGGTATATCAAATATATCAGGAGTACAATTAAATATATTGGGGTCATCTGCACAATAGTAGCTGGACTATATCCTAAATATAGCTACTATTGTGAATATAGAATTCTATATTGTTTTACTCCTAATATATGTGAATATAGAATTCGATATTCACGATATAGTGTGGCTACTACTTTGAAGATGTCGCCACATTTATTTAGTTTTACTCCTAATACATTTGATATACCTCCGCGCTTTTCTGCTACACTGATACTACGGACGAAATTTCAAATGAATGTGCAGTGTTTCGGCTTCAGTTATTTGAAATATTCTTTCTTGACAGACTGAAATAGAAGTCTGTCTAGACAAAATTTAGACATTATCTGCCGCCCCGATTCTGTTTATAATTAAAATTACCTTAAATGCAGAGAATATTTTTTTTTACATTTAATTCTTTTAAGAGAGAATTTACGAAAATACTCTCAGTTAATACTTTAAGAATATATGTATAATTGTAATAAAAATAAAAATATTTTAAAGTTCTATAACCACGTATGATATCAGCATTTAACAGTTGAAATTACGCCCGTAGTATCAGGTAAACTGAAAAACGAGGTGGTATATCAAATATATCACGGGTAAAATAAAATATTCTAATAATAATATCTCCTCGCTCTTTTTCTTGCTAAATAAAGTCTGTCTAAACCCAATTAAGGTAGGCATTATCAGTCGCGATTCCGTTCATAATTAAAAATTACCTTAAGTGCAGAGAATAAATTATTTCTCAAATTTAAATTCTTTTACGAAACAGTAATTTACGAAATTTATCTCCGTAAGTCTACATTTGAAATTTCGTCCGTAGTATCAGGGCAGCAGAAAAGCGAGGAGGTATATCAAATATATCAGGAGTAAAATTAAATATATTGCGCCATCTGCACAATAGTAGCTGGACTATATCCTAAATATAACCACTATTGTGAATACAGAATTCTATATTGTTTTACTCCTAATGCATGTGACTATAGAATTCTATATTCACAATATAGTGTGGCTGCTACTTTGAAGATGTCGCCACATTTATTTTGTTTTACTCCTAATACATTTGATATACCTCCTCGCTTTTCTGCTACCCTGATACTACGGACGAAATTTCAAATGAATGTGCAGTGTTTCGGCTTCAGTTACTTGAAATAATCTTTCCTGGCAGACTAAAAAAAGTCTGTCTAGACAGAATTTAAGACATTATCTGCCGCCCCGATTCCGTTTATAATTAAAATTACATTAAATGAAGAGAATATTTTTTTTTTAATTTAATTCTTTTAAGAGATAATTTACGAAAATACTCTCAGTTAATACTTTAACAATAAACGTAAATAAAACAAAACAGACTTGTTGAACTACACTTTAATAACTTGAAATTGAACAATTGTTTCACCACACAGTGGCTTCTTCAGCAATGACTAAAAATGTAATTTACATTTATAAATTAAATTTTTAGTCATTGCTGAAGAAGCCACTGTGTGGTGAAACAATTGTTCAATTCCTAGTTATTAAAGTGTAGTTCAACAAGTCTGTTTTGTCTTATTTACGTTTGTAATATGAAACTACATCAAGTAAAAGCCGAATCTATTTTGTCTTTAACAATATATGTATAATTGTAATAAAAATAAAAATATTTTAAAGTTACTATAACCACCTGGTATGATATCAGCATTTGACAGTTGAAATTACGCCCCTAGTATCAGGTAAGTTGAAAAACGAGGTGGTATATCAAATGTATCAGGGGTAAAATAAAATATATTATCTCCTCGCTCTTTTTCTTGCTAAATAAAATCTGTCTAAACATACTTAAGGCCGCAAAATGTTACTACAAAGACTTTTATTACACTTAGCATGGTAATTAAACCTTATAAAAAATTACAATTGTGGACTGAACACTGTTTCTGGGTGGTTTTTGAACAAGATATTTCTTAACAATACTAAACACACCTTAATACAATTCCATTCTTATTAATTTCAGACGAATAAGGAGTTCTTTTTGAATCTAAATGTTAACAGTAATAAGATACTAAAATGCGAAAAATTAAAATTTTTGGAGAGTTTGGATGGATGAAGTTGGAAACATGATTGTGAGACGTTATTGGCAACAAAGTTCGTTGTGTAAATTGGTTGGATCCTTAAAAACAGTTTTGACTAAACAACAGTTAATAAGTTGATAACACGTTTATATTTTGACAAATTGATGACAAATTCAATTATGTAATTTTTCCGATTAAAAAACCTACATATAACTTCAGCCCGTCACTAAAGTGCACAAAGTAACAGCTTGTCAGAGTGTGTTTAAAAGATCACACATCGTGGAAACATATACTATAAATAGCATTTTAAAGATGTCAGTAGAAAAATACATGTACGTCCAATCGAATTGTGCATTTATTTACATTTAAAAAATGCAGACGTGAATTAAGTTATTTAAATGTAAATGACAAATCTTCGAAAATAAATAAAAAAGCATTTTAAAAATATTTGAATTCTCTAATTTCATATTTTGCGGCTTTTAATTTAAAAAAATCGATAATTTTTAATTTGTGTATCACAAACTTGATCATAATCGGTAATATAACCTCAAAATACAATAACTAATTACAAATTCAAATATTTACTTTCTTTTTGATTCGTAACAAAAAGAAGCACACTTTTTATATCGGGAAATCGAGGGCTTTTTACTTTTGTATAATTACTAAAGTAAATCGACGGATTTTAGCCAAATCAACTTAAAAGTTCTTTTATAAATAAAATATACAACGTTCCATTTATAAAAAAAAAAAAATCATTTTTTACGAACCTTCTCTAGAAATAAAAATATTTTTAATACGTTTTGACTATCTTCAATTTTTGTAATAATAATTCACGCTATCTCACATTATTATATACCAATACAATAAAGCACCTTGTTTTTTCCCTAGGATGCCTGTATAATGATTTAAATTTATCTACTTTGTGAAATGGCGATCACCAACAATACCGCTGTGTAATGTTGGTTGCAGAATCAAAGTTTTAAAAATTCGATTTTCTTTTATAAGAGATAATATTCAATATATACTTGCCCAATCAGTTGTATCTATTTGAAATGCTCATCGTTTGTTTTTGCAAGTAAAATACTTCCATCTAGTATTGATTTATTTATGGCCAGCATTATATTATTATTATTTCAAGGTATGTTTGAGGAAAAAGTAAAACATAAAAAATTAAAAATTAGTTTTATTTTCCTGTGTAAAAAGTTGCTAGACATGACGAACATTAAATCATGGGAATATAAAGGTCAATAACAACAATAAGAATACGTACAACTGTATTTTACGTCTATAGGTATGTAAATACCTATAGACGTATAAAAAAGGAAATCCATGTATTAGTTCGTAAGTACGCATATATAATATGATAGTAATATTAAGGTTTCCATTTGGGATTAGCATGGATCATCACTTTTATGGGATTACCGACGCCTGTTTTAGCCGTTTCGAACGCTTGCAGAGTCTGTTCCAAGGTGTAGTGGTGTGTAATCAGCGGTTTAACGTTTATTTTCCCTGATGCTATTAGGTCTAGAGACGTCGGATAACTGAAAACGAATATTATTAGATAGATACTGTTTTACATGTAAATAGCGCTGGATAATAGAATTTAAATCTATATGGAATCTGAAACGTAACAGGGATTTAAATGGAATAAAATAACATCGATATATAGAAAAGAAACAATTAAATACTAGTATTGTGTATATCTAGTCAGAAAAACTGTAGATTGTTAAAGTATTTTAATAAAATCAAGTACACTTCAGTCATCAAGTACCAACTTACACATCTATCATTTTCAAGATTTAATTCGATAAGGAAATTGACATCAGCTTGTTGAAACTACAAAATTTCACAATGTTCCAGTCCCACTGCATAAAAAAACTAAACTTCAACAACTTAGAAAAGACGTTTAAACAGGGAAAGTAAATAAGAAATTGCTTCTTAACAGATATTCAATGTTGTGAACAGGAACCTCTAAATCCAAATTAATATATTTAAATATAAAAATGTAACGTTAAATTTGAAAATAAAATGTAAAATTGTTTTGCCGGCTAAGCTCAGTTCGGATTCTCTCAGGGCGATTCGGATTACTAGAAATGGTTAATTAAAAGGTCCTAAACATTAATTGGTTTTAATAAAAAAAAGAAAAATGCTATTTTAAACTTTAAATAATACTTATATTCTAAATCAATGAATTTTACATATATTTTTACAGACAAAGAAAAATCTCATATAAACAACAAAAGAAACAAAACACATTTTAAAAGACAATTTCAATACACTTTTACAAATAATAAATGGACACAAATATGTATGTAGATTATTCGTTTTATTCAAACATAAATAATAGAGCCAAGAATTTAATACATAAGCTGTATATAAGATTTATGTATGTTTATATCTGTACCAACCATAGATAAAACATATCGAATTACATTACTCCTTATATTTCGGAAACGATGTTTATTTAATATTCACATTTACTTATTTCGTCTCTATTTGAAATTTATTTTACAATCTTTAATTCTTTATTATCCAACATACATTCATTTATAATAATCGTTTAAAAATACCTTATAATAATGCTTCTTTCTTCTTTCATCGGGCGCTGTTTATCATCAGCGAAATCTTCTTTGTTCACGACCAAGACGTGACAAATCAACTTGCTCTGCCAAAAGGAGCACAATATATTTATTACGACAATATAACACTTTGCACACTTAATATGTATGTGCCACTTTAAACACTTTTTACTACTTTCTCAAATAACAACAATTCTTATGATTGTCGCAGACTCTCCCACGAGGCTATTATTTATTTAAATTATATTAACAACGATTCTTATGATCGTTGCCGACTTTCCCAGAAGTCTATTGGAGTTCGCCTCTCGACATAACTTTTAACTGGTCTCGCCTTCGACTCATGACTTCTCAACGCGTATTCTTGCTTTTATAAGTGGACGCCGGTGATTCCCCGCTCTGTACATAGTCCGGGTATTTCCACTCACACTTCACATGCACATATTCTTTTATGCCGTGAGTATGTTTATAAATATCGTAGCGTTTATCGCACTAATATAAACTTTCGGCGCAACACTATTTATACATAGATATATATGTAACTACATATGAACTAATATTACAAAAATATATTCATTGATTTTAAATACTTTTGAAAATATTAATAAAATATGATTACTTAAATTCTTTAAATATATAAAATTATAAAATTAATACGCAGAAATGGGCTGTACCATTACAGTTGATTAAAAATTCCGAAACATGGAACAACAACGTTTTTACTGAGTGGACATTTCCAGCCTATTAAATGCAATACTGGTTCACGTAACTTGAATATCGTCATTGACATATTTTTTAAATAAGAATGTCAACTGACACATTGATCAGCAATGTATTTAGCTTTTGAATTTATTTCGAAATTAGTGTCTAAAAACGTACATACCCAAAGACCCGAAAAAGTTAATGTTTAGGCTGGTATAGGTGTCATAATTAGCCTATTATTTTTGGATTAGAACATGAACAGTGTATGTTACTTTACTCCTTCAAAAGCGTGTAATTTCGTTACTGAGAGATTTATATCCTAACAGTAGAAATCCACAAATACCAACGAACATATGGTGTCAAAAGAATTAAGCACCACCCTATTATAAGGTTAATGTTCATCAATATCTTGACCTCGTCTTACCAAATCGCTGGATTGGAAAATCAGGGTCGATAGAATGACCCAATAAGAATATCATTTATAAAACATAGCTATGCGGCATTCCCCATTGAATGCACTTTCCAACATTATGCTACTTGCCAAACATTCCTATATAAAAACAATGATGATAATGTTACTGTCAAAAGTTACATGAACCATTATTGCTTTCAATTGGCTGAAAGTATACCAACTTAAGCAAAAATGATCAACGTGTTTTATTGAAAATTATCAAAATAGGGAGATATTAAATTTATTTCATTTTGCTGAGACACTCTGCATGTGTAAGTACATCCCTGAGGAATAAGCACCACTTTTGCAGATACTAAATGTCGCCATCTTGTGGGTGATAATCGTACTACCCATCTCCCTTTTTTATTTCTCCAGTTTGCTGTGTATTCTAGTCTTGTCTGGTAATTGCCTCAGCGTGGTCTCTCTAATTGCATTACGTTTTCTCTTTCTAACTTATACATGGTCTCCGTTTCCACCTTCTTCCGATCGCCTTTGTGAGGGCTTGTTTTCTCTTTATGTCCTACCATCTTAATCTTTGAAATTTTATACGAGTTACTAATCTTCTTGCTTTAGTAGTTGTCTAATTTCATGGTTACATAAGTTGCAGTATCCGTCGCCTCCTTTTTTTTTGTTTTTCAGTAAGTATTCTTAGTTTTTCCTCGTCTCTGGTGATAAGGTTTTTCTGCTGCGTGGGGTATGACCAGAAAAAAGATAAGGCTATATTAAGCCGTTACAAGAATGGTTATATATATTTTTACATTCGTCCTGAATCCTAGATTTAATTGCCGACCTGTATTCTGCCAGCAATTTTCTCAATATGCTCATTATTTCTGTTCCCAAGTGTTTAAAGATATCAACCTCTCGTTTATTGTTTTAATGTTCGTGGTTGATTACTGTCGCTCTATTACATTAGGTACTTTGTTTTGCCTTCGTATATACTATGCTATTTATCCGACTACATCTTTTAATCTTCGTTCATCTCTAGCTACTATGACTATGTCATCTACATATGGTATTATCTCAACTACTTTTTTTTATTCCGACGTTCTTTGTCTTTCCTTCCCCTTTGTTTTCAGAACCAGCGTATCGTTCATCTTCATTTCAATCAATATGCTGAAATGTTCTATATGCTTTATTTCTTTCTCTGAACCCCTACTGCTCCTATTCTTTTTACTACTTTTAGAGGTCGAGACATGGTTGTCGGTTTTTGAATGTAGCTGCCCAGAACTTGCCTTTGAAAAATTTTTGAACATATTTGTATTTTATGTTAACAAGTGCTTTCCATTCGTTAAGGTGCCTACTGCTTCTGACAAGCATATCAATCACTGGGTTACGCCAGATATCGTGGATCTCAAGAATGAAATGTTATGTCTAAAAGATTTCGCCAAAAATTTTCCATGTTTAAGAGAGTCTTTTTTGGATTGCGAAAAGAAGTATAATGATGTGTTACGGGTTAGAGAGCGTGATCTTAACAATAAGTTTTTTATGGCAGCCGATAATAAAACCAAGGCTGCGTGGCGGATTATTAACAATAAAAGAGGTAACTATGCGAAACAGTCGACTTTTCCTGATCTACCTATTGATAGATTAGCTCTGGGTGAATTGTTTAATGATAATTTTGTGGTGTCATCTGAAAAACTCATATCTTTCAATTATAAAGATGATAGTGTCTCTTTCGAGGAGATTGATAGTTTTATGACACTAGGTTCGCAATCATTTTACATGTTTCCTGTGAGCGAGGGAGATATTATTGAAGCTATTTATAAGCTAAGTTCTAGTCCGGTTTCTGGTGATGACTCCATACCATCGCTTCTTTTGAAGAGGGCATTTCCTTTTATAACGGGTGTACTGGCATACCTAATAAATATATCTTTTGAGAATGGTATATTTCCGTCAAAATTAAAACATGCTACGGTATACCCGATGTTCAAGAAGGGTGATCCTAATAATATGAACAATTATCGTCCCATAAGTATACTATCCGTTTTCTCCAAGGTGTATGAATTTGTTGTAAATAAACAACTAATGAATTATTTTCTTCATTTTAAACTCATGTCCGAAAATCAGCATGGTTTTTTCCCAGGTAAATCAACAGATACTGCTATGTTTAATTTCTTAAGCAGTATTTACACTTCGATCGACCACAATCTTCCATGTCTAAGTATGCTAATAGACTTGTCTAAAGCGTTTGATTCAGTTGATCACTTGATATTATTGCATAAGCTTGGTAGATATGGTGTAAATGGTGTCTGTTTGAAGTGGTTCGAGTCATATTTGTCGGGAAGGAGACAGAGAGTGAGTATCGACGGGAATTTCTCTGGTAGCACTGATGTACGTATGGGTGTTCCACAGGGCTCTGTCCTCGGGCCCACGTTATTTTTAATTTTTATCAATGACTTTCCTAACTGTCTAACTGGTATTGCTAAGGTGATGTTATATGCCGATGACATAAGTTTAGTTGTTTCATCGAACAATGTTGACGATGTTATTAGTGCTGCTGGTGTGGCCATGTCTAAAGTAAATAAGTGGGTTAAGTCTAATAGGATCGCCGTGAATATCGAAAAAACTCAGTGTATGCTTTTTAATAACAAAAGAAAATTTAACATCTCAAGGTTTGTCATGGCTGACTCTGAAATTGATTTCGTTAGCAGTTGTAGGTTGCTCGGTGTCATTGTCGATGAGGGTTTAAAGTGGTCGGAACACATAGACCAGTTAAGTTCTAAACTCGCCAAATCGTGCTACGCTCTCTTTCAGTTGGGCAAGTCTTGCAATTTGTCTACACTAAAAAGTGTTTACTACTCGGACTTCTATTCCAGGATGCGTTACGGAATAGTGCATTGGGGCATGAGTAGCGACGTTTCTCGCATTTTTATTTTACAAAAGAGGGCTGTCAGGACTATTTTTAATCTCCGAGGGGGCGACTCGTGTAGGAATGTGTTCGGGGCCAACGGGATTTTTACATTTTATGATGTATATATTTTTGAGGTACTGTGTTATGTATACAGAAATTGCAGCAACTTTGATTTTAGTCTATCGCATGGCTACGAGACCCGCCACTATGATCGTGTTTTGCCTCCTGTACATAGAACGAATTTCTTTAAGAAGACCCTGGCTTTTGTGGGCTGTAAATTATTTAATGCTTTGCCAAATGAAATAAGAACATGTCCCGCATTATGACTTTTTAAAAAAAAATTGAGAGACTCTCTCCTTCATATTTGTTGTTATAGTGTTCAAGATTTTATAAATTATTTTAAATAACTTTATATTGTATTGTATGTGACGTATTTCTTTTACTTTTTTTTTGTACTGTGCTACATACAATGTCTGAAGTACTAAGAAATAAAATGAATTATTATTATTATTATTATTATTATTATTACTTCTTCATACATTGATGACGTTTAAAATATATACTTTTATCTTTTACTTTGTCTTTCTTTAAGAATGTTGAACTTTTGAAAATTAAAGTATGATTCAAGAGTTTCACAAAACTTCTAGGAAATAAGTAATCCATTTTTTACTAGCAACCAATAAAACCACGCCTACATGTTCACTTAGTGTTCAATGTTTATTTGTGTTTGCGCCAATTATTCTTGTCTAGTTAGCTGTCGGCATATTATGTTTCAATTTTCAGTTTTGTTTATATATCTTTGTTTTATCATCTTAATTCACTTTTAAAAAATGAGGTGTGGCCACCACACGACTTTCTTATACGTATGAAAGTGTTACTTCCGGTCCGAATTTTGAAATTTCATTTATACAAAAAATATTCCAAATCCAACTCTAAATACTTTTGTACTCTTTATAAATATACATAGAATGCATAATTTACGACATATTTGCAAAAAATCGTTATTCAGTAAGAGTAAAAGTGATACTTCCGGTCTGAATTTTGAAATTTTTTTTATACAAAAGATATTGGAAATTAAGTTCTAAATACTTTTATATTCGTAGCGTACCTGTCTAAAAAGCATGACTTGCAAAATATTTGCAAGAAACTGATTTTCGATAAGAGTAAAAGACCTACTTCCGGTAGGAATTTCGAAAAACCTTTTTAATAAAATTATTCACAATTTCAATTTTAAGTACATATGAATTCTTTATAAATTTGTTTAAACTTAGTAATTCACGAAATATTTGCAAAATTCGATTTTTTCACTGAAGTAAACTACTACTTCCGGTCTGCTGATCTTGCTCAAAATCTAATCAGTTCTCAAGAGGGAGATTATATTCGGAAATGCAAAATTTGGAATTGATATCTGTAGCGGTTTGACCGCTATCGTGGTCACACACACACAGACACACAGACAGACACACAGACATTTTTTAAAAACCACTTTTTTGGTATCAGGGGACTTCAAAACGTGGACATCTGCAAAAATCTCGAGGTCGAAAATTTTCATCATCACAATACTTCCTTATAGTACGTATAAGAAAGTAAAAGTAGGCACTCAAAAAGTACCATAATGTCTAAATACCACATTATCATTGTAGTTAAAAGAACTGATAAGTATAAGAAAGAAATGGTTTGGGGCTATAAATGTTTCAAAAATTAAAAAATGGAATTACTATCTGTAGTAATACTACAAAAGCTAGAATTTATCCGTTAATTTATGCATACTTAATGCAGCAAAGTGATGAGAGAGATTGTCAATTTGTCAAATATTGAAATCACTGCACGAATCGACATCACTATGCAAGAAGTATGAACTATATCTGAACTTTGTTTATTGATATAGTCAAATATAGTACAATAACAACCGCACATTTTTATTAATGTTTAAATTTAGATTTAGGTATATTAAATTAGCACCTATCATACACAGATATACTTCTGGCAAATTGTTTAAATCATCTTCAACAAAAAACACGTAACGTTTAATTTAGAACTTAACTTCAAAGAATGACAACAAACAAACACTACTTTGGATATATAAACAAAGAGTAGTGAAACTGCTATATTTTATAGGTTATCCGCTAAAACAGTGGATGAGGTATAGCTAAATCACTTCCATTTTTTATTCTTTTTCAGTAATAAGGAAAACATTTAAATAGTATATCAGCATAATCAAACTAACTTATTCCCCACTGATATAGTATATTGATATTACGTTAGATAGAAATTGTAAAAATATATATTATATATATTATGAGTTTATAAATCAATCCTGAAATAAATGCCATTTGACATTGAAGGTTATACTAACATAATTATCTACATAAACATTTGAATCTATTAATTTCATATCAATTACATAACTGATATAATTCTTGAAAGTACTAAAGCATCACTATTTGTACGCCAAATTAATAAACTTGTTTATTATCATCTATGTAACATAAATTTGTACCTCATAAGTTAATGGTTTTAATTTAAATTTAAATTTGACATTCATAATTATTTACCTATTATTATTTTCGTAATACTATAAAGATCTAGAAAGAAATTCAATACATCAAATCATCTTTGTAAATTGCTTCCTTAAACATATTTCTAAATTTCATGATTTATTTATTTTTTTATAAATAACAACAGTGATATATACTTAGGTACTCATTTACTGAAAAATAGAATTTTTATTCATCTAGGCACTAATAGAATGTTCCAGTATTTATCATTTGAATTTAATCAAAGAGAACAGATAAAAATAATAATTTAAAAACGAATCCAGTCGAAGAAATATTAGAAATATAGTTCTGTTAAAACATAAAATTGTAATACATAAAAGAAAGTTTTTGAGAGTTTACCCAAGAACACTTAGGTATATTTTCAAATTACTAATAGTAAATCTAGTATTGTGGATTAGGTTTATGGAAAAGTAATGAAGTGTAATATAGAAAACTAAAAATACAATATCGGGACATCTTAGATATCCAATATGGAGAAACAAACACCTAAGTACAGAATGCAAATCAAGAATATACAAAGCATGCGTACGACCAGTGATGACATATGGTGCTGAGACGAGAGCGGAAATAACGATAACAAAGAGATTACTAAGGGCAACTGAAATGAAGACCTTAAGAACTATAACGGGACATACATTGAAGGATAGGCAGAGAAACACAGACATAAGAGAGAAGTGCCTAACGGACGACGTGGTCAGATGGTCGAGGAAGAGAAGAAGAGAATGGAACCACCATGTTAGCCGAATGATCCCCGACAGAATGGTCAGGATAGTTCGAAATAATACACCTCATGGAAGAAGACCTATAGGACGACCACCAAAGCGATGGCGTGACAGCTGGCAATCAAAATCGCAAGAATCACCATTGCAAAGAAACCGGAACTAAACAGGCGATACGCCTATTAAAAGAAGAAGAAGAAGAAGAAGAAAAATACAAAGTTAGAAGCGGTTTAAATTATTTTTCCAAAAGACGCTTAGAAGAGAATATAAATTAAAGTTGCAATAACAATTATAAATAAAATAATCACTGATCAAAGAAATAGCGGGAATAGACTCCAACAATATTCGGAGAACAAAACCATAGGAAACCATAATTGGAAGTGAATTGCAAAATTGTTAAACCAAAAATCTTAAGAGAAGGATAACAGAAAAGCAATAAGAAACTGATAAAACGTATACTTACTCATTGCAGTATCTAAATACTCCTCTAATATCGACCTCCCGTATTAGAGCATTACAGAGTGGCAAAGTCATTTCAGATTTGCCCATACCAATTAGTAATGCTACACCACCCGATCTGGTTGCCTAAATTTCAAAAACATTAATTAAAAAATATACATTCATAAAAAAAGCATCTGTAGTAATACTGGAATATAATTAATTATTAGTATAAACTTACTTGAATTGCAACTCGTACAGATTGTTCAGCACCACTACAATCCATGCTGATGGTCGGTTGACATCCAAGCATGTCTAGAACTTTCTTAATAATACCTTCATCTGTTTCATCTCCATCAACCAACAACGTATGATCTGCACCTAATTCTTTAGCAACGTCTAAGCGATGTTGTAATATATCTGAAATGTAGAAAAAAACGGGAAATTCAGTTGAGGTATTTCAAAATTTCCCTAGTTCAAAGACACTAGTCACCAATGGATTGCCTCAGTTTACCATGATATTTTCAGACAATTTCAGACAATCTATTTTGTTTAATCACCTGTTATTAAAACAGTTGATGCTCCAAAAGCTTTGGCTGCCAGAAGTGATACCAATCCAATAGGACCAGCACCCAATACCAGTACGATTGAGCCAACACCGACTCCAGCACGTTTGCATCCATGAACACCAACTGATAGAGGTTCTAAGATCGCACCTTCTTCAAAAGAGACGTGATCTGGTAGTCTGCACAAAAAGAATTTCATTGCATTTCATAAAAAATATCAAAATACTCATATTTTACATTGGACTTACTTGAAGCAGAAATCAGCATCGTGGACGTAGTACCTGGCTAAATTTCCATCGACTGGTGGTGTTGCACAGAAAACCATCGACGGACATAGATGGTACTTGCCTTCTTTGCAATAAGAACATCGTCGACAGGAAACACCTGGTTCAATAGCAACTCTGTCTCCTGTTGATTAATATATTATTAGTTAAATTGACAAGCATATAGAGGATAGTTAGATACTTAAACACTTATTCTATTAAATGCTTGTCGAATATGTTTTAATTAATTTTCGAAAACCCCTCTTACCTGGTTTTAGATTCTTAACATTTTTTCCAACTTCGACAACGGTACCAGACGCTTCGTGACCTAAAATCAAAACGTCCTCGCTTAATTTTTGAGATATTAAGGTAATTGTTGCAATCAATACCTACTACCATCGGTGCCTTAACTACAAAATGACCAATTGCGCCTCGAACTAGATAGTGGACATCCGATCCACAGATTCCGACGGCTTCCATGCGTAGCAATACCTCTACAGATCAATCATTTAAAGGTTTAAATATATTAAAATTATTAAAGAAGTATGACAATAAAGTTGTAAGATTAACAAAATATTTTTATTATAATGGGCAAAAGTGTGGAACCAATATCTGTCATGTTAAAAAAGATTTTGAAATAAAGTTATAGACATGAAGATTAGTGATGAAGAGCCATCACTTCAAGTTTCTTTTTAAATAGAACAGCTTGTATGTTTTGATTTCATTAAAATATAACATTTCCCGGCATTCATAAAGTTAGTTTGATAGGTACTTAAGCATGATTGTTTTAGTTAAAACAGTACAAAACATTTTGTTGTTAGTTTTTCTATGTCAAACAAAAATTTGAATATAATTTTTAAATTTTATCAGAAGGTTTAGTAGTTTGTGGTATTTACTGTAATGAAAGTTTCATTAAATGATTGTTGTTTGTCGATAATGGTTGAATTAAATGAAAGAGAAAGAAGTATAAAATGAATGTGAAATAGATTTGTGATAGACCAGGAACTAATCAAGATGTTTCTTTCCTTTTCAATACTACCAGGTGTTCACACACACAAAAAAAAACCCAACTCGTAACACCTTTATTTGAAGTTTGTGACTGTAACAATCGACATATCGAATTAAACAACATTAAAGTGCTGTCAGAGAAATATCAAATGTTATTTTTAGCTACTTAGTTTGTCAAGGGTCGATAATCACCTTTTTATGTTAAATGGCCTGCTACTTTTTTCACATAATTTGATAAAGATTTTTTTTTTTGAATTCAATGATGTAGCAGAATACCGTTTTTTGTTTTATTTAATGTTTTTTAAAAAAAAAAAACTGGTTAAATGTAGTATAACTTTCCTATAATCATCTCACCCTTAAAGACACCAGTACTGTACCATGACAACCATTGTATAAGCAAGTAATAACAAATAACACACTTGGTATTGTTTCACAAATAAATATAATTAAATACTCGATGTACATTTCGCCTTGCGGCATCGTCAGGAGTTCTCGAGAAACTAAAGTAAAATTTAATATACTGTAACTACCTACTTCAAACAAAAATATAAATAGAAAAAATATACAAATATAGAAAATTATGAAAAGGTCATGACTTATCTGGAAAGACCGTTTTTACAATGCTAGGGTTTATTAGCGGTGAATTTATGAGTTCGGTTTGTTCATTAAGAACATTGCCTGGTTGTAAAAGTAAACTTTCTTTTGTAAAATAACCTTCTAGAACATTCATTTTTTTACTTTTATTTAAACTATACAGTACTTCTAAATTGTCTATTGAAAATTGATGTCCCGTGTCTAAAACATGGTTAGCTACACTTGAATTTTCATAATTTAATTTAACGGCTCGCATATGTTCTGAGAATCTTAATTTGAAATTTCGCCCCGTTTGACCTATATAAAATTTACTGCAATCACTACAATTAATTCTATAAATTCCTGATTTGTTTAGTTTAGGATTCGCTGTTTTATTATTAGTTAATTGACTTTTTAGAGTGTTATTATTATAGAAGGCTATTTTAAAATCCAGTTTCTTTAAAACATTACTAATTTTCATACTTATACTACCTAAATATGGAATTTTAACCCACTGTTTTAATGTCAAGTCCTGGGACGAAACCATTGTATAGTTGTGTCAACCATATTATGTCTAAAATTAAAGAGCTTTGATGGTACATAACATTAAATAAGAAGAATTCTCACACTCGAGGTATTTTCAATAAAACAACCGTTTAATATATTATATATGACACACTAGGTGTGATATACAGGTGTCGACAGTGCCTTGAAAGGGACGGTGCCCAGTTAGTTTGAGCACGCATTGACTTTTTTTAATTTTAAATAAAATGAACTTTTTTTTTAAAAAAAAGTTAATGAAAATGCTCAAACTGGGCACCGTCCCTTTCAAGGTAGTGTCGACACCTGGATATCACACCTAGTGTGGCCTTCATCAGAACTTCTGGAGACATTTCCTGACATGGATTAATTATTCGATTTCGCAAAACTTCGGCTGTGTCAGGAGGTTTGGAATACACAATATCTTGGATGTAGCCCCAGGAGAAAAAAATCCATCGGGGTCAGATCACAAGAACGAGCGGGCCACAAAATAGGCCCACATCCAACGATCTCCAAATTCTCTATTTAATAACTCTATTGATTATGGCGTTGTGTGGAGTAGCTCCATCTTATCGAAAAACTAAGTTATTTCTTTCATTCAAGTGCAAATTGTCAAGAATTTCTAGTAAGTCTTCACTTAAAATTTGGTAGGTAATATTTTTCCTAAGTAAGATTTATATCGATGAAGATTGAACCTATGAATCGTCTATCTAATATTCCACACCAAACATTTAGTGAAAATCTTCTTTGTGGAGTTTGTTCTATAGAAACATGTGGATTTTCTACACTCCAGTAGCGATGATTATAGGGTTTTAATTTTTTTTTATTTATAAACTGGACCATAGTTTCTTTTTTTTAAAAAAAACAACTGATTTAAGAAAAACTGACAAAAATGTATACGATGTGATGGATCACCTTCTTCTAATGTGTGGACCTTGCGCGGCACAAATGGTTTGTACTTATGTTTTTTCAAAATTGAACATACATTTACTCTGGAAACTTGTAGATTTGAAACAATTTCTCTTACAGATGTCCAATGATTGTCCTCAACATACAGTAAAACGTTCATCTCGAAATTGCCGATTTTGTTTTCTAGGTTTTTTAAAGCATCCATACCTTCTCAATTGTTCCAATCGGCTAAACTGACGGCAATTCGGTATTCGCCTGTCAGGGAAGCGTTCTCCACAGATTCTACAAATTTGCGCATCGTTTTTGTGACAGCCAAAATAAACTTAAGCATATCCAACTCGTTATTCATTATGAAATGATGACAACTGTAACAATTAAAATTGTTTTATGTCAGTAAGTGTCATTACTGACATAAAACTCAGATGGTAAAAATAAGCACCCTTATATAATAAAATACAAGTATTTTTGTTATTTCTTAAGAATCTGAAAGAAAACAAGAAACTGTACTGTACTACATATTGAATTAAAAAAAAATCTTTATTTTAAATCCCATTTCACTTTCTCTTACTACAAAAACTTGACAGGGGTATAACAGCAGTGTTGGCAATTCGACCATTTTAGAAATTAAATTTACTTCGTTTGTATAACAAGTTTATTTTCTTTTCCCTTACAAATTAATAAATGGAAAATACTTTAGACTCCTAGTGTTATGGTTTGATGAAGTCTTGTTATCGAGACGAATATCAAAACAACAACAAAATACTTGAAGTATTTAAAAACCTTAATGTTATACTTTTACGTAAGTCACAATATTTTGGAATACTCTGTATATTTAAAATTTTAATGTCTAAAATAATATATCCTATATATTTCCATTCACAACAACAGTTCAGGATTTTTAGGGATTACAATATGTGTTAACATTAACACGATTATTATTAATAAAACAGTGTCTAATTATTGAAGCTTCTTTATTCCAATACAAAATTGACAAATACACGTTTTGTGTATTGTTTTTTATAACTCGGAAACGATTAATTTATGACTATGACTTGAAAAAGTTTATTAATGTTTTTCCTAATCTTTCCAAATTTGGATGCTATTCTAAACAAGCTGTAGATTTTGACGTTTGTTGTTTATTTTACTATATATTTTATTTATAGAAAATTAACTAACAAAACTCTTTATGTTAAATGTTAACTTCTTTCGTAATCCTTGAAGATTTCGAATGTTATTTCGAATCACGTTGTAGTTATGTGTAAATAGATTTTCTGCTTTTATAGATATAAGAATTTTCTACATTTTATTCGCACAAAAAAAAATTGAATGAAGTCTCTATATTAACGCCCTTGGTAATCTAAAAATTTTGAATCACGCATACGTACATTTTGAGATATTTTTGTTGTAAAGATTTTCTATATTTTATTTGTGGAATTTTCAATTTCTAGATTCACTTTTAAAAGATTGGTCATGAATAATTGTAATCACATAGTCGTGCGTGAAATGAAAACAAAATCAAACCAATATGTACCTACCAATAATAAAATATTTAATTTTTATTAATCAATTAATCAATTAAGGTAATCCATTCCAGGTTAAGTATTAAATAAATAAAACAATTTCTTCTCGGTGTTCGTTGCCTAACTATTTCTTGTGAAAAAACAGTTTTAAATACTAATGTAGATCAAGGAGTTAGAAACCTAATAAAATTCAAACCAAAAATGCTTCCAATTTTCCCATTATTCACGACATTTTGGTTTGAGTACATCGATCGTTTCAAATTCGATTCGACAGGCAGAGCTTCCATTAAAAAATCAGGATTCAATAATTTTAAAATGGGAAAATTTCGTAGACTAAAATGTATATAATGTGACACTTTCGAATATATTGGAGATTCCGAAATAGTTATTTACGAACCAAGTGCGGGAAGACTATTTTCCCGCATGAGCGCACATTGTAAGCACGAGCGACCGCAGGAAGCGAGTGCTTTTAATTGCGCGAATGCGTGGTAGATGTCTTCACGCAAGTGGTTTGTACAATATTTTTTGTACGAACATTAAATTAAAAAAATATTATTGATTAATGTCATTGGTATCATACCTAACCTAAGATAGATTACCTAATTAATTTAAGCATTTCATGTACGTAACTATTACTCACCTTTCCCTAAAATTAAGTTATTATATTCTTACACATGGCAAACATAAGGTATTTATTCTTATATTTTTAAATTTATAGTACATTTATTGCGCTTTTTGGTTTAAATACAAACAATTCCGAACTGCAAATATAAATGTCGATGTGGTTCAAATAGATGGCGCTTGAATCTTGCTTAAGATGTCGCTTAAAATGTCGTCAAATAGATGGCGCCACAATTTTTTTGGAAGAATCTTTAATTATTACTCCTATTTCCCCAACTTTTAGTGAAGAATAGTGGAGGGAAGTAGTTTTTTATAGACTAAATTTTATTACTACCAAGTTAGATTTTTTTTTAAATGTCCCAAAGTGCCAGTGTTTTTTTCAATTTTTACAGTCACCTCAACCGGGAAAACGTATTTCCCAGTCGAGCTACACATGCGCCAAATATCACTTTACAGGCGGTGAGTACAAAAATATAATAATGTTTCGTTCTATCTAACGTTATATATTATTGCGAGCAAATATCTTTAAATTTTAGCCAGGAGTGTTGGAAGACTTACTAACTCTGTATATAATGAATAAATATTACAAATATTAAATTGATTAAAACTTACGATCATCGTTTGGTACGGGCACTGGCCTTTGTTCCTTTAAAATAAAAATTAATGGATTAATTTATTATATGTATAATAATTAATATTAGATGCACAAATATTAGTACACAGTCACTCATGCATTTCATATCAATTCAATAGTGGGACAGATATAGTCTGACATTTTGGATAGTCTTCAGTAAGTGGGCATACGCGTTTTTAAAAACGACTACGGCGCATTCCCACCACTCGCCATCTTATTTGACATTTACTGTAATATTGGGTAGCATCATATATCTCTACCATTCCTGGATTATAATATACTCAGCTGTTAGTTGTTATTTCGCACAATTTCGTAAATAGTGAATGTCACGTATAGGAGAACATATGGATAAAGTATATATAATACATTGTATGATATATGTTAAATGTAGATAGTTACCTAATTATAAATTAAAGACGAATTTAAGGGGAAAAAAATAGTAAATATTTTGCCCCGTAAGTTTGTTTTTAAATTATTGGTATTGACTTGTAGAAGTTTTCTTGCAGACCGTTCTATTTTAAGTAAGTTACGATTTGTATATTATATACAGCAAAAGAGTTGCATAGAGAAAACACGTTTTTTTCTTAGATTTTATAAACAAATGTAATTGCAATTTTAATTAGAAAAATCAATTACAATTACATTTTATTTGTAATTGTAATTGATTACTATTTGAAAATAATTGTCCAGCTCTGATCATTACAATACTCATGAAACTAGTAATACAAAGTTAATTTTGCGTTATTAGTAACTATTTTACTCAAGTTAATTAATTCACTTTAAAGCAACACTTCAAACATTAACATTAATTAATTAATATTAATATTAATAATTTTAAAATAATAAAATAGAACGAAATAAAATTAGTTCTGTTAGTGTGTAGTCGTTTTACTTACATGTTTAATTTTTACTAATACTTAGTTCAAAAGGTAAAATTAATTGGGGATCATTTATGTTGTAAAGTGTTTCTTTGGGTTTGTAGATGATGGATTTTGTACATATTTGATGTATTTTTTCCACTTTGGTACTATTACAATTTGCTGATTTTGTTACTTACAATGACATACTTTGGTGGTGCCTATACCAAATCTATTAAATTTCTATGGACACATTTCAAGACAGACCAAAATTTGCTTCAACACTAACTTTCTTGTTGACACTTTTCAACCCTACGATGATAACATGGTGTTATTGGTAATAATTACAGTATTTTAATAATTATTATAGCCTGTGGCTGCTGGTGAGTTCATTTAGGTAAGGCAACTACGTAAATAGACAAGACTCATTCGTTTATTATCGGTGATATGCTCGGCATCTGGGAATATATCACCCATAATAAACGAATCAGTTTTGTCTATGTAATTGCCCCACTTCAACATAATAAATCCACTCTTTTCTGATATTCCCTTTGAAATTGTACTAAATCAGCCCTCAAATACATATTCACACTTAACATATTCAGACTTAATGTTAATATTAGTGACAGTGGCGGCTAGCGCATAAGCGCTGCAGTGCTGCAGAGCTCCCAAAAAAATTGGGCGGGCGAACCTGTATTAGTTATAACTAGTTTTCTTTTACATAATTTGACACCTGAATCATCAAAATCCGATCAGTAGAAGCCGAGATATTCGCTTCGGAAATTCCAACATAAAATGAAAGCAAAAACTAATATAGTAATAATATTCAATAGGCGACCAGTGGAATAACCAATCTAATCCGCGCGATCGCTCACTTGTTCCTTATCTGGTCCACACGAACGTGCGCTCAGAGCTCTTTCAAACACCCGCGCGCATCCCGCTACCCCCGCGGCTGTTTAAAACTAATGCCTGATTTTACCAGGCATATTCGCTGCATTGAGTGCAGCGCGAACGGCCATATGATTCGGTTTATTTAATTTTTTCGCGACTTTTGTTACGGTGCGGCGTGTTTAACATAAAAACAAATATTAGAGTGCGCGTGCTTCTGGTTTTGTGTATTGTTGACAATTTATATAAACTCTGTGTATTATGGAGGTGGTCTTTAATTTAATTAATGTGAAGAGATTCTTTAAATATTCATACGAAGAAAAGTTAGAATTAAAAGCAAAAGGCAGGCCATTAGTAGATATCACTATTGAAAAAACTGGTGTAAGTAGAGGGAAAAATTATACACGTAAATTTAGTAGCGATATTTATTTAAAAAACGAATGGATTTGTGGATGCAACAAAAAAATGCTTTATATTGTTTTCCCTGTTTACTTTTTGGTGGTGATAAAGCTTGGACGGAAATAGGGGTCACGGATCTAGAGCACTTGAGTTTGAAAATAAAAAGACATGAGAATTCTAAAAGCCATCTTCATAATTGTATGGAATTTGCGTTACTAGGGTCAACTAATATTATGGCTCAACTAGATTCTGCTTATTGGGTAAATATACAGAGACATAATGAAAATGTGTCAAAGAATCGGTATATTTTATCAAAAATTATTAATTGTATAAAATTTTGTGGAGCTTTCGAATTGGCCCTTCGGGGACATGATGAGAGCGATACTTCCGAGAATCCGGGGATATTTCGTGGACTTATTAATTTTTCGGCTGAATTAGATGCAACTCTAAGTGAGCACCTAAAAAATTGTTCGGTATTTAAAGGCACTTCCAAAGAAATACAGAATGATCTGTTACAGTGCATACTTGAAGTCTGTCAAGAACAAATAATTGAGGAAATTAATAATTCTCCGTTTTTGGCGATCATGGCGGACGAAACAACGGATGTTGCTGCAAAAACTCAAATGGTAGTTATTTTTAGATATGTTCGTGATGGTGAGCCAATTGAACGTTTTTGGAACTACGTCATTCCTGAAAAATGTGATGCAGAAACACTTAGCAAAACAATTTTAAGTGTCATAGATGCTTTAATTCAAAATTCACCTAACAAACTGATTGCACAGAGTTACGATGGAGCAGCGGTGATGAGCGGACAACACGCAGGCGTTCAAGCATTGATTAAAAAAAAGTACCCTTTTGCGCACTATGTACATTGCTATGCCCATCAATTAAATTTAATTATGTCTAAAGCTGCTTCTGCAAATTCGCAAGTACGTGTATTTTTTGGAAATCTACAAGACATTCCAGCCTTTTTTAATAATTCACCCCAACGAGTAGAAGTGTTAAACAAGATTGTAAACAGAAGGATCCCCCACGGCGCTACAACCCGTTGGAATTTTAATATCAGGACCATTAATGTTGTGTACGAAAATAGGGCCTCTCTCATTGAGTGTATGGAAGAAATAGAAGAACAATTCTCCAACAACACAGTCTGTAGTGCAGCCGCCTCTATTCGCCGTACATTAAATGATCCGATCTTCAATTTTTGGCTGACTTTTTTCCATCATGTAATGCCCCATGTAGATATCCTGTTTAATCAATTGCAGCAAAGAAAAATTGAACCCACTCTAGTAAAAGACGCTATCGAAAATTTTGAACGCAGTATAGGCCAAGTTCGAAATAATATTGACAACATCATAAGTGAAGCATCAGATTTAATAAGCGATGAGCCACCAACAGAAAAACGCAAACGTCCAAATAACTGCAGATTTAATCATCGAATTTCGGCTTTAGAGGTGTGTGATGTTATTCTAAATTGTGCAAAAGATCGATTTCATTTTAAAGAGCATCTAGTAGTGGCATCACTTTTTTTTTCGGAATGCTTTGGAGAGTATTGCAGTAAATTTCCTGAGGACAAACTCACTTCCGCATGCTCCTATTATCCCACCCTTGATAAAGAAAGATTACGAACTGAATTGTCTGTTATTTACTCAAGAACTGATTGTAGATCTTTAAAAGGCGCACTACCTCTTCTAAAATTTTTAATAAAAAACAATCTGGGAGATACGTTGAAGGAGACTAGAAAATTATTAGAAATTGTAATAACAACTCCCATGACAACATCAGAGGCCGAACGATGCTTTTCAACACTAAATCGAATTAAGACGTTTCTCAGAAATTCAATGACCGAAGATTGTTTAACATCCCTTTCCATGCTATCTATCGAAAAAAAGTTTATCTCCGAAATAGACAATTTTAATGACAAAGTGATAACAAAATTTGCAAATCGAAAAGAACGTAGAATAGATTTAATTTATAAGAAATAATTTGTTAGTAAAGTAGTGCTTAGTGACTCTTATTTTTTTCTGTGACAATTGACAATCGTTCTAGAAATCCATTACTTCAGTGCGGAAGGCGAAGAAAGCACGATAAGATCGATGGGAGACAACCTCTTACTGCCCGTGCAAGGTAATTTTCTTTGTAAAACTTGCAGAACACCTTAAAATTTTTAGCACGAGCCGCCACTGATTAGTGACCAAATCACGTCTGCCAACGTTGTTTCACTTCAGTCCTTTAATTTTTCCATTCGAATTTTCTCTTTGCACATCGACAAATATTACAATATTTCTAATTTTATCCTAAAAATGCAACACTGTGGTTATTTACCATGAATTCTCATATTCTGAAGTATCTAGATAATTACCTAGTTGGGTTTTAGCATTTAATAAGAAGTAAATGATCACAACATTCATATTTTTCGGTTGAAAACTAAAGATAGTTTCTATTGGTACATTTCCAGAATATATTAGTAAATATGTAGCACACATTAAGTAAAACTGCTGAATGTTTGTTGTATCAGAAGAATTTAAGTAGAAACTTAAGTAGTCCTAAAATATACAAAGCTAATGTCAAATCAGAGGTCAATAGCTTTGTTCGTAGAGAAATCCCGAACTAATCAGAGCCAATCAAATGTAAAATCTGTTAAGAGACTTATTTCGGATTTTCCACCACCAATCGAATCGCCGCTGACTAGTTTATGATTCCTCTATAAACGAAGCTAATAAGAGTAATAAATTCAGTATTAACTGGGCTCCGTATAAACCAATCATATTGCGTATTTTTAGTACGTGATTTTAAAGATGACCATAGTTTATCATGCTTTCAATATGTGGCACCAGGTAAAGAACGGAATTTTTAGGTTAACACAATCAGCAAAATCTCTTTATGCTTTGATATCGCGCAGTGATAGCGAGATTCAGTTGGCCATGGTTTGCTAACTATATGGAGCCATCTAGTACAGCTTGTGTATTAAAAGTACTCAATGTCTTTGTAATTTCAGGTTTACCCCATTAGGATTGAAAAACTAGAATTCCTAACAGAACAGATAAGGTGAACAGGATAGGTACCGATCGAAGCGCAACCATGTATTGTTTTATGGAATGATGACCTTTATATGGTATCATTTGTTCATCTACACATACTTTTTCCCCATAGGAATTATATTGAAATTTTTGACTATCGAATCAATAAATGGACGAATTTTGTACAGTTTATCTTTGCCTCCAGCCAAAAGATTTTTATCGTTGAAGTGAATTTTTGATATGATCTGTTCCCACCATCTATTCCTGGACATTGTTTCTGCAATTTTTGCGAACCGAGTTTCTTTTTGTCAACACATTCTAGTTCGAGGCAAACCATAAATGGACATATAGAATGCTATTCTTATAAATCTTTCCTTTTCCTCAATGCAATGCGAAAGAGGTCGAGTAATATCTGTTTGAAGAGAATATAGGTTACTCTGTTCTACAATGTATTGTAATATGTCCATATCAACAAGCTGTCTAAAGTACCACAAGGGTGTGCTAATTGTTTCCGCACTGAGTGGTAATTGACCTTTCCAGGTCAATTACCACTCTAAATATTGGTCGAATTTGTCTCGCCTTCATGGACGTCCACTTTACTCTTCTGTTTTGGTTTTTGGTTCTTTTCTTCGGTTTATCGGAGAAATTCGCCAATGGAAGTTCATCCTCTGTATTCCAATCAGATTGGTTATTATTTTCCTCTAAGCCCGATTGAGGTATTGGAGAGGAAGCATTTTTTAGTTCGTCATCGTCTTCTTCAAGAAAAGAATTTGATTCTTCCGCCAGTGTAACACCCTCTTCATTCGAGTCTTCATCGCTTTCACTCAAGTCTGGATCATCAGAATCTTCTGGGTTATCTGGTGGTAATTTAGTAAACATGTGAACATTTGGTGTATTTGAAGATTTTTCCATAGAAGACTGATGGATCCATATTTATGCTATAAAGAATAAGAATTTTGTTGGTCCGTTGTGGCTCGTTGTAACTTTGAAGTAACATGCCTATTTTTCTCTGTCAGAACGAAAACAAGCAAGTTCTTGGTTTCATAAGTATTCACACTCAATAATAACACAATGTAGAAATCACCAAATATTCTTAGTTTATTATTTCTCACTTTATTTTACGATCAATTTTCATTCAGTTTGCAAGTACATGCAACTTAGGCGCCATTACTGGTGAGTGAATGCTACATTTTAATTTATGAAGTTACCTTAAAGTTACGATAGTCCGTAAAGGATGGAAAACTACTATTTAAGTAGAATTTATTTTTCTGGTATGTTCCTTTGGGGCCATAGAGGGTTAATTTATTTGATTTGAAATTTTTGAAAAATTTATAATAAATTTACGATAATAATTTGCAAATTCTATGAATCTTTTAATGGCATATTTGTCGAAAACATATGGACTTTACTACAGCTATCTACAAGTATTCCCCAATACTACCAACTAGACAATGTTGCAAATTTTGGCCACATAACCTTCACTTCAGATTGATCACATTATATTTTTTTTAAATTAAGATTTTAGGTTCTTTCCCATAGTTTTTTTTTTTTATAAAAATAAACGTGTAGGTTATTTAATTAGCACATTCGTGAAATAAACACATGAGTACATAAACAAGCGTCTACGGACAGCATGCGATTTTTATTCCCAAGAATGCGCTTGCGCGTGAGAATAGGCGGCAAAATAAACTGATGCGTTTTTCAGAGTTGGGCTGTCGGTATAGGTCAATACGAATTGTACACTTGCATACAAATTGTTGTGATTTACGGCTTTGAAATCAGTTGTATAAATACTATCTATATATATTATTTTCTGGTTTCTGTTTTTAGTAGATTATTTGATTATTTTCTGTTTATATTCTTATTTCATAAAGTTATAATGGACGTTTTGAAGTGCGCCGACTGTCAAAAAAACTTTTTCTACTCCCATACTTTAATTGTATTATTAGATATGCCGAACCTGCACTTTAATGATGTCCATTACGATACAGATTTTCATTATGATACAAGTTTATATCCAATAGGAATACAGATTTTTCATTACGATACAAGTTTATATCCAATAGGAATGCGACATTCCAATATTCAAACAATATTCAATATGGCGACTGCATATCTGACAGATATACAAATTAAATAAATGTGACAGTTCTCTGCAATTTACAAGTAAGTACTTAAAATTTGTGCTTTTTTGAAAATATAAACGGTAAAAATGAGGGATAATGACAGTGAAATGTAAAATTTGAGTCCACCAGAAATTATGGAACAAGCCTTAACAATTTATTACCAGCTAAATTCGCAAAGGTGCATGGAAAATTTTAACCTCAATTTATGAAATGGAATGTTCAAAAAATAATGTTTTATTATGGGGTCGTAGAAAAAATAGTGTATGCAACTCGCATTTAATGGCTATTAAGACACTCGTATTCATTACAATACTCGGCTCCGCCTCGTATTGTAATTTTCTTACTCGTGTCTTAATAGCTATCATTAAATGCTCATTGCATAATATACTATTAGCACACTTTATAATTTAAGGAAACATGGTAAAAAATATCACCCTGGTAAGATTATCTTATAATTAACTATGTAACTAATCGTAAGTATGAGTATACAGATGTTTATTCTCTACCAAATATTCGCACATTTAGTTTTCCGTTCTTACGCTATGTAAAGGTTCCTCACTTCAAGAGCAATCTTTATTTTTTTATTCTAAGACGGTTTACTTTTATTTAATACCTATCTTCCTAGAATACTTCAAAAATAAAAATTTCTTTGTATTGCATTTCGAAGGACGATATACTTGTATGGTGGGGGTGGTTTATTTCTTCTTATATTTAGTAAAATCTACTTTAAATTTAGTCTTTATCCAGTTAACAATTAACCATTTTCTAGGTACAGTAGCAGCGCGAAAAACTTATAATTTTCAATGTGAAAGTTGTAAGAAAAATTTTACCAATCTAAGAGATATTAGCCATCATAAAAAGCAGCCAATTTAATATCAAAACAACAAAGTACCAAAACGTGTCCCCTCTGCAAATATAACAATGTACAACTTTAATGGCAATACAAAATAAGAATAAACAACTGGTAATTAAAAAAACGGGAACATCTCCACCTAATAAAAAGATAAGTCCCCAAAGACGCTTGTTTTCAACAAAGAAAAAAAGAAAGGAAATAAAAAAAACAAGTGAAGCACAAGCGCAAAAAAACATTATTTGCTAATATAAAATCGAATTTTAATAATAAATTCATATAAGTAGAGCTACCTGCTTTGTATTCTGTTTATTGTTTTATTAATTATTTATTACATTAAATACAGATAAATGAACGATATCTATATCAAGTTATCATTTTCATGTGTCTTTTATATACCTATTATAACATGGAAAGACATTATGAAAATAACAGAAACAGAACCTTCATGCGCAAGCGCGGCTTTGGGAATGAATAAAATCGCATGCTGTCCGTAGACACTTGTGTACATAATAGCTAAAGAATATAAAGTATCGCCTAATTTAGAACAATTAAGTATAATATAAATAAATACAAAAACGAACGTATCATTAATAACTTGTAAACATCCAAGATTCTACTTTATTAATTAGATTATGTACATACGTGTGTAGCCTTATCTGAACAGCGTTTCTGGATCTCTTTTATTACCTACTTTAAAAATAAATGAAATTTATCAGTTTAGTAGTATGTGGTAATATGCTTAAGTATATGTGAAATTTAATACACTACCGAATATCAAAAACGTATATGACCTTTCCTCTATTGGGTTATCGCTTTGTTATGAATAATTTACATTACATCTACACATATAATCTTACGCCTTAGTATAAAAAATAAAAACGTGGAAACTAAACATTTTGCTCAATAATTCTTCACAAATAATTATATTTTGGATAACGTTAGAGTAGTAGTTTGCTACAGTATTTTTTACACTTTGTTGATCAAACTTACTGGCCAATATATTGTCATCTATTTCTTTGGCAATTTATTAAATTAAATATTAAATTCTTGGTTTTCATAAAGTAGTTGTAAAAGTAGTGGTGGTAAAATATCTAGAAAAAGGTTTACTAATTTCAAAAATCGCTTTCGTTAAATTAAACACTAAGTACACAAATAACACGCGAATTAACTGTTTGTGAACCTTAAATTACATCACCCAAGCAAGAGATCTAAAATGGATTTTGTTTACATTTTACACAGCTGGTCATAGATTTTATAACACAAATTTTATATGAATCCTTGAATAAAAGTATATATGTATTATGATAATATATTTTCTTGCCCAACTCGACTTGACAAGTGAAGGAATTATCGCCAATTCTTAATTGATCAATTTTTTAACCCATAAGTTGGTCAAGGATTTGATAAGTGTAAAACAGCTATATGACTAATCCTTATACTTTCCGTTCCTTCTTCATTTATATGAATCAGTTGACATTTATTCAAACAAAATATCTAAGTACTTTTCAAATGAAACTTTCTATTACTAAGGCAATTAATTAACTTACTAGAAAGTTTTAAGCATTTCATTGCTGTCTTAAATTTATCCTAGCGATACCACTCCATAAAACAAAAATCTCAAAGATTAATATACTTGGATTTAAAGACACTTGAGCTTATTATTTCTTATAGAGCTATCAGAGCTAAGTTTTCAAAATTTTCTGCACACCAAAATTGAATTAATCGTCCCTATTTCGCTTAATTCAATTTTCAATTAGTATTTCTTCTCCTCCTCCTCCTTCTTCTTTTTTTCTTTCTACTCATAATAGCTCTAGGTAGGCTGCGCATGTTTTCAACCTTTTTATGCCTCTTCGGATGTGGATGTCCAGGACTTTTTCCAGCGTTTTGATGACTTCCTTGATTCCTTTTTCCGACAGGGACAGCTGAGCCCTTTTCGCAAGTCTGTTCATTCTGTTTATGTGTTTATTCCATTATTTTTCGGTGTCTTGTCCACTTTCCTATATCTTCTATGTTGCTTTGTTGTCTAAGGTTTTCGCTTCTACCTCTGTCATGTCGCATCATTCGGTGTGTTCTGGATGTGTCTGGCCTTGTCTCAGCCACGTATGTTATAAGAGGTCTTACTGCAACTTTGTATAATCCGGTTTTAGTCTCTGCTTTTAAGTATTTATTCCTCCATATTATGTCCCTCAAACAACCCGAGATTCGAAATGCCTTCATTGTTTGTTCTCGTTAATTCCAAAAGTTCGGGAGGACATCAAAGAGAAACGAAGTGCTGTTTCACCAAGACAACGCTCCCGCCCACAAAAGCCGTATTTCAGTAACTGCCAGTCACAATGCCGGATTTAAAATTTTTGAACACCACCTCCCTATCCTTGGGCAACCATTTTTCAAGCGATTAAGAAGTCATGACGGCGCTAAATGAGTGGATATTGAAACAATTAAGACAGAGAATTTGTTCTAACGGAATCTTGGCACTTAAAATCGATACACAAAATGTATTAACCTTTCTGGGGATTGTGTTAAAAATTAAAACTGTTTCGTTCTTCCCAGTGGTCACATTAAAGCATATACAATCATGAATTAATAGTAAAGAAAAAAGCATGTCATGTTTGACCTTAACAAATTAATAAGTACCTACCAGTACCTACTATTCAAATAAGATAATTCCACTTACATATATTAATAAGTTGTGTACTGGAAAGGATTTATTAAATAATTTCTAAAACAATTAGATACATTTAAAATCTAAAAAAATGCCATTCATTCAAATAAACAAATCGTGAAAGGAATACAGAACGTTAAAAGAATTACACAAAAAATGTATTCCTTAAATATTTAAAAGCAAATAATTTATTAAGCCTAAAAAATAAACACATCTAATATTTATTTTTATAGGTCATTCAGTTCTTGTATTTCCGCTTTTAGTTAACGACAAAAAACTGGTTTACATACTTTAGAATTTGTTTGTTATTTGCATTATGGATGCGTTAAAACTGGTGACCCGGTTAAATTAATTATATTGGACAAAATTTTACAAATTTTATTATACAGGGTGTCCAGAAACTCTCCTGACAAACGAAGACCGGAGATTCCTCAGATAATTTTAAGACAATTTCACCCAATTCACCCTAGTCCGAAAATGCTTCCTAAGGGAGCTAGAGCTCTTTGAAGATAGCGCCTTGTAATTAGTTTTTTTTTTAATATCTCCCGAACGCTTCTATTTAGAAAAACAAAAACTGGTATGCTTATTTATCCTCCAGAGATGAATCGATTCCATCAATTGCGAATTTCTAGTACCGGTCATAGGCGTCCGTTTTGGGTAGGTTAACGGTTATTTTAACGCATAACTTTTTTGTCTTTAACTTTTAAGCATTTGTGACACTAGATTATTAAATTTTCAGGTATTCTAGTACTAGAAGGTATTCTTACTTTAAGTCGGTAGGATACACCGTTTTCTAGAAAAATCGATTTGAAAATTTTTCGTTTTTTCGTCATTAAAATTCAATTTATTATGTACCTACTTATTTTTAGCGACGAAGTTGGCTAGGACTATCATGGCATGGATGAAAATTAATTTAATAAATCATCTTTTGTTTCAATAAATGCAGCACACAATTCGTAAAAAAAGTTTGGGAAAAGAAGCAAAAACCAATTTGAAACAAAATTTTAGTTGAAGGTTTTTAAAACCAAAGTATTTATTACAATGGAACGAAACTAACAAAAAAAGAACAAGTATCAAAGGTAGACAGTTACAAAAGATGCTCGATGTGATGACCATTAGTCTCTATGCCTAAATTTACCCTTTTGCTTAGAGAACGCCGAATTCTTGCAAAAATTCCAAAGTTATTTCTAAATTCGTTGCAAGCATCTTGTATCCTTAGCCAGAGTTGTGCACGATTTTGTATCGGAACGGAATAAACAAATGCTTTTATGTATCCCCAAACACAATAATCGCAAGGATTCAAATCCGGCGACCTTGCTGGCCAAGCAACTGGACCGCCTCTTCCAATCCAATGGTCTTCGTTGTTATTATCTGAAAGTCTCGTACATTCCTGCTAAAGTGGGCCGGACAGCCGCCCTGTAGAAACCATAAGTTTTGCCGAATATTTAAACGCACCTCATCTAACAAATCAGGTAAAATATTTTGCAGGAAACCATTTAAGCGAGCAGGTAATTCCACAGGTCCAAGTAGATAATCGTCAACTACTCCAATTCATACGTTTATGCTAAACCTATGCTGATGCTTAAATTCTTGAACAACGTGGGGATTGTCACCAACGTACGAATAATAGGGTGCATTATGTACATTAAAAATTACATTTTTTGAGAATGAAGCTTCGTCACCAACCAAAATGTACCTGAAAAATCTTCATCTTGATTTATCTGATTTTGTAACCATCTAGCGAATTCTACACGAGCAGGAAAATCTCCTTCTAGCAGTGCTTGCACCTTTGTAAAATGAAAAGGATGTAAATTTTCTTTGTGTAAGATATTTCCTACGGAAGATTTTGAAATTGTGGGGTACATGACAGATAGTCTTCGAACGCTAATTTCTGGATTTTCCTCAACTTCCATTAAAATAACATCTTCATGTTCTGCTGTTACATCATTATGTCTCCCTGTTTCATTTTTTTTTTTGGGACCACTGAACCTGTTTCTCTTAATCGTTGATGAAGAGCTGTAAATGTTGAGTGAGTGGGATGCTGACGATTGGGAAATTTTTCAGCGTATCTACGTTGCGCTGCTCGAGCATTACACCTCATTTCGCCATAAACTAAATGCATATTCTTCATTAGTAAAACCATTTTTTTTAAATTCAAATCGTTGTGTTTGAATGCTACAAAGTAAAAAATTAAAAGATAAACTTCGCGAACTGACAACAATTTGACAATTAAAAACGTAGGTTTTATTTCTGTTGGCAGTTCAGAGCGAACTAGTGCAAAAAATAATAAATTGAATTTTAATGACGAAAAAACGAAAAATTTTCGAATCGATTTTTCTAGAAAACGGTGTATCCTACCGACTTAAAGTAAGAGTACCTTTTAGTACTAGAATACCTGAAAATTTAATAATGTAGTGTCAGAAATGCTTAAAAGTTAAAGACAAAAAAGTTATGCGTTAAAATAACCGTTTACCTACCCAAAACGGACGCCTATGACGGGTACTAGAAATTCGCAATTGATGGAATCGATTCATCTCTGGAGGATAAATAAGCATACCAGTTTTTGTTTTTCTAAATAGAAGCGTTCGGGAGATATTAAAAAAAACTAATTACAAGGCGCCATCTTCAAAGAGCTCTAGCTCCCTTAGGAAGCATTTTCGGACTAGGGTGAATTGGGTTAAATTGTCTTAAAATTATCTGAGGAATCTCCGGTCTTCGTTTGTCAGGAGAGTTTCTGGACAGCCTGTATAGTTAAAGTTTCTGTTGACGCAAGTAGTTCATTGAAAAAAGAAATCTTTTATACTATATATAGCAAGCACCTATATAATTGAAGATAAAATTCACATGAACGATACCTATTAACAATAACATTCATGTAATTAGGTATAAGAAATACCTACCAGTTTTCCTTTAATTTATTTCTTTGTTAACGTAATTAGTAAGCTGTTCTTGTCTGTTTGAATTATCGTTTCACGAAATATTTTTTACCAGATATACGTTATCCAGATTTTTAGGGAAAAGACACCTGTGTTTATTGTAACATGTCAACAATAAATTACAGTTAGGTATCGCTTTTCTTATCTACTGTTATACATTGTTATAAAAGTTTGATATAATAAACCTAATAAAAAAAAATGGAGGGGCAGAGAGAGGAAAAAATACTAATAAATTCCGAAAACAAGTTCACCTTTAACATTGAAGCAATTTCGTAAAATAAAACAATAACCTATATGATTGATAACTTCTATTTTTTTATTTTTCAATATTTATATTCTCGTTTTCAATATTTATTTTTATTATAGGCACAGTGACACACTTATTATTTAAACTCTTTTAAGTTTTAAAATGGTCTATAGGTATCTACTTTCTCCTCTTCTTCATCATCACTATTGATTATTTTAAAAGCTGGCGGTACATTCTAAATCTCTGAATAAAAGGAAATTGATTTGCGTTTTAAATAAATTTCACCTACTGATAAAAAAATAAACTAACTAGTAAAAATCATAATTATATTAAAACTTACCAAACGCAAATCATTTATTCCGTATAGTATTGCAGTCAAATTATCTTGCGGTATTGGTGCCATGTTTACGTGTTTAGGTTATAATTTTAACTGTCCAATTGCTAGCGAGCACAGCGAGTAATTAGTACTTAAATGAATGTAGACGTCAATAACAATGTTATAAAAACGACTGAGATAACACTTTTTAACAGTGTTTGAAGCGGATTTAAGCACGGTAGTAAAAAACGCTACTAAACAACGAAACAAATTCGAATGCTTACGTTACCACCTCATTTAGCAATGTTAAGAGGCGCTTTTTCTGTGGGGGGATTGCAATAAATATTTACTGAATTATACTCGTTGTAATAATAAAGATTATCATTATGAATGGTTGCAATTCCGGAATTTATCAGTGTGCGATTTTCTGTTCGTTTCTAAATGCATGTTATCATACATAAATAAGTTATAATATTTTTTGCCATTTCTGAATATACAGTAATGATTAGAAAAATAATGCCGTTCGATGTTGTATTGTAAGTAAGAGTGGCGTTTACCAACAAATAGAAACTTATGCAACTTATATTGCTCGCGGGACGGGTAGACGCAAGGGGGTGTAAGTAGATGGAGGTTGACGATATTCGGTTCTGTCACAGCGCTTCGGTTTTATTCACAGATTCTGTCATAGATAAAGAAATACTATACATAGGAAACATAATGTATAAAGAATGAGTACTTACGGAGCGAATTTTCGCTTGCCCATAACTGTTATATTATTATACACTCGAATATTATAGGTATATATGACATTTAAATGCGAGTGACAGTTTGTAATTAACTGTCACTCGAATTTAAGTCTGCAAGCCGACCGACTCCGATAGATTTTCGTCTTCGCTAGGACCGGTAGAGATACCGTAAAGTGGGGATAGACGACGCGATAGCTTGGAAAAACCTCGTGTGAAATGTGTGTGACAATGTTTACTATTTAATGTTTTTATCTTTAAAAATAATTACATAAATTTGATTTTTTCTTTATATCGTACATCAAATGTGCAGCTGGCGCGTAGAGGTCGTTTTTTTTCCTTTTGTGTACCAGCCTTAGCAGACATTAATAAAATTCATGCATTTTTGTGGTTATTTCTAAAACACATAATATAACTTTCTTAAGAAAATAAATTAGTACAAAAACTGACCTTGACATTATAAATTTATGCCTTTTGCATCACTAACCCAAATTTGAGATTCAAAAATTACAGAATGCGTTTAAAAAACGCGAAACGGCGATGCCTTAATTTTCGATAGGTAAACGCCCCTCTTAAGTACTATATTTCATCTTAATAAAATTGTTCGGGTCGATGGATTTTGTAGTGGCATTGAATCGTCGTCTTTAGTTCGTACTTTGGCCGTGTCGGTTGCCAAAACGACTCAACCATATCATGTAATGGGTGTATTAAATGGTTTATGGATCGGTCACTAGCATTTTAGCAAGTTTTACAAATTTCAATTTCTGTCTGTTTGAATTGAACAAAATGGTCAAATCTGGCAACATTATAATCCTATAAGCGCAGTTTAAGCGGTTTGTAGGAATGATGTTAAAAATTATCAACATAAACTAATTAAAACAAAATATGAATTTAAAATTACTTGGTAGTTAATTCAATTGCATCGTATTGGAGATGCTGTAGTTTCATGTAGGCGTGATCATATGATTATAAAACGACGTTTAGTTTGTAAATTAAAAGTTAGGCACAACTCTGGAGGTAAAACAAATGAAGAAAGTCTCCAAGTTGCCAATTTATGAAAATGTTTAAATGAGAATGCCTAAATTAATTAAATACATCAATTATGTATCAAATTTCAATATCTATCGATAACATAAAAAACTAGGACAAACACTATTTCAAATAGCCATTAATTTTGCTAATTGTGCTGTCATTGAGGCTTTTGGCACTTCTGTCAGACAAAATAATATTAGGTTATGTAATTTAATTTTTAATATCAGAAAATACACTTAACAAAAGCAAAGAATAATAAAATCAATATTTAGTCATTCCACCGTTTTTGTCGATAACGACGAGGCATGAAAGATATAAAAGAATTTTGGACTTATTTTAGTGAATTCCATGTGCCCTCAATTTGCTGCCAAAGTGCTTCTGCGGTTTCCGGCTGACGATTTCGTTCCTGGAGTTTTTTTTATCATACAACCCCAAATATTTTCGATGGGGTTGAGATCAGGACTATGTGCAGACCATGGCATTAGTTCAATATTCTGATTTCGAAACCACGCGATTACATTCTGTGCAGTGTGTACAGGACAGTTGTCTTGCTGGAACACAAAATTGTTGTCGGGGTATAATAATAAATATGTATGTAGTTCTCAGTATTGAACCTCCCAACAATTCTGCAGCAGACAACCATACCCTGAAAACTGATCTATCCCCACACATTGACAGAGAACCGTCCAGATCTATTGCACTTTTGCGAATATGCTTCATCGAATTTCGAATTTGTAGGACGATAAACCCTAACAGATCCGTTGTGAGTAGACTGGAATACTTTTTCATCGGTGAATACGACGATTTCCCAAAACTGTGGTTCACGATAAATATTATTAAGAGCAAATAATAAACGGATTTGTTTCTCAAGATTCGTGAAATGAATTTTCTTAGCAGCTACTCTGCTCCGTAAATTCGTTTCGCGAATACTGCGGCTAATCGTCATCATGCATGCACGAAAATGTGTTTCATTTGCAGCCTTACGGGCTGTAGCAAAAGGATTTTGGCGCAAATAATCAGTTAAGGCATTATCACGGGCTGTAGTTGTTACCCTTCGCCTTCCAGAACCAGCTTTCCTGGTGAAATCGCCTTGTTCTTCCCATCGTCATATTATGGATGTAACAGTGTTTTTGTTAATGCCAAAGTCATTAGCAATTTGTCTTATTGTCATACCATTTTCTCTACAAGTAATTATTCTTGCCTTATCAATCAAACTGACATGCGGCATCATTAATGACAGCTTCAAATAATCTTGAATTAACTGACGTTAGCTGTTTATTTCCGTCGGTTTTACACAGCTAAAACAAGGCTGTCCTAGTTTTTTGTGTTAGCGATAGTACTTCAAAATTAAAATAGTATTTAATTTGTTTTGGTGTTATGATTGAGAAAAATATTAAAAGCATTATTAATATAACACTGAAGCGATGATTGTCTACGCATCTACATACTTTATATACATTTGTTGCATTCAGCAGAACATGTTTCCATTTATCAGTGCCAATGGCTACATCGATATAATATAGTTGTTGGATATCTTTACTAATTCCTACCGGAACTGTCAATTTCTAGTTAGTTGATGAATCTTGTTTGTTCATAATCAGTTTTTATGAAGTAAAAAATATATAATACGTTACAATTCAATAAATTTAATTAATGCCCGAATCGAATATTTTGTAAATAATCAAAATATAGCTCCCACCGGGAATTTAGTAACCGAATTGTCTCAACCATTAAAACTACTCCACCGTCATATTGCTACATTAAGTTCCGGATAAGTTGCGATAATAAAATGCACTACAAAAAATGGCTGTCCGCTACATAAAATAATCGATGAAGGGTGACACAATTCGATGTAAAATAAGTCGGACAATCCCTCAACTCTCAACAGTTCCATAATAGTTAATTGCGGCCACATACACACACACACATACATTTGTGCAACTATACAGTGATTGTTTACAGATGATATTACGCTCACTCTGAATATGTCGTGGAGCGGTCGCCATTTAGTGAGTGGAAAAGTGTACAATATGCAACATATGATGACATTTATTTTTGACAAATTTCTGATGTAGGTTATGTACATTATGTTATGTGTATACGCACTGATATGCATTCAACAAATGCAACTGTCAAATGACTAGAAATAACTGTCAATTAAATTAAGTGAGTGTCATTTGGGCTCGAAAAGAACCAATTGCATTCAGTACTACTATAGAAAACGCTGGAGCTAGCGGACGCCATTTTTTCTAGCGAAAAAAATGCGCTGCGAAAGTAAGCGAAACGTTCTTACAAGAACTTTTCTCATAAATACTGAATTTGTGTTTCTATCTGGCGTGCGCTTGTAAAATATTCTCGTTTCATGTGAATTAAAGATATTTTCTGGGGAATATCGTTTACTAAGCGATGACTGGACGTCTGTAAACCACTGGTTAGTGATAGTTTTATGAACAGCACCTATCTCGCCACCAAACCAAACAGTATTGTATACCTCTTTTAAATACACCTAACCATCTACTACAGCACTCATCGCTGCATAACTTTTTACATTCTTCAATTTGAATTTATAAACCCGCCCCCATTTCCTTTCCTTTCTGCTGTTGAAACCATTTCAATAGCATTACATCCACTTTTACATGTAACGAATTTACGAATTTTGTCCTTACCAGCATGTTTGCTACCACTTTTAATTTTCGAACGATTTACTCATATATCTGATGTTCTTGCCTTATTTAGAGTCCTACGCATTGTATTTCGCGACTTACCACTTTCAGTTGTTTCATTAATGTTTAATTTGTCGAGTGATGCAATGATTTGCGATATTTGGACTACTTCTCCGTTTTATCTGAACGTATATCAAATGAAAAGCATGTTAATTTGTCTAAAATCGCACACAGACTACTGAAAGTAAAGCTCAAATGGTGATTTGAATTAAAAAATAGATTACTAATTTTATTGTACAGCTCACAGAGCGAGGCTTGGTCGGTGAAGTGCGCAGTTGATTCTAATAATATTACGATACGCACGAGTAGTCTCGAAAAATTGTCAAGCGTTACACATCGAAGTGCAGTATGTTCCCTATACAGGGTGTCCAGAAACTCTCCTCACAAACGAAGACCGGAGATTCCTCAGATAATTTTAAGACAATTTAACCCAATTCACCCTAGTCCGAAAATGCTTTCTAAGGTCATAGGCGTCCGTTTTGGGTAGGTAAACGGTTATTTTAACGCATAACTTTTTTGTCTTTAACTTTTAAGCATTTGTGACACTAGATTATTAAATTTTCAGGTATTCTAGTACTAAAAGGTGCTCTTACTTTAAGTCGGTAGGATACATCGTTTTCTAGAAAAATCGATTTGAAAATTTTTCGTTTTTTCGTCATTAAAATTCAATTTATTATTTTTTGCACTAGTTCGCTCTGAACTGCCAACAGAAATAAAACCTACGTTTTTAATTGTCAAATTGTTGTCAGTTCGCGAAGTTGAAATGACGAAAAAACGAAAAATTTTCAAATCAATTTTTCTAGAAAACGGTGTATCCTACCGACTTAAAGTAAGAGTACCTTTTAGTACTAGAATACCTGAAAATTTAATAATCTAGTGTCACAAATGCTTAAAAGTTAAAGACAAAAAAGTTATGCGTTTAAATAACCGTTTACCTACCCAAAACGGACGCCTATGACCGGTACTAGAAATTCACAATTGATGGAATCGATTCATCTCTGGAGGATAAATAAGCATACCAGTTTTTGTTTTTCTAAATAGAAGCGTTAGGGAGATATTAAAAAAAACTAATTACAAGGCGCCATCTTCAAAGAGCTCTAGCTCCCTTAGGAAGCATTTTCGGACTAGGGTGAATTGGGTTAAATTGTCTTAAAATTATCTGAGGAATCTCCGGTCTTCGTTTGTCAGGAGAGTTTCTGGACACCCTGTATATGTATCTTTTTTCAGTATATTACAATTTCTTATCTGCATTTACTCCTTCGTCCGGCTGATGTATGCGATGATGAACAAATGTTATCATTTCTTTTTTCCGAATACTTTCTCTTGTCTGACACTGACCCATCCTCGCGCAGCGACAATCTCTCCCACCGGCCAGGTCTCGTACTGTGTACTGTACATATTTAGAGAAATTACCAAATACCAAAATACTCCGTTTGTAGTAGATGATTTGCAGTTATTATAAACAAGTAAACATTGTAAAATAATTAAAATTCATTGGTTTAAATAGGATGTAAATTAGGATCTGTAAACTTTGTTATTATATCCGGATTTCCATTATATATAAAGCCATTATAAACGGAATATACGGTTGTATATGTAACATATATGTATATAATATGATCTGGTAACTGATATTTATTGAAAGTAAGAAAATAATTTAGAATTAAAATTAATATTTTGAAATATTTTTGAAACACCTTGTATCTGCAATGAACAGTAAGATTAATGGAAATGTTTCAAGATTAAACCACGACACACAACTTTTATCAGTATATTTGTTTACTAAAATCTGACATAATAGCACAATATAAATAACGCTTTAATCTCCAAAGCTTAACGTGTACAATATTTAACAATCATTATAAACATTTATTACATATAAAACTAGATAGCAAAGAAGAAAAAAACAACAGTAACATAAAAATTATAAGATCAAACCAAAAAAAACCTCAGATAATATTTTATCATCATAATTACAAAATAATAATAATTATCTTACTTAATGTTTTCTTTTCTTTTAGAATTCCTTCTTTAATAAAACGATTTTATACATCAATATTATTCGCAATATTTAAGAGACCTATAAGCTATAAATAAAGATCTACGTATCTACATATACATATTTTATATATTACATACAGCCAATATACGTTTTCATCATAATAATTATAATAACAAATTGATTGCTTAATATATATTAAAAATAAATAAAATTATCAAAGTAGAAACTTTTGGAAATACTGCTTAGTGGTGATTATTAAATAGTGTCTCCCTATCGGGTAACTGTCGTACTTTCATGCTACCATCAGCTCCGCAAGAGAACAGTCTTGAGTGGGAATCGATGTGGAGTTGAGTAACACCTGGTCCTATGTTTTTGAAGAAGTTACTGCGCGCATGTTCTGCGGTTAGTGATAGTAAAGGTGCCGGGACAGATACACCCCATATCTACAAGAGAAGTTAAAATTTAACATACTATCTTCAATGCTTCATAAAATATCAATACAATTTTTTTTAATACTGGTTCAATTTCCTTTATTGTCGTAAGAAGGAAGAAGCGGAACATTGTCAATATACAATTACAATGTTGTACAATGCAAGATAAATATTAAAAAAGACAATAAGAGTTAAAGTATGATAAAAACCTTTTACACAGATTTGACAAAAAATCTTTTTATAAAATTCTGTAAGTTTGTAAATCACATGAAACTGTATTTTTCTTTTAAATATAGCTGGCGACTGGAATTGCTTAATTACCACTGTTAACTTAAGGCCAGGTCGGCAGGTTAAAAATTTGCTAACTGGCCGTTGTGGCAGCACTAGTACATATTTAAACGCGGGGTCGGTAAGGCAAAATAGTTCAACTCAAATTACACAGATGGTGCCATTATTAAAAAAATATTATTAGGAATTATGTACGTTTTATTTCAAAGAATAGCAAGCGGTACTAGACGACTCTAAAATTGTAGAGGTCTGAACTAATACGCATGCGTGCAAAAATATGTATGAGCGGTAAATATACGATTTTAAAAGTTGTGTTGTATCATGTGCTGACAAAATATACATCTCAAACATAAAATACTACACGTGAGAGCGTGTTGAGTAGGTATGTGTTTGAAATACATGTTTTACCTACGCACATTTTGGAATTGCTTATAATAGTATTATCTTTATTTTTGTAACAGTACGATATAATTATTAATATGCATAAATATATGTAATTTCAGTAATCTTATACTTTTTAGAGAAAAAATCATTTCATTTAAATAAAAAGAAATTTTTAACAGTCTTAAACTTGATTTTGACATTTTAATATTTGGAAAAAGTACTAGTGTTATATTTGCTAACCATTTATTTACAGGTGTTGGGGCTAAGTAAAAGAAAACAATTTTTTGATGGGTAAATTAATATCTTTGCTTTCGAGATTTTCTATTACTGCTCACAAGAAACTTATGAGAAATTACTTTTTTGATTTTTCACAAATACAGACAAAATTATTTAATACACATTACACCAAATAAGAAGTTGGAAGAACATAAAACATACAATTAGATACAACTAGTGTATGAAGTGATAATAATAAGTGTGTAGCCAACATGCTGTAATGTGCAGTATGTACTTTTTAGTTCTGCAATATTGCTTGTTGAGTTTTAATTGCATTTATTATTCTTGGAGAATCTTTACATTTTAGTCCTTTGGGAATATTTCTCCCAATAATTTCCGGTAAAACATTTTCCAAATAAAATGTTTGCAACCTCGGCAGCATTTTATAATTCCAGAGCTGCACATCTTTTTTGATTTTTTCAACGAACAAATCAGTATTTTCATTATCATATACTACAAAATAGCAGTAGTCTCTTTTACTTTATAAGGAAGTATTGTGATGATGAAAATTTTCGACCTCGAGATTTTTGCAGATGTTCACGTTTTGAAGTCGCCTGATACCGAAAAAGTGCTTTTTAAAAAAATGTCTGTGTGTCTGTCTCTGTGTGTGTGTGACAACGATAGTGGTCAAACCGCTGTAGATATCAATTCCAAATTTTGTATTTACGTGTATAATCTCCCTCTTGAGATCTGATTAGTTTATCAGTAAAATCGGTAGACCGGAAGTAGCAGTTTACTTCAGCGAAAAAATCGAATTTTGCCAATATTTCGTCAACTACTAAGTTTAAACAAATTTATAAAGAATTCATATATACTTAAAATTAAAATTAAGAATAATTTTATTTAAAAAGTTTTCCGAAATTCCTACCGGAAGTAGGTCTTTTACTCTTTATTATTTATCAAAAATCAGTTTTTTGCGAATATTTCGCAAGTCATGCTTTTTAGACAAGTACGTTACGGGTATAAAAGTATTTAAAACATAATTTTCAATATCTTTTATATAAAAAAAATTTCAAAATTCAGACCGGAAGTACCACTTTTACTCTTATCGAATAGCGATTTTTTGCAAATATGCCGTAAGTTATGCATTCTATATAAATTTATCAAGAGTACAAAAGTATTTAAAACTGGATTTGCAATATTTTTTGTACATATGAAATTTCAAAATTCGGGCCGGAAGTAGCACTTTTACTCTTAGCGAGGAGCACTTTTTTGATAATATCTTGCAAAGTATGCATTCTATAGAGATTTATTAAGATAATAGAAGTACTTAGAATAGGATTTTGAATAATTTTTGTAAAAAAAAATCTTAAAATTCTATAATTTGAACCGCTCATACGTATAAGAAAGTCGTATGGTGGCCACACCGCATTTTTTGTTATATTAAGCTGGCCACGTGTAAATAACGAAATGACGAAACCGAAGAAAGAATCTCTCTGAGAGGAAGTTTCACTTTTGCTTTACTGCCTTACCTGGCTTTACCGGCATCCTAAAATATCTATAAATAGCACGTACAGTGTTGCCACGGTACTATAAACGAGGTGGGAATCATTCTTTGCGTACAGGACATATACTTTACGAACGGCGCTGGAACCGATTAACCGCAACCGCTCATGGCTAGCCCCTGAAGTCATTGGACGAATTACAGAGCTAAATTTTAAGTTTCCTGCCGCACTTTGACTACTTTTGACCCTTTTTAACAATATAAAACTTCAGTAAACAATATGGGGTTAGAAGTTTATTTGTTTTCATCATTATTGAAATTATTTATATGTGAAATAGGCACTAAATATAATACGCAATAATTATTTAATAATTGCACCATCTGTGTAATTTGGGCTGAACTAGATACAAAACTCGCACACGAAGGTAATAAGAGATAGAATATATTGAGACGCGAGTAAAAGAGAGATGGAAATATATTTACACTTTATTTTATTTAATAATAATAATTGAACACTTTTTGCAATATTGGGTACATAGCTGTGAAACGTCATGTTTCTATGAGGGGCGTATAATATTTTCAGTGGCAATAGTTTCCTAAATTTTGAAATATTTGTATTACAAAAAACATGCCAATTTGGCGGGAATTTAAGGAAAAAAAAGATTTACAATAACCCATAAAAAGTACATGCGCCCCTTCAACTTATAGAATTCAGCTAATGAGTCAAATTTGGTTAAGCAATCTTTTGATTTGCATACACACAATAGATTTGAAATTTAAATAAAAGCTAACCTCAATTTTACCCTGACGACCCCCCCTTAATAAAATAATTAGGTCTAGCATATAACCGTTGTTTTTTGAAAGCTTCAGACTGCGGAAAATCAGTAAGGAAATGCATTAAAATCAAAAATCTTCAAATGAATCTACTTAAATGACTTGCTTTCCTAATTATAATGTTTGTTATTAATTTGCTATTTTTAATCAATATAACTACTATGACTATTTAAATAGCGGTTTACTTTCCTAATTATTATTTTTGTTGTTAATTTACTATTTTTAATCAATATAGCCTCTACGTCATGATGACAGATTAGTTTAATTACATGTTTTTTATGAGTTTAGGAGTCAACAAAATTTATGAACCGCGCCTTCAAATACTTTCCTCATTAGAGACGGCCATGCTTTTTTTTAATGGTTGGTGTCAGTGTACGTAATCAGGCACACACGCATAATTTTGATAGTTTGGTTGTCATGTAAATAATAGGTTTGTTCAAACAGTTCTGGATGGTGGGCTAGTATTGATAGAAATGACAATGAAACAGTCAAAAGCAGCAGTAATGATGTATGAAGGTGGAATTGAAGACTTCGAAATTAACTTAGGAGTAAAGACAGGGTGACGGACTATCAACAAACTTGTTTACTTTAGCACTGGATGCAGTGGTCATGAAATGCTATTTGCAGGGAACAATCAGCAATTCAAAATATTGATGAAGCAGCAAAAAAGAGGCCCAACAATAAAACCAAGGAAAAACTAAATACATGGAGATTAGCTGAGGAAATAGAAATAATGCGACCAAAGAAGTAAAAATAGGAAATTACGAGTTTGAAATAGTTGAAAACTTTAAGTACTTAGGAGCAATGATAAACAGTGATAATAACAGAAACATGGAGATAGATCATAGAGTACAGGGAAGACATAGAGCTTATTATAAATACAAAAACGTACTGAAAAGTAAGAGGATAAGCATAAATACAAAAATGAGGGTATTCAGAGCAGCAGTCCGACCAGTAGTGACGCATGAAGCAGAGACAATGAACCTGACAAATGTGGAACAGGAAAAACTGAGAAGGTTTGAGAGGAGAATTGTAAGAAAAATATATGGTTCGAAGAAAGTGACAGATGGATAAAAGTACAAAGACTCCGATGGTACGGCCACAAGGATGGAAAATAACAGAGAGTAAAGAAAATAATGACATAGAGACCAAACACAGCTAGAAGATGGGAAGATCAGGTAATAGAAGATATTAAGAAACTGAAGATACGGAACTGAAGGAGCAGAGTCCAGGACCGAGACGCGTGGAGGAGGATAATTGAGGAAGCAAAAGTAGAACAACGGTTTAGAGTAAGGCAAGAATAGAAAAACGTGGAGTAAATCACCACAAGAAATGAGTTGCTAGAGTTCGAACGAGAAACGAGCGGTCACAATTCCTAAGGGAATGTATAACCCTATATACAGGGTGTTTAAAAAAGATGCGGCAATATTAAAGGGGTTGATTGTCCAGGTCATTTTATACAAAAAAGTTTATAATAAACAAGGTCCGCAAACGCTTCGTTACCGATCTACAGCGTGTTGAAGTTTAATTAAAAGAAACAGTAAAAATTAGATTTCTCCAAGACAGCATTAAAGATCATAATGAAATTTTAGGCGTGTTATTTTTCAAGAAAAAAATAGGACGCCGCTGATTTCTCTAAAAATAAAAATATGTTTCTATTCTTTGTTTAATTGTGAAGAAAAAAGCTCTCTTAACTTTCTATCTAACTTTCTTACATCGGAGGTCGAGGTGGTCACTTTGCACAGTTATTGTAATTTTTGATTGCTAAAATTGTTGGTATGGTAAAATATTTGTTTTTGCCTTTAAATAAAACCCTTGTTATTTAAAAAAAAAATTCTGTAATAAATGTACATGCACTAAAATGTGTTTTTTTTACTAAAAAACGGTACGTCGTATGATAGAAAGTTAAGAGAACTTTTTTCTTCACAATTAAACAAAGAATAGAAACATATTTTTATTTTTAGAGAAATCAGCGGCGTCCTATTTTTTTCTTGAAAAATAACACGCCTAAAATTTCATTATGATCTTTAATGCCGTCTTGGAGAAATCTAATTTTTACTGTTTCTTTTAATTAAACTTCAACACGCTGTAGATCGGTAACGAAGCGTTTGCGGACCTTGTTTATTATAAACTTTTTTGTATAAAATGACCTGGATAATCAACCCCTTTAATATTGCCGCATCTTTTTTAAACACCCTGTATAATCAGTCAATTATGATGTGTGAAATAAAAACCCATAATTATGAAGTATATACATAGTGAATAAGTTTACAAATATAAAGGAATAGGTGCAAGCTCACTAGGTCTCAAATAAAATTTCGTCAAGAAGGTACGCATACACATTTCTATATATTCAGTGTGAGTCATTAGTAGCTGCTTCTTCGATTGCTCTTTTGTGTTTTAAATAAAAGAAAAAACAATTAGTGGAAGACTCATGGTTGCTTGTGGCGCATATTGTAAAAATACTCTAAGCTCTGACGCACTTCCGGTTCCACCGAAAATGCACGGAACTTAATTTTTTTAAATGACTCGCCCTATATATTTTTAGACTTCCTAGTACTGCTTTAAATTGTCTTGTTCAACAGTTTTTTCTTTTTCAAAATTGAGCCAATAGTTTTTGAGATATTTTTTTTTGAAAATATTTGACCAAAACACGTGTTCAGAAAAAAATCATTTTCACATTGTTTTTAAAAGTAAAAACATTAACTTTGGTGGTCCTTGTAGCCAACAAAATTCTACATGATTTAGTATAAGTTGCACTCGACAATACCTCAAAAAACTTTGTTTTTTCAAAGTCTACTTCCTGAAATTTTCTCATACCAAAAACTTATTTTTTCTAAATGGAACACCCAGTATTTCATCGAGGCATTTTGTTTCTTTTTTTATTCTCTTTAATTTTTGTTAACAATGTCCTATACCTATCTTTTGTCATTTCTGAAATAATCACTACAGGAGCAATTAGCGGTCAATTAAAGAAATACGAGCGCTGTTGTTCAATGGAAGGCAGGAATGGCGTACGACTTCCTTAGTCAACTGTCAAACAAAGTAAATGTTAAATACAACTATCCCAAAAGTAACAATTTTACAGAATAAAGAGCATCGGATTTCAATTTTTTAATTCCGGCAATGTCCAGTTGCAGTATTTCATTTTTGACACTGTTGGTTAACAACGAAATAAAATAGAGGGTATGTTTACTGACATATTTGAAGATGTCTTCAAAAAGTTTTGAGAATCCATCCGTAGATAGCGAAGATAGATACTCTCCTCTATTAACATTTTCATCAAAGAAGTAAGGTCCAATTATGTAACTACCCACTATTCCTCCCCACAGTTTTCATGATCAAGGATTTTGAAAGTTTACATGTGTGATAAAGTGGGAGTGTTTATGTGTTATAATAATGGAAATAGTGATGATGAACGTATTCATTTTAATAGAAGGTGGCTTCGTTGATAAACAACAAAAAAATTGAGGAAGCCGGAATAATTTATCTGCTACCAATTGACAAAAATGTAAGCGATTCTGAAAATTTCTTTCATATAACCTTGTGTATGAATACGCTACGGGTGAATTTCATATTTCCTAATTATTCTGGCTTCTCAAATTTGACCTATATCTAACTGCCGACTAATTTTCGTAGTACTTGTTTAGGAGTGTTCGACTAAACTCGCAAGTACCGTAAACGTCTTATTCTCACCAGTTATTGTTTTTTCCGCTCTTTCTTTTATATTCAATACTTTCTGTTCACTCAAACCGTCCCTTTATACTTTCGAAGGTTTCTGGCTTCAGTTGACTTCTATCAGGGATCGTTGTGCATACAGTCTGGAAGCTAGTAGCAAAGAGTTTCTTTCAGATTCACCAAAAACTTCAATCATATCTATTTACTCTTCATAAGAATAATTCATTTGGATGATAACTAATACACATGCTTTTATAAATTTGATATAAATGTTTCTTTAACAGTTGACTCACGCAGTCGGCCGCATTCCAGCCTTTATTGGACGAATATTTGGGTGCATAGAACAGCGCTCGTAGTTGTTTATTTGACGGCTGATTGTTCCTATAGTGAGTATCTCAGAAATTACAAAAGATAGGTATAGGACATTGTTAACAAAAACGAAAGAGAATAAAAGAGGGAACAAAATGCCACAATAAAATACCTGGTGTTCCATTTAAAAAAAATAAGTTTTTGGTATGTAAAAATTTCAGAAAGTGGGCTTTGAAAAAACAAAGTTTTTTGATATATTGTCAAGTGTCACTTATACCAAATGATTCAGAATTTTCTTGGCTACAACCACCACCAAAGTTAATGTTTTTACTTTTAAAAACAATGAAAAAATGTCTTTTTTCTGAACACGTATTTTCGACAAAAATTTACAAAAAAAATTAATAACTCAAAAACTAATGGCTCAATTTTGAAAAAGAAAGAGTAGTTGAATAGACTATTTAAAACAGTACTAGAAAATCGAAAAATATATAAAGTGCGTCATTTAAAAAAATTCAATTTCATGCATTTCCGTTGTAACCGGAAGTGCATCAGAGCTTAAAGTATTTTTAGAATATGCGACCCAAGCAACCATGAAACTTTCACTAATTGCTTTTTCTTTCATTTAAAACACAAAAGAGCAATCAAAGAATCGGCTACTAATGACTCACCCTGTATATAGATGGCTTGAGGCTAGTTAGAATCTGTGTCTCTTTGTGAAAATGACCATGTTAAATAATGAGCGACAGACCCACACTTCAAAATTTAATAAAACAAACAAGTATATTATTCATATTATCAGTCGTTTATTATGAATTTATTTTTTCTTTAAATTTCTTATTTAATGCCAAACTAACACGAACTGCAACAGTGAAATATAGAATTCACAATAAGCAATGGATAACAGAGAGCTATTATAATATAACAGTTATTTCATTCCTTAACTTATGGGTTGTAACCATTTCGTAGTCTCTTCTGCCACTGCCGAATTTCATTCAATATTCTAAGAGACATATTCAGAGCTGTCTCTGGTTATGCGACTACCTAAAACAGATGGGCATTTTTTGGAGGAGGGATCATTTACATTTGGAATAATGTGACGGTTCAATGAAGCGTGAATGTTATGGTTGAGCTGAATGTGAATAAAGTATTTTCACTTGTGGTGAAGATTCGTCTGCGAATCCTGTGAAATCCAGAAACACCTCAATAACCTTAACCGAGACCATATACAGCATGTGTCAATTTTCATTAGCCATAGGCGACCAATTCATGCAATACGTGACAACGTGGCACCCCTACTTTCCTCTCCAATGCCAGCGCGACCGATATATGCTCGCAAATACAAGTTAGCTTAGCAGTAGAGATGGTCTTAACGGTGATTTTACATTCACCGTTCTAAAGCAAACAGTGATATCAAAATCGCGGTGATTTTAAACAGCTCTTTTAATCACAGCGAAAGCAGGAGCCGTTTATTTTCACCGCGCATGGTAAAGGGTTCCTCCGAGCTGTTTACCGTGAGCGGTGAAAATAAACGGTGAAAATAAACGGTTCTTGCTTTCGCCGTTCGCTTTATTTGAAACAGCTCTTTCAATCACCGTTCTCCGAGCTGTTTACCAGGGTTTGGTGAAAATAAACGGTTCCTGCTTTCGCTCTTCGATTTTAAACAGCTCATTGAGCTGTTTAACTATATGCGTAGTGAAAATATATTCGCGGTGAAAATAAATATTTTAACACAAATTCGCGTTATTTAATGGAAATTATTGATTTGTTGATAAACTACGGACGTTATAAATTATTAATATACGCATATTAGGTATATCAGTAGGTATTTGCTTTTAATTTATGTTTTATAAGTATGTATATAAAACACACGAATGTGCAAAAGGATTTAAATTAATAATACATGATGAATTGTTTCTACTTATATAAATGATCATGTATGTACATAAATATTTGTACAAAATGTGTATGGATAATAATTTAAATATAACAGAAAATAAGTAAAAAGTAACTCCAAGCAATGAAGTATATTTTATTTATTATTTGTTCAGTTTAAATCTTTATATGCAATAATTAAATACATTTCAGTTTCTTTTCTAATGTTATATTTATAAAATATAAAGTTTACTTGAGCACTTTTTAATTATTAATTTATTAAACTACTTATTAATGTTATTATGAAAATATAAGTTTACTAACTTTGTCGTAGAATCGCAGACAGCAATATTTCTTTACATGAAAAAGATATTCATTTGCCTATATTGAAAAGAACCCTTTCCATCATAATAAATACGAAAGTAAGTAATCACTGTGATTCCACGAATATGCAAACGGTGAAAACAGTGATTCGGAAATCACTGTGAAAAATCTCTGTGACCAATATTTGCTCTCATCTCTACTTAGCAGGCTTAGCAGTAACTATTGGACCACTGACTTGGGTGTTCGTAATGCGTTCAGAAATAATATTTACGAGTTGCAAGGATTTGTTTTTCTTTTTCCTTTCAGTAAATGCAGAGAATTATTAACTGCGTTCACGCTGCATGACACAAACAAAAGCGTAATTCTAATAAAATTAAAAAATAACTCTAATAAGGTAAATAAAAAAGGATTCTGAAAATAATAATAAAATACTAGATCAGGAGATCGCCGCGGCCATTTGATGTTTCCCGTTCCAGTAATAAGACGGCTTTTATTGCAGACTAGATCGCAACGTGTTCGCAGCTAAACATCTGGTGGGGAGAAGTGGGAAGATCGGAGAAAATCGTGGTGATGTCGATTGTTGCCGGGATTGGTGACGGACAGTAGGGGTGCCACGTTGTCACGTGTTCCTTGTATACGTATAAATCGCACGTAAACATTGAATCCCTATACCTAATGAAAATTGACACATGCGGTATACTATCTCCACTATCTGAAAACCCCTATTCTTACTCAGCTCAAAATTGAGATTCACGCTACATGTTTACGCCAGTCTTTTCCTCAGATCGCGACTATGCTGAAAATATCACTTAGGATAAAGGACGAAACGTCAGTAACAGACGAGACGGTGACACGGTTTCAACCCAGAACCCAAGAAGTAATACTTAACGACAACCGTGAAAGTCTACGACTTAGATACACATTCATTATATTTTGAAAGAAAATATATTATTATTATTATTACCTTAATATCACCATCTGCAGATCCAGTCGCAAAATACTCTTCGTGGGGATCAATTGCCAAACACTTGACGGCAGTCTCGTGCGCCTGGAATCTATGATGAATCTGCTTCGTGCGCATGTCTATGAGGCAAATGTCGCCTTTCTTGCCCGCGGTAATAAGCATTTGATGTTGGGGCGCGTAAACCATACTGCTAGCACCCTGGTCGTGACAAGTAAAAGCCACAACCAGAGATTTTCCCTGCGGTAGTATGGAATCCCATATGCAGACGTTCTTACTTTCGGAACTGTGGCCGGCTGTTGCCAGCAAACTGCATGAATTTAAGAAGACGAAGTCTGTTATTCCCTTATTGTGGCATTGATGCGTCTGAAAAAAAACATAAACAAAAAAAATAGAAACGTATTTTTCAGAAGTGGGGGCAAGGTTGTCTTACGAAAAATGGTCGAGTAGAGCTTGACGATAGTCCGACTTGGAACAAACTCAAGTTCCCATCTGAATCAGCCACCCCGAACTTGTTACCGTGTTGGGAGAAACGTAAACGTGTCACTTTGGCGTAAGTACCCGGCGGTCTTGGAGTTGAAACGGGTTGTGCATGACCCCATTCCCATAATTGCACGCAACCATCTTGACCGCCAGTCAAATCTATTGTGAAAATGGCAACATATGTGTTAATATTTAAACAGCCACTTTCATAGCTTGCAGCACTTCGTAGAAAAATCCTATTCTCAAGATTACTATTTTAATTTGTTGCATACGCGGATTGGTAGATTAAACGAGAAAGTTTTTTAAAATAGTGATATAAAGGCGGATACTGACTTCAGCCAATCATTGTAATGTAACAACAAGCATTTGCTAAACAGTGCTGGTTAGCGAACAACAAATGGAGCAACTAGGGCAATTCCGCTCCACTCAGCTGTCAGTCTTTAAGCAAATCCCTTTAATTATTGCTTTATAAGTCACTGCATGTCGCGATTTGATCGTTTACATACGAGGTGGTACCCAAAATATCCGAGAATTTCATTGTAAAAATCAGAAAACTATACTAACGTCCTAATGTCTTTCGTCACGTTCTCAAAGTAGTCACCTCGGGCACATATGCAACGATCCCAGCGTTGTTCCCATTTTTGGAAGCACTCCTCGAAGTCCGCAGGGTGAACGGTGTTCAGGACCCGTTGCGTTTCCAGTTGGATGTCTTTGCCTTTTCAACGCATGTTTCATCTTTTGAAATAGGTAGAAATCGCACGGGGCTACGTCTGGCGAGTAGAGAGGGTGGGGGACCGTTGCTATGTTGTTTTTGACGAGGAATGCCCTCACAACGAGTGAGGTGTGCGCGGGTGCGTTGTCATGATGCACAACTGCCCGTTGACAGTCTAACCACCTGAAGGAAGAACTAAAGGACCTACCACCTGACGAGTTCAAAAGAAGGGTCAAAGGGCTGCTGATGGAGGGGGACTACTACGGCATCGAGGATTTTCTTCCGGTGGACCTGAGCTGCTGAAGGATATAACAGTCTATCCTCTATCATTGTTTGTTGATTTGTTTGTAATATTGTTGATATAGTGCTCTTGTTATATACACTTTAATTTAAATTAATTTGATATTTTACGACAAATGTGATAATTACCACAGGATTACTCAGATGTGACGATATTTTGTAATGTTTTAATTATGGATGAGTAAATATATTATTATTATTATTATATATTATTATTATATATTATTATTATTATTATATTAACCAGGTGGAACAAAGTCTTTATGCACAATTTCCCAAATGTAGAAAAAAATTATCAGCAATGAGTTGATGTTGCTGCGAACTTGCCGAGCTTTTTTGGCCTTCGTCGTCCATTGTGATGATTCGTTTCATGGCCATAGCCGAAGTCCCAAGATTTATCACCTGTTATGACCCTGGATAAGAAGTTTGGACCCTATCGAACTCTTTGTTGCAGCTCAGTTCACGTCTGAACCCCGAAGTTTCGTTGGTCGATATTGAGAAGGTGAGGGATAAACTTTGCTGCAATTCGTCTCGTGTTCAGTTCATCGGCTAGAATTCGTTGACATGTACCGTACGACAGCCAAAGTCGTTACAAACATCGTGAATTGCCTGCCTTCTGTTTCGTGAATCACGTCACGCACTTTCGCGATCATTTCCGGTGCTGTGCATGTTGATGATCGACCAGAATGTTTGTCATCTTTCACAGATTCTCAGCCTTGCTTGAAGCGCTTGAACCACTCAAATGTTCTTGCTTGACTCTCACCAAAAGCCTCCGTCAGCATGCGGTGTGCTTCAGCTGCAGTTTTCTTTAACTTGAAACAGAATTTGATGCAAATCCGTTGCTCATTTACGTTATCCATTTGCATTGAAACACGTCCTGCACGCGCCAAAGATGACGCAACTATATACCGCGGCAGCTAAGACGTGTACCTCCAGACATCTAGCGGCGAAATGTCGACTTGCTACTGGTTTGATCGGTACAATGAAATTCTCAGATATTTTGGGTACCACCTTGTATAATAGAAGGAAATATTAAATGGTTCACAGACAAAATGTTGTTGTGTACTGATTTATATTAGAATATATCAATCGGATGCAAAGTGCAGCACTAACCACTTCTAGGTTGCATTCGAAACGAGCATTCACCGCGCCAAGGAAACAGGCTTTGTCATGTAACGTGTGCCACCAGCATTACAATACAAAGAACGGCTTAAGCCAGTCAGGTCTAACATTACCTTACTAATAGAATATAGGACGTTAAAGTGAATCATATTTATATCTCCGCCGTGGAGCGATTGGTTAGCGGCAAACATCTGAGATGTTCGAACCATATCGATGGCGAAATTTTTATAATTTAATTTCGGTAGTATTCATTGCTTTTACAAATCTATATTATTATTATTATACTTACATAATGGCAACAGTGGATGCGACGTTATGCGTCTTACACCATCGATTTTGTGCTTGAGAACCTAGACAATATATATCATTTAAAAATCGTTAAAAAGCGTGGTTTGATCGGTCATGCTAAACTATGTGTAGTGATTTTGAATGAATATGGGTAAATGATATATTTTATCGAATGGAAAATGATCGTTCATGTAGTGATACTGATTAAAATATAAAAACGATGTAAATAATAGTGGGGTACTACGGTAAGGTCGGGTTTTCAAACAATGACACACAATTACTAATATCATTCAACTACTTATTCACGTATGTTATAATAATTGTATTCACATCTACGATCAAAACGTTTTGTTTGTGGATTCATAAAAAGTACAGTATGCACGTCTTTAATTATAATGAATTCTGAGTATTCAAAAAATGCATTCAGTTCGCTATTTATCTTTTGCAAATAAACAAGCGATGACAAGCTCACAATAACAAAAAAAACTTAGTAATTTGATTAAACATATGCTGCATGACATGGAAAGTGCAACACCTAGAATGGGTGCGAATTTTTTGACCAAACTTGGTAGAAACGTATAACTAGTCAAAAGCAATAATTGATTAAAATTTTGTTGCGATAGATCGAGTGGTCATGACACATCTGACACTTCATTCAGTTTTCGCTGACATTAATGTGTGGTGTATTAATTGTTTGTTTGAAATTAATTTCACCGGTTTTGTCTTATTATACCTTTGTTTAACGTGTTTAAAGAGTTTTATTATGCCTAGAGTGCGGCAACGTGGAAATTATCGCCAATTAAGCGAATTCGACAGAGGTCGAATTGTTGGTTTGCGAGAAGGTGGTTTTTCATACAGGGAAATTGCAAATCGCCTTAACCGGAACCAATCCACCATTATGCGCTGTTATCAATCATGGACTAGGGAAGGCCAGGAAAGACGCCAAAGAGGAACCGGAGGCCAAAGAAGAACTAATGAGATACAGGACCGCCGCCTTCGCTTAATGGCACTAAGAGACAGGTTTTCCAGTACCAGATCAATTGCTGACGTGTGGTTAGGTAATGTTGGTCGTCCTGTAACCCTTCGAACCGTTTATCGTCGAATTAGGGGTTTCCGCTTACAATCTTATCGTCCACATCTTGTGTTACCACTTACGGCTCAACACCGATAGCAACGTTTGGAGTGGTGTAGATTGCGACTGCACTGGAACGTGGAGTGGCACAGGGTGGTATTCAGTGATGAATCTCGATTTTGTCTAGGGATGCATGATGGCCGTATGAGGGTCAGACGAAGACGTGGGGAACGTCGTGATATTCAGTTTTCCGTTGAAAGGCATGTGCATCGAGCAGTGGGTGTTATGGTATGGGGTGCTATAGCATATGGGAGTAGGTCTCAATTGGTGTTCATCCAAACCACCATGAACGCCCAGCGTTACATTGATGAGGTGGTAGAACCCCATATTCTACCATATCTTCAAACGCTCGAAGACCCACTTTTCCAGCAGGATAATGCCCCTCCCCACGTAGCGAGAATTTCTATAAATCGCTTGGAAGAGGCTCATGTCAATATCTTGCCATGACCACCCAAATCCCCCGACCTCTCGCCAATAGAACATGTGTGGGACATTATGGGACGAAAACTTATGAATTTAGCCAATCCCCCGCAGACACTAATAGCTCTCCGGCATGAATTACAGGTTGCTTGGGACACCATACCCCAAGAGGATATCGACCACCTAGTCGAATCAATGCCACGAAGAGTGAGGGAGTGTGACACTAATAGGGGCGGTTCAACACATTATTAATAAAAATTATGTTAAATTGTGTTAGTCTTTTGTTTTTTTTCTTTGAAATTTTAATCAATTATTGCCTTTGACTAGTTATACGTTTCTACCAAGTTTGGTCAAAAAATCCGCACCCCTTCTTGGTGTTGCAGTTTCCATGTCATACAGTATATTAGATAAAGTACATACACAATACAGGGTGGCTGACAAAAAACGCCCCAAGCCGTAGCTCCGTTATTTCCTATCCGATTTTAAAAAACGAAATATAAAATAAAATGGTTAAGTAAATACTATCAATTGGCGTAATCAAAATATTATTAGGAACAAAAAGTTTGAACATGCGATAGTCAATTTTTTTTTTATAAATGGCAACGAATATTTTTAATTAATGTTTCGGATAAAGAATGTTTTCCTGATTTTGATGATGTATAACACGTCAATTTTTCAACATAAGTTTCAAGTGTGCCGTGAATAGCAATCAAATGCATCAAGTAATAAATACTGTCAATTAGAATGTAAATGTTAATAAATACTGTCATTGTGACATTTGTGTATCGGTGTGACATTAGTTCAACGTTCTGATTCTTTGTGTGATTTTAATTCATCATTATCATGGATAGCAATCAACTGACCGACATGTTGCAAGTATACTTTGAATGTAATCGAAATAGTGCTGAAGCTGTGAGACTCTACAGTTATCGTTATCCGACAAGAGAGGTTCCAGACCGTCGTAAATTCGGAAGAATCGAACAGAATTTAAGAAAATATGGAGCCTTCAAAATGCCAAAAAGTAAGAGTCGACAGTTTAAGGAAAATACAGAATTGGATGTTCTTTTATGGGTGGAAGAAAGTCCATGGACTTCTACTCGGAGAATTGCAAATGAGGTCGGCGTATCGCACCAAACAACACAAGCGATACTCAAAAAGCACAAGTTCATACCATACATCTCTCAAAAAGTACAAGCACTATTGGAAAATGATCATGGTCGAAGAATGCAATTTTGCAACTTTTTCTTAAATGTTACACAACGAGATCGTAATTTTTATCGAAAAATTATTTGGTCGGACGAATGCAGTTTCAGTAATAATGGCATTTTTATCAGAAAGAACAATCGATGTTGGAGCCAAGAAAACCCAAGAATTATAATTGAGAATAATTTTCAGCAAAGATTCAGTTTAAATGTATGGTGCGGTCTTTGGGGTGATCGATTAATTGGCCCATTTTTCATAGATGGCATCTTAAATCAAGCAAAATACCATCAACTATTGCGTGAAAACATTACAAACTTTTTAGATGATTTGCCAATTGCCGAGCTAAACAGAATGTACTTTCAGCAAGATGATGGCGCCCCTCCTCATAATGCCTTAATAAATGTTGAATGGTTAAATGCACATTTGCTGAGAGGTGGATAGGGACCAATGGACCAATGGACCAATTCAATGGCCCGCTCGTTCGCCCGACCTTACGCCGCTGGATTTTTGGTTATGGGGCTATCTTCAAGATCAGGTTTATTTTACTAGTCCGGAAAATATAGACATTTTACGGCAAAGAATTCTGAATTCTTGCCGCGAAATACCTCCTAATTTTATACTCAACGCCACTAATGGTGTAATTAGAAGGTGTCAACTATGTCTTCAACAAGGCGGCAGACAATTTGAACAATATTTGTAGATAAGTTTCGTATTTATTTGTATTTTTTTAAAATTTCCATTCCAATAAAATGATATTAACCACGGCACACTTGAAACTTATGTTGAAAATTGACGTGTTATACATCATCAAAATCAGGAAAACATTCTTTATCCGAATCATTAATTAAAAATATACGTTATATATTTACTTAACCATTTTATTTGATATTTTGTTTTTTAAAATCGGATAGTAAATAACGGAGCTACGGCTTGGGGCGTTTTTTGTCAGCCACCCTGTATATGACAAATACAAAATGATAAATTTAGCCAAATACACAAAAGACAACAATTTTTGAGACATTAAAATTTCTGTGTTTTTTTTTGACAAACCCGCTATTTATTCTAATATTTACAATTAAAGAAAATAATATTTTAAATACTTCAGAAGAATTTGTATATTCATAAGTGTTTATGTCTAAATTTTCACAATACATTAAGCATGCAAATGATCGTAAACATTTTTTGTTCTATTGCCTTTCAAAATACATAGGTATACAAAGGATTACTATTTATTATCTTTACAAGTAGGCACGTGTGCAGGTTTTAACATCATTCGAGACAATGTCTCTATGTCAGTAAATCATGGATTAGAAATTAGCTTCTAAAGTCGTTCTATAAGCACGAGCCCGTTCTTTAACTTCTGTTCTTGTGATTCTATTTGTAAAATAAGTTATTTTCGAAGTGTAAACGACATATTTCTTGTGATCATATACGTAAAAGTCATGTTGGAGTACCGTACGTCTCTTTGCTATATGTACACCAGTGGAATTAAATTTCCGACAGTTCGAGAAGATATAAAGTGGTTTGGGAGTGTTTAGACTTCGGTATAAGACGAAAACTCGCCCATACAACCTTATATCTATTCGTAGTGTATGGAAAGTTAATTTTGCTGGTGTACCTACATCCCACAGTGGTCCTGGGCTGGCACAATACAGGGTAGGTCATTAAGAGTCGCTTCTTCGACTGCTCTTTTCCATAGCTGCTTGGGGCGCATATTCCAAAAATGCCTCCGGTTTCACCGGAAATGCATTAAACTTGTTTTTTACAGACCCTAAATATTTTTTTATTATCCTGTACTATTTTAAATTATCTGTGCAACTGTTTTCTTCTTTTCAAAATTGATCCAAAAGATTTCGAGTTATTAATTTTTTTTAGAATTATTTTACTAAAAGAAGTGTTTTGCTTTTGAAAACAAGATGAATGTGATTTTCTTTCGGAACACGTCTTCTGGTCAAAAATTTCAAGCAAAAATTAGTAAGTCAAGAACTTTTGACTCAATTCTAAAAAACAAATAAACAGATGAATAGGCAATTTAAAACAGTACTATAAAATCCAAAAATATATAGGATGTCATTTAAAACAATTAAGTTTCGTACATTTACGGTGAAACCGGAAGTGCGTCAGAGATTAAAGTATTTTTAGAATATGCACCCCAAGCAACTATGAATGTACCACTAATTGTTTTTTTCTTTTATTTAAAACACAAAGAGCAATGGAAGAAGCGACTACTAATGACTCACCCTGTATATACACTTCGCATACGCTTTTAGTATCCATCAGTGAGTATAAGTTCATATTTTGCATATACAGTGTGGAAACCACTTATGGAATAAATTCAGTAACTTACAAACTAATGACATTTGTCGAAAACGCTGAAACAGGTCAATTTTTATTTTAAATTGCGCTGGTTTTAAATCACTGCACCTATTAGTGATGTCATCTTCTTTAGAGCTGTGACGTCATACGCATTTTTTTTTAATAGAATGCTATATTTTTTTATAAATTCGTAGATAGTACTATTAAATACCTTTTCAATGAACTAACACAAGTTAAATTCATTTTCAACAATTTTTGAGATTTTTACATTAAAAAAAAAATAAAAAATTAAAAAAAAAACAACACGAAAAAACTGTGTGATGAAATTGATAGCACCTGACGGTAGTACAATACCAGAATGATAGTAATTTTGCTTTGATCAAAAAAGAATAAATTAGTAAACTTTGACGTTTTTATAATTGTTGTTGTTGTGGTTGGAACGTAAAAATGAAAAATCTCAAAAATTGTTGAAAATAAAGTTAACTTGTGTTAGTTCATTGAAAAGGTATTTAATAGTACTATCTACGAATTTATAAAAAAATATAGCATTCTATTAAAGAAAAATGCGTATGACGTCACAGCTCTAAAGAAGATGATGTCACTAATAGGTGCAGTGATTCAAAACGTGCACAATTTAAAATAAAAATTTACCTGTTTCAGCGTTTTCGACAAATGTCATTAGTTTGGAAGTTACTGAATTTATTCCATAAGTAGTTTCCACACTGTATAATCCCTATAATACTATTAGACCCAAATTTTAGTTACTACAGCTACTTACTGGGAAATTAACGAACGGTGGATCAAACCTCCTACTGATATACATCAGAACTACTAATTACGCGCTAATTACTGGGTCATCATGAAATCTTCGCGCAATTTCTTCAGTAATGTCAGGATTATAATTTTTAATATATCAAAAACTGTTGACTTTTATATAATGTATATTTGGCTAGACCACTCGTATATGATATCTACTAGATACGAGTATACGTTTAAGTTTACCTTGTGTATGAATTTGCTTCACTTTTTAATGAAGTTAAGAAAATCATTAATGTAAAGAATATTGACATAACTAATGAAGTAATTATGATTTCGAAGCAGCATAATTAACTATCATGACACAAAAATAGTTTCATGGTGAAACATACTTTTTCTATAAATCCAAAAGAAAACGATGGTACACCAAACATAAGTAAGGGTAGGTAAGCTTAAATGCTACACAATTATATACTGCAAAAACTTAGGAATAAGCACAAAGTGAATTTTTAACACAGAACAAATCAAACATAAATATGGAAAACATCTGTTACTAAAATACAGGATATGTCAAATAAACTTGAATATTTTTATTGATAACACATTTATTATTATTCTAATAATAGTAATGACAATAATTTATCGAATTAATGATACAACTTAATAGTGTACGCCACGTCATAAAATACAGAGTATTTACCAAGGAGGATAGGAAAGGAAGAAAGGTTTCTTGATGAAGAGTGAAGCCATTCATGAAGGGTGTGTTCACAAGCGGCATTTGTTGGTCATAACGTACCGATTTGTCCCAGAAATAAAAAGACGGAGTAGCAGAAATCGGAAGCTAGATTGTGTAAAAACGTACCCTCAAAATATCAAGTCTTGATTCGTGCGCAGACGGCAGAAAAAAAAATAAAAAAGAATTCAATTGGCCTTACGCCGACCCTGGACTAAATACCCACCTGCTTCACTTTCACAATCGGTCCTTTTCAGGACCACCATATTACTTGTGTTAAAAAAAGGAGGAATAGATACTTCATAATAAATATCAAACCATTAATTACTTTAATTTTACACCTACTAGAAAAAAATAATGACATTCTTGATATTTACTGTAATCTAGAAAAACTACGATTTATTGAATATTCTAAAATAATAATAATCAGCTGTTTCCGACTACAAACATATTAAAGAGCAACAACCTTCCTATTTTAAAAATAAAAACAACTTTTATTGTCTGCAATAAAGCGGGTCGCCCATCTGGCAAAAAATATATTTTATATAAATGAGTACGATTTAACGTTTTTTCCCCGTTTTATACAAATAAAAACGTATTTTTCTATGAATGCGTGTTCCCTTCTATTTACAAATGAGCATTCTTACGTGTATTTATAAACATACATTCTGTGCCAGGTCCGTAATATAATTTTTATATCTAAAAAACAACATTGAAAATTAAATTTTTAATTTCTTCTTTATTGCGGTATATTTGGGCCTGTTTCTGTTCGGACTTTACATACCTGGTACTCCGTCTTTTTATTTCTGGGACACTTGTATAACGAGTTAATAATTATATTAAATAAATAATAAAACTGTAAAACAAAAGAAAAAAAATATTTGTGTTCCAATTGTAGTGTCGTGAACAAGGTTGGTGTTGTAAACAGTTCGGAACTGAAATGGTTGGATTTAGTAGCAAAAGGAGTAAAGATATATGTAACTTTGCAGAGGTAGGTGTTATTTATTTTTTATTTATTGATTTACTATAATATTATTAATATCATTTATTTGACACAACAAATTCCAATTTTTCTATTTTAAATTCCAGAAAGATGATATTACAAGTAATCTGTGAATAAAGGCAGCCTATAAAATAAGCTGGGTAGTATTAACTTAAACCAGTAGACTTTACTCTGACCAAATGCTATCATAAATATTTTGAAGATACTACATATCTAAAAGAAAATCCTATACCAACATGTAAATTGGATGTTCATCACCTTTTTTATTTGTTGTAAAATTGTTTATTAAATATTTGTACCACAAGGACAAAATGAATTCAACATAATATGAAGAGGTCTTTAAGCACATAAGAAATAACTTTTGCATATTATTGTTATAAAACTTTAAAAAATAATATAATGTACATAATCCTAATATTTATTTTAATAACACTGCATAGGTAGTACATATTTAGAATTATTCATTACAGGAATAAAAGAATTAAATCAAGTTAATGTATTCTATAACAGCGTCATCTGTTTACCGAAAATAAAAACATGCGATGTACTATGTGGTTATTGGTTTGATTCTTGACTACTTTGTAAATTGCCTCTATCACGTGTGATTAACTAGAATAATAGGGACACTTAGTAGTGACGTCCAAAATGCTGAATTTAAACGCAACCTTTTGCTTATGTACTGAAGCAATCTTCTTATAGTATAACCAATGTTTAGTGTACTAATGGTAAACATTTCTTTTACTCTTTTACCCCTCATTAAACTTGTTTCAATGAAATGTTATTCAAATTTATAAAAAAAATGAAATAGTATTTGTCAACAGGCATGTTGAAAAAATCATTGCACCACTGTATTTATTTTAGACTAACATATTTCTTTTTGTAGACTGCAATTTTCTGTTCGAATTTTTGCCACGTCAACAATGTCATTCCAAAGCCAGCTGCCTCTGGTGTTATGATATGACAAACATTATAAACGTGTTATCAACTCAAAAGTGAAATAATAATTTTGCGACATACCCTGTACATTCTAAAACAACAATAATGATAAAGTAACGGAAAACAACGATTAGCAAGCATTAACGTTATTTGGAGTATTGGTTAGTTGAGAATCAAACACACCGGTCTGAGCATGTGAGCCGACCGAAGCAGTACGAGATGGACAAATCCTGGATCATGACATCCAGGGAAGCTAAGTCCTTTCATCTGCAGAATCAGAACGATTCACATAACTATACGTGTTGTATCACGCCGCAAATGAAAGAATTTCAGGCTTTTCTGCACTTTCTTCATCGTCTTGTTTTTTTTTTTAGTACAAACATGAAAATGCTGGCAGATGAAACAAGCCATAAATTTGAAATTAGAAAGATAAATTAAAATTAGATTCTCACTGAAACGTGGTTTTACTGACTAATGACATATAGACGTGGCGAAATGCGTTTGTGTATAGTAAAGAAGAGTGGTTTGACTGTTTAAAATAAATAAAAATGAATCTCTCAAATGGCCAATACTCTATCCATGGCACCTTAGGTATTATTAAACTTGTTATTATTGACTGTTTAGGATACATATTTTTTGCACCAATTAAGAAAAATTATTGAATGTGCTTAAACGGAAAATGATAGGTACTGGGGCAGCAAATATGGATGCTTGCAGAATTTGATTATAATACAACAGATTCGGGGAACATACATATATATATATATATAATGTGTCTGTAATTGATTTACGCACCCGCTATTTGCATTTTAGCGATTTGTACGTTATACAATTTCCACCCCTGTTTGTATTTAAATTATCAAATTTCATATTAGAACCCATAATCACAGTAAATGCTTTTTAGAAGTCATTATCGGCATAAACTAATCAATTTAAGAGATTATGAATTCCAAATTTCCGGTTATTAATGCTATTTCATCATATTGGCAATGTTATAGTTACACTTAAGCATGATAATGTGATTATGAAATAATGTTTATTGTAAATTTAATTATTTAGGCACGACACTGGCGGTAGAACAAAACAACATTTCTAAATCGTAAAGCGTAGTAAGTCAAATAGAGACACACGTTACGTTATTGTATTAAAAAAGACTATCAATCTGGATTTTAAAGTTAATATAATTTAATGTTAAATTTTGAACATACTATACCGGATGTAATTCAATTACTGTTGCTATAGTTGTTTAGTTTTAGATGACAGCTCATATCAAGTCCACGTTATGTGTGGGTTGGCATTAAAATAGTTTTTTAAGGCACACTTGCTCATTATTTCCTCAAAAATTATCAGTAATTGAATTACTCTGGCTATAATAATATTTTTTAAAAGATTACCATGCCAAACCTTATACCTATGAAATCAGAAAAAAAAATAAGCATTTTTATGAAGTCATGGGCAACTATGATTGCCATTTAAACAAAAAAACATAAGTCTATGTTATATCTTGATAATTAATTGTTTATTAAATTCTACGTAAAAATTACTACTAGATACCATTTTTATATTAGTTCTTCAATAGTTACGAAGTTGACAATAAATGTTAAATCTGAATATTCCATCAAATTCCTCAAATTTCTTAACAACTCTGCTAATTTAACCGATCCTGTATCTTCAATATTGAGGATACCCATTACCCATATAGGAAGATAGAGAATGGGCATCCCGTATAAATATAAGTAGAAGGGTAATGGATTTTTGCAAATATTATTATTCTTGTTTTCAAACGAAGGGACAAAGTGCAAACAATTTAAACACATTTTCATTTATACAGAGTGTTCGAGAACGACAAACACAAATTTATATATTCTTTAAATGGAACACTAAGCATTTCATTATATTTTACGATATGTCTGCAAGAGCTGATTAAATTAACATCAATATGTAACAGACGATTCTCATCTGTGTCTGAAATATTGTGATATTTCGCCGAAAATTATACAACTTCTGAAAAATTCCTATGAATAACGAATAGCAGTAAAAAAACAATTGTGAGATCAAAAGTATCGTTGTAAGTTTAATGTCTGTCTCGACAATTCAATAGATGTTCTTTAATATTACATACAATTCGCTGAACTTTAACATTCTAAAAATAAGTAAACGGAGCCTCTGCATATTTACACGGCCATGAAAAGTACTAAAAATTGATTATTTATAAATATCTACTTTCTTGTGTCTGTGTGAAATGTTGTAAAGTTATAAAATATCACGTGGATAAACCAGATTACAACTTATTACTTGGTATCCCTAGTAGCACAGAATATCGGGCGAACGTTGGCTGTCGGTCGTTTATTTATTGGCCTGACATCACTGCATGATATTGGCCTAATATTTTGCACAGACATTTTTCCGATTTGAGAATTTACCTATATTTCATAAGACAAATAAAGTATAGAGAATTTAATTTTCTTGCAAAGTTAATACGATGTTGGCGTTTAGTCGCAGAATAACAAATTGTGACATCATCCCCTTTAATCTAAATTTATATCGAACACTGACCAACATCATAGTGACTTTGTGAACTTGATACCATGTAGACATTTTTCTTTAATCTTAATAGTATGTAGATTTTTGTTGTCAATAAAATATCAGTATCTGATATTTAACCAATATATTGCCAATGTAGATAACGTTGGTCTGATATCAACCCAACGACATAAATTGACATTTACTTGATACAGGAATTTTATATTCGTACGGCATTGGGCGGGGGTCACTGATCTACAGATCTTAGAATATTGGAGTGACATTGGCCCGCTTTGAGGCCAACGAACTTGGCTACTAGGGATGGCTTGCGTTACACATAGCATTAACAAATTTATTTTTTAAATGCCTCATTTTTTAGGTAAAATCAATTCATGTACCTGTGATGACGATATTATCTTTCAACGCTTATTATACATTTATCGCACTTTAAAATTGAAGGTCACCCAAATTACGTACGGTATAACGTTTTACACGCATCAATTATAAGAACTTTTAATTGAACTAGATATTGACAGATGTAAGCACCCCACTTGGCGTCAATTTTGGTCAGATTCTAAAATGTGAATTGAAAATTGAAAGATGTAAAATGAGCTTTCCAGATATTATGTTCTATGACTTTTAGAACACTGCCCACAGATACAAAAAAGTCGGTATTTTTAAAAACATTTGTAGTACATTACACTGATATGTAAATATGGTATTCCATTTCATTTTGTAGACTTTCTATGTTAAGGGTATGTAATTTGAAACAACAAATATTAAACTGACGTAAACCCATAACAATTCTTTCATCGTTTATAGTTAAATCACAGGCATTTTTCATAAGTTGGACAGTTTTCGACGAAAAATCACCCTAACTCAGGAGCAGTTTAAAATCACAAATACATATAAATTTAATGAACGCTTAAGTTATAAAATGTAATAAAATCTATAGCGTTTCATTAAAAAAATATGAGTTCGTTGGTTCGTTATTCTTGAACACTCCGTATAAATAAAAACATTTTTAAAATGTACAGGTCATGATTATCTTAGACTTTTGTATTCAATTTTTTTGCTCCATATTATGAGATACCACTATTGTGCTTTGTCCCTTGACTGGGACAGTCAGTATATATTATAGTCCGTGTTTTAATATATACGTGATGTAATTTATTTTCACTTGGATTGAATTTTAAGGTTAAGATTTTTGTAATGCGTTTGAGCCCCAGAATTACAAGTATTGATCTGTAAGCGGACATTTATAAAACATAGGTATATACTCTTCCAGTGTGTTCCATTTAAAATAAGAAAATTTGCAGTGATTTCCGATATAACCGGAACTTAAATCAATATAGGAATATTTTTGAAAGACTATTTTTCAGAATCAAATCTTGTCTTAATTTACTTTTAACATATACATCGTGGGACACCACGGTGTATAAAAAAAACTATTGCATTTCCAATTCCATTTATAGCTTGTCTCATTTCAGAAAAGTATTAATTTCAATTAAATAACCACACAATATAGGCTTGCGAATACTAAGTAAAAAAAAACTCACCACAGTAGTGCCTCTACCACTTTGACTGGCCACAGCTGGTGTTGGACTACCAGGACTTGTTTTACCCTTATCCCCACTGCTTTGTATTACCAAAAATGGCGGTACATTACTATCCTGCTGATCCGGCTTGTTGAGGTTAAGTATATCCAATTCGCACTCGTCCTCTAACCAAACGGGAAGTTCTAACAGCAACGAGATGTCCATTTCTTGCAATTCCCTCGGCGTAGCTATGACGATCAAACCACCGTTCACCTGTTTCAACATCGAGAAACAAAGCTACATTACTAATGTTTCTAACTACTGATGTTATATGATGTACTTGATTCAGGCTGAATGCTGCGATCGAGTCTTGGTCCTTGTGTATAATCCTTACTGGTTCGAAAGTTGGTTCGGGATGCGGAACTTCCTCATTCAAAGCGCTCATCGACCTGCGCTTGCCGAATACTGCCCTTATGAAGATTTCTTGGACGGGTTCTTGATGTACAAGGTGATTCCATAATCGCCTAGCTGCACTAGTACCCTTTTTGTTGCAAAATGGAGTGTTTTGAGGTTCTAATAATTGCCTGTAAGAATAAAATGCAAGAAACGTAGCCATCAAATCTTACATGATATGTCACGTACAAATAGTGTAAAGAAACAGGAAAATGGGTGTGCTTAAAACCACACAGCAGAAGTGTAAACTTCATCAAGGCGGGGTTAATAATACGAAACACACGCGTATAATATTCAGGAACGTATTAAATAAAACGTATTCGCACATTTATTAGATTTACACATGTACGCACGCGTATAATATTCAATAACGTATTATACGACTGATGTGTCATGCTCTCCCATGTAACGGTCACCGAACGAGTATAGCAGTGATGCGAGCGGCCGTTTCGTTGGGTCGGTTCGGACGTATGTATATGTATAAATAGACGATATGAATACTCGATTACGGTCCCGCGCTTGGTCTCATGCAACGTGCCGGCGTCATACATTGGTCATACCCGTGCGGCTCGGGATCGAATCTGCTCGATTGTTCGTATTTCATAGATAGCCATATTTAATCTTTTACATAGTGTTTCTATATGAATGTTCAAAGTCAGCCAGTTGTCGACACATATCTAAGAAATTTACTACTTTTTCATTTTCTTAATTTGATTTGAATTTTATTATCTGCGGCTTCTCTTGGATTAGCATGAGTTTATTGGCCGTAAACCAAAGTTTTTGCTTTCTCTATTGCCTTTTTCAGTACAATTTCGAGTCTCTCGAGGCTCCCCCGTACAAAGATCGAGGTGTCATCTGCAGGTGCCCATTTTCTATCTCCCTATATGGGTAATTTTCTTAATATTGAAGATACAGGATCGGTAAAATTAGAAAAGTTGACATTTAAGGAATATTTGATATTACTTTTAGATTTGACATTTATTGTCAACTTCTGATGGCATTTAAAAAAAAATTAAAATAGCTGAAATTTTCATTTCAGTTGTTACGTAGCATTTAATTGTCTTAATTAAAAATTCAGGGCCAACATAATTATCAAGATATATGTTTTATTAAATGGCAGTCACATTTGGCCATGACTTATTTTTACTTTCTTATACGTAGTACAAGGAAGTATTGTGATGATGAAAATTTTCGACCTCGAGATTTTTGCAGATGTCCACGTTTTGAAGTCCCCTGATACCGAAAAAGAGGTTTTTAAAAAATGTCTGTCTGTCTGTCTGTCTGTGACCACGAAAGCGGTCAAACCGCTATGGCTATCAATTCCAAATTTTGTATTTACGTGTATAATCTCCCTCTTGAGATCAAATTAGTTTTTCAGTAAAATCGGTAGACCAGAAGTAGCAGTTTACTTCAGTGAAAAAATCGAATTTTGCCAATATTTCGTCAACTACTAAGTTTAAATAAATTTATAAAGAATTCATATGTACTTAAAATTAAGTTTGAGACAAATTGTCTTAAAAAAGTTTTTCGAAATTCCAACCGGAAGTAGGTCTTTTACTCTTATCAATGGAATATCCCGCAAGTCATGCTTTTTAGACAAGTACGTTACGAGTATAAAAGTATTTAAAACACAATTTTCAATATTTTTTATATAAAAAAAAATTCAATATTCAGACCGGAAGTACCACTTTTACTCTTATCGAATAGCGATTTTTTGCAAATATGTCGTAAGTTATGCATTCTATATATATTTATCAAGAGTACAAAAGTATTTAGAACTGGATTTGCAATATTTTTTGTATATATAAAATTTCAAAATTCGGACCGGAAGTAGCACTTTTTTTCGAATATCTTGCAAATTATGTATTCTATAGCGATTTATTAAGAGAATGAAAGTACTTAGAATAGGATTTTGAATAAGTTTTGTATAAAAAAATTCTTAAAATTGTAGTTTGAAACACTCATACGTATAAGAAAGTTGTGTGGTGGCCACACCATATTTTTTCTCTGATTTAATAGATTAGGGTATGGTATGGATATCTTCTTAAAATTTAAGTGTATGTTGTATCTTGATAATTAAGTGTGTCATAAAATTTTAACTAAGATAATTAAGTTCTACGTAAAAATTACTACCAGGTGCTTTATACAGGGTGATTCTTAATATATGCGACAAACTTTAGGAGCTGATTCCTGGGGTTATTTTGATCATAAAAGTTCATAAGAACATATGTCCAAAACCGCTTAGTTCAGAAGTTATACAATGTTTAATAGAAAGTTAAAATAATAAATGGTTTTATTATAAATTAACAGTTTCTGGACAGTACGTATCCAAATCGCTGGATAAGACGGGGAGGTCCACAACCGTGGCCTCCTCGGTCTCCAGACTTAAATTCATTGGACTTTTTTCTCTGGGGCCACCTTAAATCATTAGTTTACACGACTCCCATGGAAAATGTCGATGAACTAAGAAATCGTATTATAGCAGCTTTTGAAACAATTCGAAATACCCCTGGTATTTTCGAACGGACTCGCCAGTCAATACGACGGAGGATAGCAGCTTGTAGTACAGTTGGGGGCGGTCAATTTCAACAATTACTATAAGTTAATTTTGTTTTACTAATTATTTTGTTAATTTATAATAAAACCATTTATTATTTTAACTTTCTATTAAACATTGTATAACTTCTGAACTAAGCGGTTTTGGACATATGTTCTTATGAACTTTTATGATCAAAATAACCCCAGGAATCAGCTCCTAAAGTTTTTCGCATATATTAAGAATCACCCTGTATATCTCTAATGGTTACGAAGAGTGAAAATTTCGGCAATTTTCAATTTTTTAAAAATATTTTCAAAGGGTGAAAATAAATGTCAAATCTCAAGTACCTACTATCAAATACTCCTTAAATGTCTTAACTTTGGTCATTTGACCGATATTGTGTCGTCAACACTAAGAAAGTTACTCATATAAAAAGACAGAAATGCTGGCCGGTAGATCATTTATATAAATAATAAACATCAGCGGTCCCAAAATAGCACCCCGCGGCAGTATAACATTTACAACGGCTACATCCGAGAAATCATTTTGCCACCATACTATTTGTTTCCTGTTGGCCAAGTAAAATGCCAATAGTTTTTAAGCTAACCCTCTCAATCCATACTGCCAATGTTTCCTCAGCAGAGTCTCATGTGAGACGCAGTCGAATGCTTTGCTGAGGTCGCAGGTTAATATTTTAGCCTGTTCGTAAACGTAAACAATAAGTATTCATCTGTAAAAGTAACTATAATCTTTCCTCATACATGGTAAACAATATGTTAGTATTACTTATCAAAATTCTAATATAAGTAACAAACTATTCTTCTGAAAAGCTAACAACTAACATCGGTGTGCCTCAGGGCTCAATACTGGAACCAATACTTTTTGTGCTTTTTATAAATGATTTCCACAAAAGGTTACAGAGGCGCTTATTACCCTGTATGCAGATCATATTGCACTAGTGACTACCAGATTCTGATATCTGAACACTAATCGAAAACTGCTCTATTTACAAACGGTTTTTTAACTATACCAAAAGCACCATCATATTCGACCAAATAAGAAATTTTATTTGAATCTGAATGTTAACTATAACAAAAACTGAGAATAGAAAAATTCATTTTCTGGAAATTTGGGTTGATGAATTGTTAAGTTGGAGATATCATTGCGAGATGTTATTAGCGAAACTTAATTCCTTGTATTGTTTAGATCTCTAAAAGTGTTCACTCAAGGGCGGTTAATGAGTTTATATCACTTATATTTTAAGTAAATTAGGGTACGGTTTTATATGTCAAAAAGGATTGTAAAACCTATAGTTTATATAAATCCTTAAGACTGCCAAAACCTTGTGAAGGACACTTATTTAAATGGTTGTGACAATAATTATAACAATTGATTTTTTTGATTTGAGTTTTCTCGTAGAGAACTGATTATGAAGATGTCCGAAGATTGAGTAAGCGTAACTAAAAACCACACTAACCTATACTTTTGAATAGGTGGACCAGTAGTGCTCTCGACAAAACATCCTGGAATGTATTCTGGCGGGGTCTGTCTGGAATCCAAATCATTTTTCAAATTATCCTGCCATTTATTTAATCTTCTGAGAGCGCTGTGTATCAGAGGACTTGCCACGGGTAGTTCCGACGCTTCAATACCTGCAACCTGATCAGAAATATATATAGTCCGGCATATCTAGACAATTAAGAGTTTTTTACATTTAGAAAATCCGTAATTTTCAAGTAGGCCAACTTCAATATGGCCAGCTTAAGTACCAGCCAGGAGTAAGAGTTCGGATCTGAGTGCTCGTTGTTGTTAACCACTGTTTGAGGTTGGCTATCGAAGACATCTTCGTCTTCTGCTTCGGAATCGGTTGAGGCGTCCTCTATGTCTTGCATGATTATGTCGGGCTGCAAAATAAATTGAGAAAGGTTATACATATCAAGAAACAAGTAAAGAACACAGAATATCTGACATACAGAAATTCTAAAATATGAATTTAAAATTAATAATAAAATGACTTTAGTTACTTTTACATGGCTATAGATTTTCGATTATATTTCTTTCATTCAAGTTCCTATTGGATTAGTAATAAACAAGATAAATCCCTGTGAAAGTACTGCCAACTGTCATATTCTCGTAATGTCAAACTGATTTAATTTAACATTTGGTACTTGTTTTGTCAAATTAAATAATAGACAGAAGGGCGTAACTTAAATCAGACGTTTGTAGCTATAGTTTTTGGTACCTGAAAATCTCACCAGATGACACTGATTAGTACTGTCATGTAGATTACTTAATTAACTACCTATACTTTACCGCCTTTATTGTTTTAATTTTGGATGCAGTTGTATTTTGATTAGCCGGTGTTCACTTATTAATATTTCAATATTTTGTTGAATTTAACTGAAGTTTTGGTTTATTTTGTTTGACTATTTTTAAGAATGAGTGTTACTTTCATTCGTTTGTATAAATTTGTTGAACTTTATTAGTGTCAATTTTAGGTAAGTGTCATATAATTGTAAATTAAGCTATATACTTTTTTGTACTATATTATTTATACTTTTTTAATATGTTTTAATGTGTATTTTTGCAAAATGTTCTGTGATATTATTTTCCTTTTCCAACGTGTATTGCAGATTTTTTTTATTTTGAGATGACATTTTATGCAACAATCCTAGTATTATCTAAAATGTTCTTCATACTCCTCCTTATTATTTCCAGCTTTACCATTCTATTCCTTCTGAAATCATCATGGCGTATCGCTCATGTTCTGTTCGGAATTGTATAGACAAGAAATCTCCCCCACTCTCATTTCCTGATCCCTGATATTTATTTGTTAAATGGGTAAACATTTGTAGCAATAGAGATATATCACATTTGTCGTATACATTGCAGAAATTTTTATTTAATGTACAGATACGGCCACCAAGATTTCAGCCAAATCTTTTTGTAGTGTATATATTCTTCCATACCATATGTGTCAAATATCATTAGGTATAGGGATTCAATGTTTACGTGCGATTTATACGTATACAAGTAATACGTGGCAACCTTGTACCCCTACCGTCCGTCACCAATCCCGGCAATAATCGACAACACAACGATTTTCTCCGATCTTCCCACTTCTCCCCACCAGATTTTCAATGTTTAGCTGCGAACACGTTGCGATCTAGTCTGCAATAAAAGCCGTCTTATTACTGGAACGGGAAACATCAAATGGCCGCCGCGATCTCCTGATCTAGTAGTTTATTATTATTTTCAGAATCCTTTTTTATTTACCTTATTAGGGTTATTTTTTAATTTTATTAGAAATACGCTTTTGTTTGTGTCATGCAGCGTGAATGCAGTTAATAATTCTCTGCATTTACTGAAAGGAAAAAGAAAAACAAATCCTTGCAACTCGTAAATATTATTTCTGAATGCATTACAAACACCCAAGTCAGTGGTCCAATAGTTACTGCTAACTTGTATTTTCGAGCATGTATCGGTCGCGCTGGCATTGGAGAGGAAAGTAGGGGTGCCACGTTGTCACGTATTGCATGAATTGATCGCCTATGGCTAATGAAAATTGACACATGCTGTATAGTCCTTAGCAACAGTTGAGAGTACATGAATGAAACACTGTAGAAATGATATTGCAACAAAGAAATCATAAGGAGAATAGAGAAGTCCAACTAATGAAGAACTAGATTAGAGTGGAGAATATAGAAGTACCTACAAAGAAAAAAATGGTAACAGAAAAGTGATTTGTGTATCTTATCTATATTTTTCTATGTTTGAATAAAGACTATTAAATTTTTTTAAGTAATGTAGCTTTATGTTACTTTTTGATTACCTTTAAAACTCATTGTTTGTTTATTAAATATCGTTCAATTATTTTTCAGAATACGTATGTGCATAATTGCCAAAAAAAGTATAATCTCCAAACTCAAATAGAGATTTGTATAAAACGTATATGAACAAAACTCATATTTTAGTAAGTAACTTTTTCTTAATTACATATTAAGTAATTTTAGATAAAAGAAGTTAATTAAAAAAATATTAGGATGTTGTTCACAAACTATAAAATAAAACCATTAATTTTGGATAAGAACGTACTATGCTTAATTTCGAAATTTGACGCCACTTAATTTAGTACCTGAAAATTTCAAGAGACGAGTCTGATAGGGTTACAATATTTAGTATTTAGTTACCCATCTACTATGTATAAGTTATCTATGATAATAGACTAAAATCTATTCATATTGATTCCTTTATAGGATGTTTTCATTACTTTATGTTCTGGCCACATCATTTCAAAATTTTTGAAATATAATATTTCTCAGGGCGACTTGCCGTTGGTTTCGACTATTTTTTTTCAAATTCCGTTTTTGATTTAATTGATAAAAAATGTTTGAGGTTATTCGTGCATCCGTGCGTGGTGTATTACTACATATTGGAATAAGAAACTTTAGCTACACTTAAAAAGTTTTGACAGTGTATATAATATGAAATAGTTATAAGGCATGCTTCAGGAATACAAAGTGATCTGTACAAAACACATGTTGGTCAATATTCAACTGTTCCTGATATATAATGATTTTTCGTCGAAAACTGTACAACTTTTGAAAAATGTCTAGGAAATAACAAGTAACAAACCATTATACCTTCAATTTAACAAATATATCATTCGACTAAATGAATTTTATGTTTGTTTCGATATTTCAACGTAAGTTTTATAGAATGACATACCATTCGCTGAATCTAAAATTTCTAATAAAAATAATGAAACAAATTTAAATATTCTTTTTCTTATGTATGATGCAATGTTGTAAAAGTTATAGAATAGATTGCAATCTATTAATTGTTACATTTTATTTTTGATCAGACCCTGTATTTACAGAAATGAAGTGTTAATTTTAATTTGGTTTTATTTTTTGCGCATTGAGATATGCTTTTAGTTCTGCAATTCTCTGTATCTTACAAATTTAAATTCGAAACATATATCACACATGTTTTCCTATTAAGTGCGTTTATCTCGCTTTGTTTTTTTTTTGTCTTAGGGTTCAAGTGATTTTTAATTTATTCTGATTTATTATATTTATTTTGCAATCTACGGAGGATCTTTAAGTCATTATGTATTATTTTTCATTTTCGTATGTTAGAATTATTATCTTCTCATGTTAGGTAGGTTTTGGGGTCCTTAGCACCCTCTGTTTGGCAATAATTTTACTTAGTTCCGTCATCCGAAGGCGGATTTACAGTTTCCTGCAGAATCTGTTCTTATTTATCGTAGTTAAATATCGCTTTAATATACTGTTTCCCGGCATTTTAATTTAAGTTAGGTCTTATTACAGTATCTTACCAAATTGTACGTATTTTATTTGTAAATTCTTACACATTTTAATACATTGTTGTAAACCTCCTTTTCCTGTTTATGTCACGATTTCCCATCGGGCATTGCGTTAGCGTCCATCTTTGCCTTTCCGATCCAAGTTTTGTCGTAGTAAGTTAAGCAGGTTATATTCGTTGTCTGTCGCTTTAATCTGCATATATAAATAGAATTTTTATCGTTTAATTGACCACTTTGTTGGAATTATAATTGCTATCTCTGCAATTATAATTTTACCTATGTTGGAAATTTTGACAGATGTACAAATAAGCACGTTTTAAGTTGGGCAGATTAAACGACATATGACATACGACATATTGGTGGCAAAAATTTAAGTAAAATTAGTTTGCATCTACATCCGTGGGTGATGATGCCATTTTCGGGTAAAGTGTAGTTGAGGTGTCGGGCGGTTTTTGACAAAATGACTAGTGCACCTTGTAGAGGACCTCTAACTGAACAACTTTTACTTATAACATTAAGGGTGGAAACGTACAGAAGTGGAGATAAAAAATAAATTAGGTACTCACCGAGTGAATTTTGCATGTTACATCCCATGTAAGATATCCCATATAGAGCATTGAAATAATGAAAATCACAATAATTGATGTTTATTTAAGCTCACAACACAATAATTACCTTCGATTTGGACGTTTTTCGATTGAATTTTAACAAAATTGGTAAATACGAAAATCAAAACAAACAAAATGGCGCATGAAATAATTATACAGTTTATTTACATGCGCCATTTTGTTTGTTTTGCTTTTCGTGTTTACCAATTTTGTTAAAACTCAATCAAAAAACGTCCAAATCCAAGGTAATTGTTGTGTTGTGAGCTTAAATAAACATCAATTATTGTGATTTTCATTATTTCAATGCTCTATAGGGATATCTTACATGGGATGTAACATGCAAAATTTACTCGGTGAGTACCTAATTTATTTTTTATCTCCACTTCTGTACGTTTCCACCCTTAATGTTATAAGTAAAAGTTATTCAGTTAGAGGTCCTCTACAAGGTGCACTAGTCATTTTGTCAAAAATCGCCCAACACCTCAACTGCATTTATTCCCCACTTTCTTTGTGACCTACCGATTACTGGAATGTCGATTTGACATTGACTTAGATACGAAGAAATCCATGTACCTTGGTAATTCTTTCAAGATTTCCAGTCAACTGTGTTCCAGTTTTGTGGTATATGTATTGTGAAAATCACCGAAAAGTATAAGGTAATGATTTTTAATGTTTAAATAAGAAATATCATGCACACAGACGTTTCATGTGGGCGTTTGTGTTAAGAAATCTAGAATAAATAGTATTTTGTTACGAGAATTGTACAAGAAAATTTCATATTTGTTTAGGAACTTCAACAATTAAAGCAAATCAATCTCTGATGTCAAGCACATTTCCTATCATTAAACCAACTTTTTATCTCTTACCATTTAAAGATCTCACTTATGATCACGTTCTTTAAGGCAGCATGTACTTACTTTGGTTAATAAAAATGCCAACATGCTCATCTTTGGTGGCACAAATTGCTCTCTATATGTTGGCTTATCCTCTTTCATGACAGACTGTTGATGACCCAACAATTTTTCGTTCAGTCTAATCCTTTGTTTCGTCAACCACATAGCCGGCCCGCTAGCATCATCAGTCTGCGTAGGTGTTCCACTTTGCTGCGACTGTAGAGTTGGCGTCGTAACACTGGCGGTCCTTAATAACTTCTTTATACTTCCACCAAATAAACTATTTAGAAAAGATTCATAAAAATATGTTATTATAGATAGATATAATTTTAAAAATTACCATCCCCAAGTCTGGACGTCAAAAGAATGTCCGTTTACATAATACAATATTACACAATCGCAAGAAACCAATCCGTATAACAGCAGAGCCAAAAACGTCGCCACCAAAGATTCGCAAAGTAATACTGTTAACCTGGGCGTATCGTCGTCTTTCTCCTGAGCTAGAAGCGCCCTTAAAGAAGTTACACCCGGCCATTTCGACGGTAATGTCGTAATTTGATGTGCATCGCTTATTGACATGCGTCTTCTGCGACCCACCAGGTGTGTAGAACAACATTCCTAAAAGGAAATTTCAATTATTGCTGAATATTAATGATATAGAGTGCAAATCTGAAAGCGATGCATTACTTTTAGCACATAAATAACACGTTTTAATCAAGTAGCTTCGTTTTAGCCGCCAACATTCGCTTATAAATAATCATGGCGTAAAATTTGAGAAGTTGCAAAATTTCAATCTGAATAATATAGAATATAAACGTGAATTATAAAAATTAAAATGGAACTGTCAGTGAAACACTTTCGATTTTAATGCGTAATGGAAGAAGCAATATATACTTAAAAATCAATAAAACGTTCTAGCCGTGTTTTCAAAGTTATTCACAAGAAACATTAACAAAATATAAGAAAGATTTTTATGACGATGTAATTTTCCATCTTATACGTGTTTTATATAGGTGCTCAGTACTTGTCATTAATAAATATTTATAAATACATTCTAAATATAGGTCTTTTTTTAAATTAGAAAATACTGCATCCGCATACGCGAATGGCTTGTGAAATGGTGGCAGTATGGACGGGAGCATTGTCGTCCAATAGTCGCACACCTTTTGTCGATTTTCCACGATGTTTTGCACGAATACTATCTCTTAATTTATGCAATAAAGACGCAAAATATGTGCCGTTCCCACTTGTATTGCGCTCTTTAAAGTCAATTAGCAAAATGCCCTCACAATCCCAGAATATTGTGGCCATCACCTTTTCCGTTGATTGAACGACTTCCGCCTCTCTGGGACGAGGTTCATCAGGTCGCCGCCATGCCATGGACTCCCTTTTCGATAGGAGATCGTAAAACAGAACCACTGTTTCATTCCCTGTGACAATGGACTCCAAAATCGGTTTTGGGTCGTCTCCACACATGTTTAAAAACGACTGCGCACATTCGACTCGACGTTCACGTTGGAGAGCAGAAAAAAGTCGCGGTACCCATCTAGCATTAATTTTATTCATACCCAAATGGTCATGGCGAATTCGGCGAACACTTGTTTCGGAAATGTTTGTTATCACCGCTAATTCCTTCACTTTCAAACGGCGATCTTCTAGCACTAAATGTTCAATAACACTTGCCAACAAGGTTTTTACCCTAAGTTAGTAACTAATGAAATTGAACAGCATATATAAAGTAAAAATGATTCGAAAAGCGGCAGTATTGGCTTAGCTCTGGTTACAGAGAAAATGCAGGTCGAGACTTGTTGCAGACGTGTCTTGACTCGTTCCCTCAAGAATGTTCAAGTTTGCAGTGTTATGCTTTAATCTGGTTGGTTGATAGGACTTAGGGAGGGGATAAGCAGATACATACTATATAAGAGATACATCTTTGACTGAAATACCACTAGCGCTAGCACAGCATAAAGCCGTGAATGAGAATTTTCAATAACGAAATTAAAAATTGAGATAATTTAGTTCCATCTTTAAAGACACAGTCATGCCTCGTTCGTGTAGAAGTAATCCAAATAACTTTTGTTACGTATGTGGTAAATTTACCCCACTAGGCCAGAGTGAAAAGTTAAGGGGCTTCGCTCACTATTTCTCTTATGGAGAATTCAATGTAATCGCCCGACATCATATCTCCGTCATTTGTAATGTTATCGGAGTGAACTTTTCAGATTGACGTTCTGCAAAGAATTCACTACGAAACGGATTTTGAAGATTTTGAAATTTTTGTTTCTTTATGTGTTTAATTGATCTGTTAAATTATGAAAAGATATGAATATTTGGCCTGGCAAATTATGGGAGCATAATGTAATTTTTTCAAAGTCCGTTTCGTAGGGAACAAATTTGACAAAATAACTATGGCGGTTGCATTAAAAAATTGTTTTAAATACTTGAGTTATAGCCTCGCGCGATTTCCCGATCAATAATTCTGTGGAGCTTCGGTGATTTATGGACCACCATAAACCTTACCCTAAACGTTGGCGACAGGATTGTATAATCTGACACTTAAATTTACAATTATTGCAGTATCGGCTCCGCAGACGAGTAATATTTACAAAAGTGAGAACACCGGGTAACAACAGGTGCCATGCATTTCCGGAACCTTCTTTTACCCAAATTAAAAATTTTAGACTTTGTGATTTATTAATCAACTAACAATTAATTAAATAATCTAAAAATAGTTATTTATTAAATTTTGTTCTCACAAAATCGTTCGTCTATGCTTTCGTCTAACTCGACGAACCGATCGGAAAATAATGCCTCCGCATAGCAAAATTAGATAGTGGGAATTTGTTAGGGAATGTAATCAGTTTTATCTCGGTGTCGGTGCTGTTGAGTTGGTGTTGTTCAATCAGTGATTTTGTGTTTAGTTGCTGCGATATTTCAAAGACTAATTTTTTGTTCCTAATAATTAACTATTTTATTTATCAGGGTAAGCAAAATATAAGCACCGCATTGTATTCCGTTTACAATATATTGATTTTTCTAATTTAACAATCGTTTTTTATGGCAGATTTATTAACATTATGGGACGTGCTAATAGTGAAAGAAAAAAACTTTCTCGTTCCAAAAGAAATAAAGGAAATGCAGATGCTCTTGTAGCATGGCGATGGAGACAGGTATGATTCATACGTTAAAAACAATGTTATAAACAACAATAAACATTATACCGAGCGATCATTTAAATTTATTATTAGAATGGGCTACGAATTTTAGATTAGATTGGCAACACTGAGTGTTGACAGTTTGAATTGTCAAAGCAACGCTTCAAGCGCAGCGTTGTTTAAACATTTTGAACCGTCACTTTGACAATTCAAAATGTCAACATTCAGTGTTGCCAATCTAATCTAAAATTCATAGCCCATTCTAATTATAAATTAAATGATCTCTCGGTATTAGCTATTAATCAGTTAGAATACCTGTTCAAATTTTTTTTTTCTTCAGAAAAACCCTGAAAATCTTCAAGAACCTGACACCGTTCCTGAAACAATAAGTACTGTACAGCCTAAAGATAATTCTGTTCCCTCAACCTCACATGAAAATTTTAACCATAAAACCGAAAAATTTACTTTGGATAAAGAGAAAGTTGACGCACTCAGTAAGTTTGTTAATGTTTTATTACTTATTGTGTTAAGATATGATTTTTTTATTTTAGCATTAATGGAAGGCAATAGAATTTTTAATGTAAAATTTCTTTTTGAAAGTTTGGCCAAAATATGCAGTCATGGAAAACAATTCAGTTGTTCTTTCTCAAATTTGACTTTCAAGAAGGAAATTAGATGTGGTTTGATGACAAAACTTATATTCCAATGCAACATGTGTCTTGAGGTATTCGAGCTACACAACTATCCTCCAGAAGATGAGATGAACTTGAATTCCGCAGCAGTAAGTGGGATTATGTCTATCGGAGGAGGTCATTCAAATCTAGAAGAGCTACTGTCTTGTTTAAATATTCCGGCTATGTCTAACAGGACTTATCAAAAATGTCACAGTGAAATTGCTGAAAAATGGGAGCAAACTGCAACGGAATCAATGCGTCAGGTAGCTCTCAAAGAAGCAGAACACGCTCGACAAATTGGTTCTGTGGACGAAGAAGGTTATCCCCTAGTTCCTGTTGCAGTAGATGGTTGCTGGTCCAAAAGGGTCTACAGAAATGGTATCTACAACGCATTATCTGGCTGTGCTTCCATTATAGGGCTACATACTAAAGGAGTTCTGTATTCTGCGGTAAAAAATAAATTTTGTACATTTTGCAGTAGACGTAAAGGTGTTGAAAATATTCCTCACATCTGTACTAAAAATCACCTCGGTAGTTCTTCTAGTATGGAATCAGACATTTTAGTGGAGGGATTTAAAAAAAGTGTAGAAATGTACGGCATAAAGTACAATATTATGGTGGGTGATGGTGACACTAGTACTTATAAAAACGTTTTGACATCACGCCCTTACAATAATATTACTGTGGAAAAAATTGAGTGTCGGAATCATATATTAAGAAATTTTTGCAACAAACTTAAACAATTAACAACAAACACGTCATATAATAGAATAGAACGGAAACTGTTAGACAAAAATATTTTGCGCATGCGACGTGCTGTTAGAGGGGCCATTAATTATCGCAAAATTGAAACTGATAAAAATAAAGCAACCATCTCGTTACGTAATGACATATTAAATATACCACAACATTCATTCGGCAATCATAGTAAATGTGCTTCATATTTTGTTTGTTCTGAAGCTGAAAATACTATAAATTTAATTTCCGAAGAGTTCTTGAACAAAATAAATGTTATAATTTACAGTGTTGCAAATCACGCACGTAGCCTTTTATATGATGTTGACAGCAATATTGTAGAACAATTTCATTCTGTTGTTGCAAAGTTTGTAGGGGGAAAACGAGTAAACTACTCACTTTCCGATTCTTATAAAGCTAGATGCACTGCCGCGATAGTTGCGCACAATACAAAAATGGCTCATTCTACTCTTAGGCATTCTTTTAAAAATCATAGTAACAAAATTATTAATAGAATGGAATTTAGGCGAAAACAGAAAATCCACCGGCAAAGACTTTTAAAGAAAGTAAATAAAATTAAATATTGCGAAAAAGGTAATACTAATAGATTAAATGACCCTGATTACGGCGAAAATTGTCAGAAACCGGATATGTCCCCAGAAATATATAATTTAATGGCAGAAGATTTTTTACGCAAACTGGAAAAAACGAATCTGGAAATCCATAATCTAGAAAGAGCGACAATACACCAAAGCAATTCGGGAACGTGGTTAGAAATTAGACGTAAATTGTTGACAGCATCAAATTTTTCTAAAGTTTGTAAAAGAAGAAAAAATTCAAATAGTGCTAAACTTGTAAAAAATTTGCTTTATGGTACACAAAATTTAACCGCAAAATCAATAATCCACGGTAAAAATTATGAAGATATTGCTCGAAAAGAATTAGAAATATTGAAAAATGTAAAAGTTGAGCCGTGTGGATTGTTTATTGATACAGATATTTGTTACTTAGGGGCAACACCAGATGGTTTACATGGTAGTGATACAATTATTGAAATAAAGTGTCCTTATGCAGCTTTTAATTTAGGGCTTTCTCCAGAAGAAGCCATAGAAAAAAAAAAAATTACTTTTTGGCAGAAAGACAAATCTGGAACTTTCAAAATAAACCAAAAACATGATTGGTATTTTCAAATCCAAGGTCAGCTACATATAACTCAGCGCGATACATGCATTTTAGCAGTTTGGACTGGACATAAAAAAATTAAATTTGAAACTATCAAACGAGACGACGATTTTTGGGAATGTAATATGAAAGAAAAATTAAAACAATTTTACTTAAAATGTTTGTTGCCAGAGTTGGTAGATCCAAGGGGGATCGAAAATATAAGAGATATTTCTTTATAGTACCGATAAGGTAGTATGTACCAATTATCGACATCGACATTTTCGGGGTTTAGTAGATTCTGTTGATACTGCACATCCAAGTCTTTGTAGTTAACTAATAACTGTAATGATTTGTTAAAAAGTCTAGGGGCCGATTTATAGACAGTGAATTAAATATTTAACTTCGAATTAAATCAATCAGCCATTAACTGTCGTTTACTTTACACTGCCAAATGTCAAAGTTAACTGGAATTAAAATTTTAATCCCAATCAAATGTTCTGTAAACCCGCTCTAATAGATAATTTTTAATAAGTTAACACTTAACTACATATTTTTAATTAAAATATATTAATTAAAAATACGACCGATGTCGCTTAATTATTGCCAACTTCATTCAACAAAATTCATCGCATTACCTAGCTAGCTAAATATAATACATACAAGTAGAAACCTATTACCTATTAGGCTACTTCGCAATAGATGAGTACCTAAATTAAAAATATTTTTATTTCGAAAACTTTATTAGAAACCTTATTTTTTATTTGTTGATATGTAATTAGTGCAGTTACCTTTGTACATAATTTAAATATTTATTTCAAATATAAAGCTAAATGTATTCAGCTTATGTTATTTGTATTTTTATAGAGATATCCACTGTATTATGTAAGTTTATTAATTTTTTGTTAGCAGTCTTCGGCACTTCGATCTCGAACATGTACACATATACGAGTATATCGAATTTTACTTTATTAAAATTTAACACTAATTCAATAATAAAGTGAAAAAATATTTTAGATTGAATTACCGAATTATAAACATTAAGAATGTATCTTTGACATAATAAACATATTGACCATGCTTTAAACGTAGTATTTGTGTAGTTTGTTAAAAGCAATAATCTTTCAGACATTTTCTTCTTATGCTTGCCTTTTGAAAAAAATACATTTTATAGATTTATTGATTTGAAAAATTAACTAGTCAATTAAACATAGCCAAAAACAAAAATTGTAACAACTACGGAAACCATTACAAATTAAAGCAAAATTATAGAGATTGTAAATCTATAAAGGTAATCTGATAATAGCATAGTAAATGCCCAAGAATAATGTCGGGCGATTAAACTCAATTCCCTGTAAGAAATGCACAAAATAATGTAATCCTAAATATTAGTGAAAGAAAACTTTTGTTGCATGGGATCGAACACCTGCTGCTTCTGGTTCATACTAATAAGTCATAAACTACCTACTAATGTGCCCGAACCCTGCTTTATTGCCGCCCAGCTCATCGCTTCGAATCTTGACAGCTAGAGCCGAACTTTAAATTTTCAAGGTCGTTTTCTAGCAAGAATCCCCTTAAGTCTGAACATTTGCCGGGCCTATGAACTTTACTTCGATATGACCGTCAAAAATCAGGACAAACAGTGGGTTCCACATGTAATATGTACTACATGCAGCAGATATTTGCGAGATTGGTTATGTGGACAACGACATTCTTTACCGTTCGCCATTCCTATGCGATGGAAAGAACAAAAGAATCATCTTGAAGATTGCTATTTTTGCCTTAACAAAACTGCAGGACTTAACACCCGTAAGAAAAGAAAATATAATTATGTGGAAACTGAGTCAGCTCAGAAACCTCGACCCCATGATGAACAGCATCCTGTTCCACGACCGCCAATTCACAAAGAAAGCGAGGAGAGTACAATAGCTACCGATAGCGACACTAGCTTTGAAGGTAATGAAAAATCAAGTGACCCTGATTTTATTCCATCTACATCAAACGAACCACATTTAATTACTCAGTTTGAATTAAATGACTTGGTGCGGGATTTGAATTTATCAAAATCACAAGCAGAACTTCTTGGGTCGCGACTACAGCAATGGAATCTCTTAGCAAAGGACACAAGAATAAGTATTTTTCGCAGCAGACATGAAAATATTGTTGATTTTTATAGTATGGCCGGTAATCTGGTCTACTGCAATAATATTTATAAACTTTCTAAAGCTTTTGGAATACATCATGATCCCAGTTCTTGGAGATTATTCATAGACTAATCAAAGACCAGCCTAACAGCAGTTTTGTTGCATAATGGAAACCATTATCCTGCTATTCCGATAGGTTATGCTGTTTCTATGAAAGAAACTTACGAAAATCTGAAAATTTTATTAGAAAAGATAAAGTACAAAGACTATTCCTGGAATATTTGTGCAGATTTTAAAGTAATTGCAATTATTTTGGGTATGCAATCTGGTTACACCAAATACTGTTGCTTCTTATGTCTTTGGGACAGTCGTGACAGGGAAAAACATTACCATAAGCAAGAGTGGCCACTACGACAACAGTTTATACCAGGAAAAGACAATGTACAACATCAGCCTCTAGTAGAAAAAGAAAAGATCATAATACCACCTCTCCACGTGAAACTTGGGCTCATGAAAAATTTTGTAAAGGCAGTGGACCGCGAAGGTGACGGTTTTAGATACCTTCGTGAAAAGTTTCCAAAAATAACAGAAGGAAAACTGAAAGAAGGTATTTTTGTTGGACCTCAGATACGAGAAATAATAAATGATGAAATCTTTGAAACCAAATTAACAGCGAAGGAAAAAACAGCTTGGCGCTCCATGGTACAAGTTTTCACGAATTTCTTGGGAAACAAAAAAGCTGACAACTATAAAACTTTAGTAATGGATATGATACAAGCATTTCACGCTGCTGGCTGTAATATGTCCCTTAAAGTGCACATTCTACATTCTCACTTGGATTTTTTTCCGGAAAATATGGGCGACGTTAGCGATGAACACGGTGAGCGCTTCCACCAAGACATCATGGGAATGGAAAAACGGTATCAGGGGAAATGGAATCCTATTATGTTAGCAGATTACTGTTGGACGTTAAGAAGAGATGCTGTAGATGTTGTTTATAAGAGACAGAGCAATATTACTTTACATTTCAAATTATAATAATTTGAAATATACATTAAATTATGATCTAATCTAAAAAACCTTTTCATTGTAATACAATAAAAAATCGAGCTAACTTTACGTTCTACCTTTTATTAAAATAAATGTTTATATGTTTTCTATTGAAATTCGTATAAATTATTTGATGGCAAAATCAAAAGTTGAAATTTGTTGGCCAGTGAATTAAGGCGTTATCACTTCAATTGGTCAACCCGATCGATCAGCATCTTCCAGGGATTCTTGTCCCAAACGGAAACATTTTGATGAATCACCGTGAACGCCGACTAAACGTTGTTTAATGTGATAAGGTGTATGCCCTTCTTTTGTTAAAAATTTAATGACCGCGCGGTACTCAATTTTCGTTACTTCAGACATTTTCGTGCGCTAGTCACGTTGGTTGGCTGGTTACTAAAAACTACTAGTCTTCGAACCGTCATATTTATAGTGTACACCAAGCGTATGTGCATGCATGACGTGTCGGAGTTTGAACACGTTTGAACCTGTATAAGCCTGTCAGGCCGAGAATTTCTGGCGCCTACCTCGTACGTAACGCCGTGTAAATCTCCTAGGAAGTGTCATCAAGACTAGATTTGTTTAACAATTACAAATATATTTGTTGACCTACCTAGTTCTAGTTGGTATCTCCCCTTGGAGTAAAACCAAAGTATAATTTAACAACTGCAATTCCGGATTAATGTCCACTGTCCTATTTGACTGGATTTTATATCATCTCTTATGAAATTAGCAATATATCTTAAACTTAGAAAAAGGTATCTTTTGTTTACCGATACCTTTTTCTAAGTTTTGTTTCCGAAAATTCTTCAAAGGGATTTTTACGTAAGCGAAAAGTATACCTATTTTCTCGCAGAACTACAATCATATCATCGTCAATTAATTCGATTTCTTCTTGTAGAAACAGCATCCCATTCAAAAGTTATAAGGCTCATATTTGAATACTTATAAAACTAGTATTCATATGCAACATAGCTGAAGAATAATTTAATTTGGTTGAGAACGGGGACATTATTTTATGAACTGACAAAAGCAAAATGTGTTTTGTATCATATGTACAAGCGATGTTTGCAAAATCATTGAATGTTTTTTTTTTTAGTGTAAACTTCTTTAAGCGCGTTGCGCTGATTGTAGGCAGTGAACAAGGCTGACCTGCAAGGCTCGGATATGTAACGCTCTTCGGGTAAAGTCGGCTAAGGGAACAAGATAAATAAATATATCATATAGAGGTATTTAATTTCAATTAAATTGAAATTTAAATGAATAAATAAATTCATGTCCCAGAGCAGATGTGAACCGGAGCCGCCTGGGCGAGAGGCCAGCACTTAACCATTAGACCAAGGGCGGGAGTCGAATGCCAGTATTCATATCGTCTATTTATATATATACATGCGTCCGAAAATCTCCTTAATAATGCTTGCGGCCGAGGCAAGACAATCTCGAGTACGTTAAAGTTTTTCGCGGACAAGATATATACACAATTTTTTTGGCAACCGTTAAATTTTTCAATCGATTTAATTTAAATTGAAACACAATTTAATTTAATTTAGTTCTAAAGGTGCTAAATTAAAGTGGTTTACTTGCTTTACATGCGTTACCATGGAAATGAGACAAATATAATAAACTACAAATACTTTGTAGTTGTCAAAATAAGTCGTAGAATGTGTGATTAAACATGTGTCAAAATGTGTATTTACTTTAACGGCCGCTGCAATAGCAACGGCCGCGAAATTGTATTTCGCGAACTGTGTTGTTGCGTTCGCGAATTGGTAACTTCGCGGACGATTATTTAAATGTAATATAGAACGGAAAAAAAAGTTGTATTTCGTATTATTGACCTCGCCTTGATGAAGTTTACACTTCTGCTGTGTGGTTTTAAGCACACCCATTTTCTTGTTTGAATTAGTAACACACTGCAATCTTAATGTAAGATCATTTATTATTTTTTAAAATGTTAACTGCAGTGTGTTCTTATATTAACGTATTGTAATATTGTTGTATATACAAGTCTGAAGAAAGAATGAGTAATGTTCGAAACGTCACAGAGATTATTTTTTTTTAAGTAAAAAAGGACAAATTTATATTTACAAAAAAATCCATTCCAGTACCTCCATTGTGTTAAAGTTATATGGCAATTCTTAGTCAAATGTCTGATTTTTTCTGACTATTTTTTTTTTTTAAATAGTGCATCACTTTCAAATTAACATATTTTGAATAATTTATACAACCTGAGAATCTTGTATGGCATTCTTGAAAGTATCAGAATCGCACAGCGATTGATATATACAAGCTGACAGTGCAATGGCGAGATCTCTCAAGACCAGAAGTTGAGTTTGACTAGTTACTGGTTGTGGCAGTTCGACAATCTATTTTTAAAGGAAGCGTTATCATTAACGGCAAAGAAACCAATAATATTTAACAAACCGTTTGCAACATGTCATGCGTTAAACTTTGTAAGTAGCGAATTGGATCAGCTATAACAGTTTTGCTACTGGCGACGCTTGCAGCTAACAGAGGCAAACTCGTAGGGAACGGCAGAGGACTCAGAAGTTGTTGGTGAGTCTTCTCCTGTTGGAGTTCTTGGAGAAGTAGTACTAATTCCATGCGAACCGAAGCTAAACAACCGGTAGCTCCATGTAAAGAACAGTAACTCAATAATGTTCTCAATAAAGTTTCGTTAACTAGAAAGTTCAAAATTATATTTTAAAAATTAAAATTTAAATCTAAATTGTTTGTATCAACCTTTTAGCCATTTTCTTCTCTTAGCTGCCCTTTGGACTTTAGCCTCGAAGTCGAGCTTCTCTTGGATTAAGATTTCATGCAATGTTGGCTTATCTATGTGCTCTACAGGTTCTAGTTCTTGTTGTGCATCCAAATCATTAGGATCCACTGGTTCTGTGGAGGCATAGTTGCAAAGTTCTTTTAAAGCCTCAACCTCTTTTTCCAACCATAAGTATAATTGATAACGTAATTGACCACCTGCAAATTAAATCAATAACTTCATTAGTAGTAATCTTGAAATGATAAAAGAATAATTTTGCAAACATAATCACACATTTAACTCTGAACCCATTTTTGTTTAAAAAAAATAGTGAAACTTTAACTATTATTATTCTGAGTACTTACTACATATTTACTTCAAGAATGTTTTAATACATAATTAATAAATTTCGAAAGAAACAAGGTTCGTTTTTAAATTCACACATACTTCATGAACTTGTTTCGCTTAGAAAAAACTAACAACGTTGCCAAATGTTTTATTTCTTGTGATATAACAGTAATGGGGTCAATAACATTGAGTTTGTGGATTTAATATCTTTTCAGAAATTAGTAATCATGAAATTTTTCAAAAAAACTCTTAAAAAGAAATTGTTATACATCTAGAATGCATAATTACATTGGCGCTGGCGAAATTGGCAATTATTTGACTAGACTTGACTGACAGCATAAAACACTGTGAGTTTCATTGGCTTTAGACTATATATTTACTTACTGCAATTTTTATTTTCATATCTCATATATAACTAACACGCTACGCCACTGTCGCTCCATTAACAATACTCCACTATCATTCTCCCAAACCCCTACAATGGTTCTACTAATACTGATTTATACAAAAGTATAGCCCATATACAGGGTGAGTCAACTACGCGGGTAAGGCCGATTCTGCCTTTACGAGTAAAGATATTTCGAAGCGGTTTTTTTCTTGTGGTAGCTGTTCATTAGGGGCACATTTTAAAAATATTTTGTATTATACAGAGTGTTCCATAACTTGGTGGCTAACCATAGTTATATTTTTTTAAATGGAACACCATTTGCATTTTTGAATTCCCCGTATAATTTTTAGTCAAAAAGATAGTAGAGGCCTAAATCGTAAAGTTTTTGACTTATACCCATTTTCCTGAAAAATTCAATGTTTGTATAAAATTATATTTCCCGAAAACGACGTATTAGACGGACAAAATTTTTTGCAGTATTGTTTACAATAAGAGGTCCTAATAGAAGCATGTTTTATTTTTTTACAGTTAGTAACTGCATGTGCAGGAAACTAGATTAAAATTAGATGACACGTTTTTGAATAAAAGTCAATTTTTTTTAAATGGAACAGCCTGTATATCAGTTCATTTTTGAATTGTTTATTAAATTTCATGTCAGAAACATGTAAAACGTTAATACTTTAAAAGTGACTATTACAGAGTTATTGTCGTTTTTTGATATGCTTTTGTTAGTTTTTGCAAAAAAGTCAATTTATTCAAATAGAACAGCCTGTATATTATTTCATTTTTGAATTTCTTATTAAATTTCACATCAAAAACATGTCAGACGTTAATACTATAAAAGTGACTATTACTGAGCTATTGTCTCTTTTTGATATAATTTTGTCAGTACTATACTATATTAATTAAACCACAAAACTGACAAAAATATATTAAAAAGAGACAATAGCTCAGTAATAGTCACTTTTAAAGTATTAACTTCTTAGATGTTTTTGATGTGAAATTTAATAAGAAATTCAAAAATTAAATAATATATTTGAAAAAATTTACTTGTTTGCAAAAACTAACAAAAGCATATCAAAAAACGGCAATAACTCTGTAATAGTCACTTTTACTGTATTAACGTCTTACATGTTTCTGACACGAAATGTAATAAACAATTCAAAAATTAACTGATATACAGGGGCTGTTCCATTTAAAAAAATTGACTTTTATACAAAATCGTGTCATCTAATTTTAATCCAGTTTCCTACACATGCAGTTAGTAACTGTAAAAAAATAAAACATGCTTCTATTAGGACCTCTTATTTTAAACAATATTGCAAAAAATTTTGTCCATCTAATACGTCGTTTTCGAGAAATATAATTTTATGCAAACATTGAATTTTTCAGAAAAATAGGAATAAGTCAAAAACTTTACACTTTAGGTCTATACTATCTTATAACTTTTTAACTAAAAATTATACGGGGAATTCAAAAATGCAATAATATATAGGGTGTTCCATTTAAAAAACTATAACTGTGGTTAGCCACTAAGTTATGCAACACTCTGTATAATACAAAATATTTTTAAAATGTGCCCCTAATGAACAGCTACCACAAGAAAAAAACCGCTTCGAAATATCTTTATTCGTAAAGGCAAAATCGGCCTTACCCGCGTAGTTGACTCACTCTGTATATAGGCTGGCTCTTTGATAAAAAAACGCCCCATCCCTAACTTCTTTATTTATTATCATAAGTATACATATATACATTTATACGTAAACCTATATGCATATATGTAAATGTATGAATGCAAATCTACCCTAAGCAAGCATTGCGAACAACAACATGCAGACAGCTGTTTCGACCTTACATTGGTCTCATCAGTGCATGAACGTGTTATTCACAATGCATTAACAACTTAGATCACCTGATAATGTCAACTTACGCACCAAATGCCATGAGAAATTCCCAGCGGCATCTGTTACACAAGCGCGACATCGCAAGGTAATGTTACCCTCCCGTAGTACTACTACTAATCAGGCAACTGTAGATATACGTGCATTCAATGAACACGCCATAAGTGGCGTACTTATTACAAATCAATGTAACAATATAAAATACTTGAATGTGTAACGTACATTAACGGATAAACTATCATATACATATACACGGTGCCCCACTGAAAACGAAACAGATTGAATATCTCGAAGTAAAAAACTTTTTTGAAAAAACGCAAAAACAGGTCGATTTTTGATCCAAGGGGGACACCCTTCCATCATATCTTCAACTGTGATACGTCATTCCCCTCCCCTCCATCACTCAAACCATTACAATTTAGATAGGGAAAGTACTAAATACGATACATCATTGAAAAGGTAATTGTACGGAGAATTCAGAAAAGTGATTGTTGGTTGCGCTATTTTTGATTTTAGCGCCCTCTAGCGGGAAAAAAACCGGTTACGTATTCCACAATGTGACACATCATTTCAAAGCTAATTTTATTAGCAACTAAATACGTAATATCTTTGACATTTATTTGTCATCATTATCAAGTACATACTGTCAGCGTCTTTTGTAAACTAATAAGTTCGTAGTTTCTAATATTAGAGCTCTGCAATGTTTTTCAATTATTTAATTTTTTTTCAATTGTGCATTAAATTGCTAATAAAATTAGCTTTGAAATGATGTGTCACATTGTGGAATACGTAATCGTTTTTGTCCCGCTAGAGGGCACTAAAATCAAAAATAGCGCAACCAACAATCACTTTCCTGAATACTCCGTACAATTACCTTTTCAATGATGTATCGTATTTAGTACTTTCACTATTTAAATTGTAATGGTTAGAGTGATGGAGGGGAGGGGAATGACGTATCACAGTTGAAGATATGATGAAAGGGTGCCCCCCTTGGATCAAAAATCGACCTGCTTTTGCGTTTTTTCAAAAAAGTTTTCTCCTTCGAGATATTCAATCTGTTTCGTTTTCGGTGGGGCAGCCTGTATACATTTATACGTAAACGTATATGCATATATGTAAATGTATGAATGCACATCTATTATTATTTTATGTATTATCCGATTTCAGTAAATAAGAAAAGTATAAAAATGGTTTGACAAACTCTATAAACTACCCATAATCCAATTTTTTTCAACGGTCTCTTGAATACGTAACGCTAGTCAACATTTTTTTTTTTAAATGGACACCTGTAGTTTTTTCCTTTAGTCTGGTAGATATTTTGTTCCTATGTTCTTTTAGTCATCACTTGGTTAATATTTAATTACAAAAAAATTAAATTATCTGCAACCTTTATCCGCTTGCTATGAAATTTTCAAGTGTGTCGTGAAAAAAAAATCGCAACACAAATGTGACAAAAATGTCATTTAAACGTGTGTCATTCGAGAATTATCAGGAAAGTCTGCGTCTGTTATTTACATTATTTTATTTGTTATACAACATTGCCACAGCAGTTCTTTATCATTCATAATTCATTCGAAATCACGCGTCAAAAACAAAAATCAGTGCGATTTAAGGACAAAAATAAAATTAAATTAACAATAATAATCAAAATAAAAACAAATGAGAAACAATTGACAAACGACAAATTACTGGCAATCTCTCGAGTTGAAATATGCGAATTCTGCTGCACACTGAGAAGAACATTCATTTCAACATTTTCGCCAAATCGTCGCTGTTCTCGCTTCGGGTTTTCAAAAGCACCACGGCTCTCACATTTTCTACAAGCCGTCTAAATTGACGGGGTTTGTAACTCGCTCGCTTGATTTCGATTTTTATTATATTCGACGTAAATTCCAAACATATATGTACATATCGGTGAGATAATTATTGTTCATGATTGCGGCAGTATCGTTATTCCACAAGAAATAATGCTTTAAAATCGTAAGGCACACTAATTTTCGAATGACAGACGTTTGAATGACATATTTGTCGCATTTGTGTTGCGATGTTGTTTTCACAACAGACTTGAAAAATTCATAGTAAGCGGATAAAGGTTGCAGAAAAATCAATTTTTTCCAAATTAAATATCAACCAAATGATAACTAACTGAATTAACATTAAAAGGAAAAAACTACAGGTGTCCATTTAAAAAAAAATAGTTGACTATCGTTACATATTGAAAACAGCGTTGAAAAAATTTGGATTATGGGCAGTTTATAGAGTTTGTCAAACCATTTTTATTCTTTTTTTATTTATTGAAATCGGATAATAAATAATGAAGTTACGAGATGGGGCCGTCTTATATCAAACAGCCTGTATATACATAATCACCATTTCAAAAGACATTCATTTTCACTCCGTATCACAGTATAGACCAATACAAAAAAATAAAATTACCATCAACTTCAAATCCAGTAGCTAGAGTAGACAATTCCTCCATGAGTATCTTCAAGCAGGCGACGAACTTTAACTGCTGTGCCATTATATCGATCTGTTCCTCGCAAGATTCTTTGTCTTGATCATCACATTCTTCCTCTTCCTCCGACTCTTCTTTCCTCTTACCAATATTCATACTCAATCCACCATCATCGGAATCTTCAGATTCTGGTTCCTCGTCCCATTCCAATTGTAGATCATCAGTTCTTGTGTTAAAGTCAGTAGCTGGCGCACCCCAATCTAAAGCATCTGCCGTTTGGTTTAATTGGGTTTTGCTTTCCCAAGAAAGTATGCCGGTTGCTATGGCATCTTCTGATTTATTCTCCTTTGGTGAGGTAACTGCAAAAAATTGAAGTAGCTATATGGGTGATGGATATTACTTGATAAATAATAGGCGATTCTTTTTGTGGTTTTTATTAAACAAATGTTTTTATATGGAGTAAATATGATTAATGCAAAATATTTAAAAAAATTATTTAAAATAATTAGAGTTGTTTAGTGGATCAGGGTTGCCACTCAAATCTTTACGTGAAATTCCCTGACTTTTCCAGGTTTTTCCTGACCCAACAAATATTTATCCATACCCATTACTATAAATGAAGGGTAAAAATTTTACTTTCAAATTTATAAAAAAAAACATGTTTTATTTTAAGTTTAATATATATATATATTTAAAAAAAAACATGTAATATTTAATAACGTAAAATAAAAAATATACTTAATAGGAATTATTCGTATATAAATAAACAGTATACAGTGTGCTTGCCGACGATCTGCGTATAGGGCTTACTGTGAGATAAAACGACGACATCGAGAGTTTGTATGAGTTAGTACGAAAAAGCAATATACAAACTGCTCCTTGGTCGAGTGTAGTGTTGGAAAAGAGGGGATTCGAGTAGATTTACGCTGAGGCTAGAACGGGCTAGGCTGACTCTCCGTTTAAGCAGGGCAACGAGGATAGATAGCAGCTGTACTGCAGTTTGTATATTGCTTTCTCGTACTAACTCATACAAACTCTCGGTGTCGTCGTTTTATCTTACAGTAAGCCCTATACGCAGGTCGCCTGCAAGCACATGGTATAACTATCAGGCAAACGAGTATAATAAAACATGTGAATAAATGTTTTATTCTACATCTTATTTCTCATAAAAAAAAATTCCCGTAACTGTCTATTTCAACCTTTTCAAAATCTGTACAGTCCGTTATCTTTTGTTTCTTACTTTAAAAGTTTTTTATGTCTGCAAGTATACAGGTTTTTAAAATTAAGTTAAATCATCATGTTAAAGCAAGTAAAGCAAACTTATGCCGTGTTTACACAGTCAAATAAATTCATGAATAAATTGACGAATCTATTCACGAAGAAATACATGAATTTATTCATCAATTTATTGGACCGTGTAAACGCAAACATGCATCCAATATTTTATTGACGATATCCACTAGTACCAACCATCAAATAGTGACATTTGTTTTCCTGCCACCTTTAAATGTTTAGTTAATTATATATATTTTGTTTTCATTTATCAATTTGGAGGTTACGCGGAACTTGTTAATCTGATATTTGTAGGGGTTAATAATACGCGATTATATATGCAAAATATGGACTTACAGCTTGCTGATGGATACAAAAGCATGTCCGAATATTTTTATATGTACTTGATTGTAGTAATCACAAATATCTTTTTTTGTGAGACTTGAAGATGATCATTAAAATAATTATTTGTTAAGTGAAATTATCCACTTCTCAAATCGATTTTTTGTCGGCATGTATTTTAAACTAAAATGTTACTATATTTCCCTAGAAAATTGACGAAAAATTAGAGCGGGTTCTAATTCGACAATTTATTCGTGAATTTACTTACCAAGAAAAAATTGACGCCAAGTTGAGCGTTTACACGCTCCAATAAATTCAAGGTCAAGAACTTCATGAATTTATTTGACCGTGTAAACACAGCATTATTCTTTTTACTCACGTGATATATATCCGGCCATAAACTACAACAACGGACATTAAAGGGGGGTTCACACTGATGCAAGTAGTTGCAGCGATTCCAGTTTTATGAAAAGTTGCACGAAAATTCGCGTTCACACTATGCAATCAGTTGCAGCAATTTATCACATGTGAAAAGTTGTACGTATTAGAGCGTGTTCTATTTTCTGTAAAACTTGCATACGATTTTTTAGTAACTTTTACGCTGCCAACCTGTCTTATGAAATGTACCAAAGTACATGTATTATTTTTCATCACTACACATTGAAAGTAATGATGACATATAATTATTTCATATTGGTAGAACCACAAAAAAAAATTGCATTTGTGAAAAATTGCTTGTACTTCCTGATCAGTGTGAACCAACCGTGCAACTCTTAAAAATTGCACCGTTCATGCAACATTTCACATGCTTTAAATCGCTGAAAAACTAGGGCAAAGTGTGTATTGAAATTTCAGAGTCCAAACTCATTTGTCAACAACGTGCAGACATCTTTTTTATTCGAGTGATACAAAATAACAAGAAGAATGAGTGTGCTTAAAACCACACGGCAGAAGTGTAAACTTCATCAAGGCGAGGTTAATAATACCGTAGATAATACGAAATACACGCATATAATATTCAGTAACGTATTAAATAAAACATATTCGCACATTTATTACATTTACGCGAGCGTCCGTTTTGTTTGATCAGTTCGGACGTATATGTATGTATAAATAGACGATATAAATACTTGCTTACTGTCCCGGTCTTGGTCTAATGGTAACGTATAGGCTTCATAACCGTGCGGTCTCGGGATCGAATCTGTTCTGGGACATGAATTTATTTATTCATTTAAATTTCAATTTAATTGAAGTTAAATACCTCGATAAGTTATATTTATTTATCTTGTTCCCTTAGCCAACTTTACCCGAACGAGCGTTACATATCCGAGCGTGACGGGTCAGTCTTGTTCACTGCCTACAATCAGCGCAACGCGCCTAAAGAAGTTTACACTTCAAAAAAAAGTGCTATACAATTTCGTAGAAATAAAAGTGATGTTACAGAGAGCGCAAGAAATACTCAGTGAACTTAGCGCAATCAACAAGGACTTCGACTAAGCAAATATCTGTCAGGTTTAAGCAGCGGACATGTGCAGCAGAGTTTCATTTAGCGGTCGTATCACGTTACCTACTTATACTGAGAATTTCATATTTATTACAATTTAAATATTAATGAATACTTGAAATTTAACTTACTAATTAAATAATAATCAGTATTTACTAATATACAAGTTTTACTAAACGGATTAATCTATTTCCAGAATATTGGAATTTTTATGTGAAAATGGTTCTAAGAGAAATAATATTTGCTGTTTGAATGGTTTCATATGGACAATAACATCTATATTATTACTGTAGTCGGAATTAAAAAAATCAGAATGTAAAATATTTATTAACAAATTGCTTAAACCAAGATCCATTAGAAAATTTTATAATAATGCGTTTATATTTATAGATTCTTGATTGAAACTTGCTGCCTGCTATTTATTTTTTTAATTTTTACTATTTGTATAACAAAAAAACACTAATAAAAATATTTTGCAATTCTTAAATATATTACTCAAATATACTATAATGAGCGTACGCTACAAATATTGTGTCTAAATTCAATATAAAGGATAGTTCACAATGTGTTTCATGACGGCTCCACAATACAATGCATTACTTTATGGACGGATTCGCAGCTGCGAGATACGAGGATAGTTGTGCGAGAGAGAATAAAGAGAGACGTCTATCTGCCACACATTTTACGCATATATTGCAATTCTTGAAATATTCATTCAGTCAACTACTTTAGGCTATTAATTTATATTGTAGAACAGAAACAAATTCCCTGACTCTCTAATAAATTCCCTGACGTTTATTGATTTTTTGCAGTTTTCCGACTTTTTAGAAATTTCCAAATTCCCTTACTTTTCCAGATTAGTTGCAACCCTGTGGATAGTATGTGTTGCATATGATAAACAGTTAAATAATCATTTTCATGAAAACAAAGAAACAATTACATAAAAGAATGTTTAGATCACAATAAGAATAGCGTAAAAATTAATTTATTTGTAGTTTAGTTTGTAGAATTTTTATAAACTGAGATGAGGTATTGTAGAGTTCTGAAGATTTGTTTTTTATGTGAAACAGATAACAGATGATCAACATTATCTGCATCTGTGTACGACTAGTGTTATATATGGAAAAACAGAATACTTGTATACAAAATAAAGTAATTTGAAAATGTAAAGTAGAGTTTACACTATCTGTTTTCTCGTACTAGATAACATTAGATTTGTCATAAGTTGCTTTTGTTTTGTTTACACTGTGCGATTTCGCATAAAATTTATTACGATTATAGAACTATCACCAAAACATACCAAAACGTAGTCAGTCATAGGATTTAGGACGGTTCCTATTTCATCTGACAAAGCTTACGAGAAAATATTATATGTGGATAAACTCCATGCTCTAATTTACCGACACCACAGGTTAGACACGATTGACACTTCGACTTAACCTAAAATATTTTGTGATTGTAAGTACACGAAAGAAGTACAATGAGCAATAAGGTGAGTAGTAAACAACGTTAATGTTTAATTGATGGAATTTAGCGAAATCAACTCAACATTCTCTTCATCAATTCCTTTCAAATAAAATTGTTTTCCTTCTTTGTGTTTTATAAAATTATGGAGAACACAACAGGTAAGTGTAATCCATTGCACTTTCTCGACAGATAAATTGATGTCTCTTTGTAAAATTTGAAACCGATTTGCCAAAATGCCAAAAGCATTTTTCACAACCCTTCGTGCGCGACTTAAACGATAATTGAAAATTTTTTCTTTTGCACAAGATCGCTGACCCCAAGGTTTCATTATTCGTTTCGACAACCGAAATGCATCATCCGCAACAATTACGTATGGAAGTTTTTTTTCAGATCCAGGTAATTCGGCGTCCTCTGGAAAGTTTAACAAGTTTTGATCAACTGCCGTGCATAATGTACTGTTGTTATAAACACCCCCGTCACTAATACGACCATTGCATCCGACGTCAACATAAATAAAGTTGTAATCAGCATCTACCAAAGCCATTAAGACAATGCTATTAAAACCTTTATAGTTATAATAGAAAGATCCATCGCGTGTTCTTGCTCTAAACGCTATGTGTTTACCATCTAGGGCACCGAGGCAGTTTGGGTAGTTCCATTGCTTAAAAAATCTTTTTGCAATCAAAAGCCATTCTTCTTTTGTTGTTGGAGTTTTTAAATATTCATCCTTCAGTACATTGTATATTGCTCTTGCAGTTTCTGGTATCAAATAAGAAAGTGATGGTACTGAAATTCGAAAATAATAACTCAAACTTTTAAAACTCTCCCCAGTTGCCAAATATCGTAGTGTAACTAACAATCTGAAAAATGTATTTATAAAAACAAAATTAATGCCTACACTTCTCAATTTTACCGTGATTTTGATGCAATGCTTTCGCGGAGAACGGTATCTTCACGTTTAATAAGAGGTTCAACTTTTTTCAAGAGAAAGTCAAATGTATTTGAAGTCATTCGACAAAGGTTTCTAAAACTACGTGGATTCTCAATTTTCAGTTCTTGGAAAACCATATTCGAAACTCCTCTGCCCAGGTTTCTCCGCTGGAGCCACTTGCGAGTCCACAAACGTCTGTGTTGGGTTTTTTTAGTTTTCAATGCGTTATTACGTCTTCTTTGCTTTATTAGCAGTAATACACATAACGTAATGCCAATCAAAACTTCTTGATTGTCGTCCATGTTTTAAATTATATTTTACAATAATTATTTCAAATCAGATCTACTTTTAACAACACGTCAGAAATTATAGGTTAAGTTGTGTTTAATTAAATGTCAGTTCTATTTTTCAAACTCGAACCAAGAAACGTATTCACTTGCACAGTGTGAACACATACAATTACATATTAATTAATATAGCTACATTTTTAAGTCTTATGAAAAATTGTATGATATCTCTAAAGAGAAATAGTATGATTTCTCAGATAGTGTAAACTCTACTTAATAGTAATAATAATATATGTCATAAAAAGTTAAACAAAAATTATTTTTGAAAACATCTTTACAATAATCTCTATAACGAATATTGTAGATGATCCTAATGTTCGCTTTTGTATTAAAAAAATTCACACAAAATTTTAAATGTAAAAAGTATTCATTACCAAATTGACAACATGGAAATGTCTTCCTTCATTTCTTCTACCCCCAGAGTCGTGTCTACGTATTTAATTTAAAATAAACATCATCATATGACCATGCCTACATGCAACTATAACATTCATCATATTAATATTAAACCATATTCTGTGAAAATTGATTAGTTTATGTTGATAATTTTCAAAACATGCTAAAAAAACCTTGAATATAGTAATAATAATGTCAAATTTTACAATTATGATGAATAGAGGCAGGAACAGAAATTGTAAAACATAAAATGCACTATAATGCTTATGAGAGATTAGTAAATAAATTACAGACATATTATCAGTATCACATATATGTATACGTTCTCTCAAAACATAACAAGTTTAGCTTCTACAGTGAGATTAAGAACGTTAATAGAAGACAACAAATCATAAGAATCACTAGAAAGTGCTGAAAAGGTCTTGAATTTGTTATGAAATATTCAAAATTGGTTTCGTTCTTGTTGGTAACTAATCTGGTGTTTCACACTGTTTAAGAAATAATATAAATAATCTAGCTTTCGGGTGAACCTAAGTGGAATGGATGGGTTTAAAATAATAGTGATATCGTCAGCATATAAAATGATGTGAATTGCATTATTAAAAATTGTAAACAAATCATTAATATATATTAAAAATAGAGTAGGACCCAAAATCTATCCATGAGGTACACCAATTCCTACCAATACCACTCCATTCTATAAACAACGCATGATCACTGGATAATGGAAGCAATGTGTACAACTAACAAAACTAAAAACATCGCAGATTAAACTCCTTGTGAAAGGAAATGCTTCACCACTATTGATTAAAAGCTTAAAACGTGTTAAAATACTGTATAATAAAAATGTTTCATAATATAGAATTCCAAGAAAATAATTTCTTCAAAAACATATTGGCAGTGACCAATACTTTGATGTGAAAATTTGAGATTGCTCTTTTGAGTTATTTCATTTTCAATCTAATCGATTTTATAATTCAATAATTTTATATCTGGTTCTGAATTTGGAATTTTGTATTCTTGTAATTTCAATTTCATTAAATGTGGCTGTCAATATTATATAAACATAAAATATAGTAAATTTTATCTAGATTTGGCATAGACTGTTTCAAATAATCGCTAAAACAACAACAGCCCTGAAGATGTACCTTAGAATAGGGGATGAAACGTCAGAAGGAGAGACGACACAGTTTCTACTCTGAAATCACTCAATGATTCTACTCAACGACAACCGTGAAAGCCTACGACTTAAACTTTGTAGTTTGCTCTAGAGGGCTCCAGTACTTCCAGTTAAGCTAGCAAACATAGAACTCATTATTATATATAGTTTAATCACTCGCATTAGCATGCGCCAATAAATTAAAATGGCGTCAAACTTGAGAATTTAATCTGTTAAGTAATATAACCTATAAAAGTCATTTCCGGACTATCATAAATAATAATACACATTTTTGTCATAATTACCTGTTGACGTTTGTTATAACTGTCATCCAAACAACATAAATTTGTCAACAATGCTTGCCTAGTACACAGAATAGTCAAGTATTAAATAAAATATGGGTATAGAAAAGTAATATTGAATAACATTATTTATAATATTTGTAGTGCCATTGAATTGTCATTTTTATTTCGTACTTTGGCCGTGCCGGTTGTCAAAACGTTTCAACTTTATCATTTTAAATGAAAATACTTAATAACATTCGCAAATGAATAAACTATCTAACCATACCTGGAGTTTGTTTGGAGTAATCTGTAACAACGTATGGGAGTTTCGAAAGCACTTCTAGAGCAAGTGCCGGACAACCTGCTCTGAAATGACCGTGAGCTGTCGTAAAATAAAGCTGTCTCTCTAATGGTGTTATAGATTCTTCCACGACTACCTATATAAAGACCAGAAAAACGTTATATCCCCTTTCCCGATGTATAACATCTGTCTAAATTACCTGTTTACCACCTGGTAACCAAACTTTTCTCTGTCCCGAATTAGCCTTGTGCTGGATCACTAACATTGGATGCGTCCTTAAATATACGTAGAAGTTAAACACATTTGGATCGGTTTCTTTACTTTCGCGTGAATCATCCTCGTGAGCGTTATGTTGACTACCTGCATTACCGACGAGTAACGTACTGAGGGCCGCTTGATGTTCTTTTAATGACCACAGAGCCATTGAACGTAAGAAAGGATCCGGGTGAGCTTTGGTCATGTCTTGACTATTCCCTATGAAAAGGTAATAATAATATACAGCATGTGTCAATTTTCATTAGCCATAGGCGATTAATCCATACAGTACGTGGCAACATAGTACCCCTTCTTTCCTTTCCAATGCCAGCACGACCGATGCATGTTCGTAAATACAAGTTAGCGTGGTTAGCAGTAACTATTCGACCACCGGCTTGGGTGTTTGTAATGCGTTCAGAAATAATATTTACGAGTTGCAAGGATTGTTTTTCTTTTTCCTTTCAGTAAATGCAGAGAATTATTAAGCTGCGTTAACGCTGCATGACACAAACAAAAGCGTAATTCTAATAAAATTAAAAATAAGGTAAATAAAAAAGGAAAATAATAATAAACTACTAGATCAGGAGATCGCGGCGGCCATTTGATGTTTCCCGTTCCAGTAATAAGACGGCTTTTATTGCAGACTAGATCGCAACGTGTTCGCAGCTAAACATTGAATGTAGAAGTGGGAAGATCGGAGAAAATCGTTGTGATGTCGATTGTTGCCGGGATTGGTGACGGACAGTAGGAGTGCCATGTTGCCACGCATTACTTGTATACGTATAAATCGCACGTAAACACTGAATCCCTATACCTAATGAAAATTGACACATACGGTATGTAAAAATAATGTATTATAGTCATATATTAATCACTTCTTTCAAATATATCTGTTGTAGCGCTAGACTTGTCATTTAAGGTCACCCAATACACAATAAACAGTATCCCAGAAATAAAAAGTAATGTTTTGAGTACAAAATAAGACAACCTACCTTCTTCATCACAGCCAAGTATTTCCTTGTACAAGAGCTTTTTCAATGATTGGCCATCACTTTCATATAGTCGAATGATAATGATAGCCAGTTGAATATCTTGTAATTTGTGGAGGCAGATCTGTTAAATAAATATAAAATGCAATATCTGTATGAACTAAAGAAAAATTAATATTTACCTCGACAGCATCCTTCAGACTGCCAGCCAGCAGGAAAAACGCCGCAGCATGATCGAATCGCTGCTTACCCAGAAGAGCATATGCGTTTTTCAACGCGGCTTTCCTCCATCTGTCTTCTGAAAAGTTATTCGCAAAGAACTGGGTCATCTTCTCATCTCTCTTAGATCTGGAAGATTATTAAAACTGTATTAGACACCTCGAAAACCGAGAATCAAGTCAGTACCTATATAGCCCCCACAAAAGATTCTTCTTGTTCATGGCCAGATAATATAAAGCAGCATCTAGAGGATCTTGCTTTGCTTGGTAGGCTGCCTTGGCCAAAACTTGCACGCACACCTTCAACAACGTTATATTACGAATCCACCATCCAACACCGAGTTCACGTAATATTGGCCAAGTAGGTTCACCTTTTGCATAGCTTGGGATAAGATTTAAGAGCTCTTCCTGACTTTCGGAATGGTAGGCCCAAGCCAAATTGTTTGTACCAACACCTTGCTTTTGGAATTGAGCCCTTTGTGCCAATGGTAAACATCTGAAATCAATATTATTCATGAAGAACTATTTTTTTGCTACATAGAACCAAACAATCCTTTCGCGGTTTTATAACATTTTATTCTAAAACACAGAGTAGCGGGTATGTAAAGTCCGAACAGAAACAGGCCCAAATATACCGCAATAACGAAGAAATTAAAAATTTAATTTTCTATGTTATTTTTTAGATACATTACAGACCTGGCACAGAATGTATGTTTATAAATACACGTAAGAATGCTTATTTGTAAATAGAAACGAACACGCATTCATAGAAAAATACGCTTTTTTGTATAAAACGGGAAAAAACGTTAAATCGTACTCATTCAATAAAACATATTTTTTGCCCGGGTCGGTTGTTGACCCAGATGGGCGACGCACTTTATTGCAGACAATAAAATTTTGTTTTTATTTTTAAAATAGGAAGGTTGTTGCTCTTTAATGTGTTTGTAGTCGGAAACAGCTGATTATTATTATTTTAGAATATTCAATAAATCCTAGTTTTTCTAGCCTTTATTACAGTAAATATCAAGAATGTAATTCTTTTTTTCTAGCAGGTGTAAAATTAAAGTAATTAATGGTTTGATATTTATTATGAAGTATCTATTCCTCCTCCTTTTTTTAACACAAGTAATATGGTGTCATGAAAAGGACCGATTGTGAAAGTGAAGCAGGTGGATATTTAGTCCAGGGTCGGCGTAAGGCCAATTAAATCCTTTATTATTTTTTTTCTGCAGTCTGCGCACGAATAAAGACTTGATATTTTGAGGGTACGTTTTTACACAATCTAGCTTCCGATTTCTGCTACTCCGTCTTTTTATTTCTGGGACATTCTGTATAATACTACCTGGCTTGGCAGACGTTGTTCTGTCCTATCCGGTAGGTGGCGCAATAATTTATTAATAACTCGACCAGAGCGTCACCTATCGGGGCCAGATTTCGTGATTTTCTTTTTTGGCACTAAACCAACATATATTTTGAATATGAGTCATTTTGGTTCATAAATATAGAATTTGCTAATAACTTGACTACCGCGCCACCTACCGTATCCTAGCATAGCTACCATCGCCTCGACAAAACAAATATATTGTGTGAATGTGACCTCATTCCTTAGAATTCATAAACTATCTAACAATACAGTACTACGTAACCTACAGTTTGATTGAATATGCGATTCATAAACCGCTGGTAAATAAATTCTTAATGTGATTTCTGTGTAGTTTTGCATTTGTTGTGATGTAAAATAGATAATAAAGCATGTTACGTAACGGATTAGCTACGCAAAAATTTGTTAAACTACAGTTTATGGAAACTCGTGAATAGCCCCACTCGGTTATAGCGTCGAATAAGTGTCGGCCCGATAATAGCGCTATAACCATGTTTCCTTTCCAACACTTGCATTCAAAAAAACGATAATTTTATACAAATTCTGTCATTCCTATTGTGCAATAAATCATTGGCGCCATGTTTGAATAAAAGCTGATGATTTCGTACATGATTTTTTCTTGAAACCTCTTCCCAAGCAAAATTAAGCTTATCAAGAGGACTGGAGCTATCTAAAGTGGAATTACTATAGAATCAACTACATTTTATGATTTTTGTATGATATCGTAATTTACTTGAATTCTAAGCCCTTAACATTGTAAAGATTTACAGTTTAACTTTAACAGACAAAATGAAAAACTCAGATATTGACCGCATACGGCTATACAGGTGTCCCAGAAATAAAAAGACGGAGTAGCAGAAATCGGAAGCTAGATTGTGTAAAAACGTACCCTCAAAATATCAAGTCTTTATTGGTGAAAAAAAATAATAAACAATTCAATTGGCCTTACGCCGAACCTGGACTAAATATCCACCTGCTTCACTTTTACAATCGGTCCTTTTCAGGACCACCATATTACGTGTGTTAAATAAAACGAGGAGGAATAGATACTTCATAATAAATATCAAACCATTAATTACTTTAATTTGACACCTGCTAGAAAAGAATAATTACGTTCTTGATATTTACTACGATTTATTGAATATTCTAAAATAATATTAATCATCTGTTTCCGACTCCAAACACATTAAAGAGCAATAACCTTCCTATTTTAAAAATAAAAACAATCTTTTATTGTCTGCAATAAAGTGCGTCGCCCATCTGGGTCAACAACCGACTACATAGCTGCGTTATTTAGACACATCGGGCACTAAATGATTTATATGAATGAGTATGATTTAACGTTTTTTCCCGTTTTATACAAGTATATTTTTCTATGAATGCGTGTTCGTTTCTATTTACAAATGAGCATTCTTATGACTATTTATAAACATACATTCTGTGCCAGGTCCGTAATGCAATTTTTTTATCTAAAAAACAACATAGAAAATTAAATTTTAATTTCTTCGTTATTGCGGTATATTTGGGCCTGTTTCTGTTCGGAATTTACATACCTGCTACTCCGTCTTTTTATTTCTGAGACACCCTGTATAATAAAATGAAAACAATAAAACTATTTGGAAAATGAAATCTACTTAAAATTTCTGCTTGGTTATGTTTAAAACCAAAAACTTGAAAATAGCCTTATACATTCTTCTCGCAAATTAAGATTTATAAACCACTGTACTGCAAGATAAATTATAGGACTCTAGCTATTCATCTTGAATTATTTAATGAACTTAATATGTCAATGAGATATGATTCCTTTTACTTCAATACTTTTACTAAATGATTTTATTTTTTAATATTACCTTGAATTTTTAAATATAATTGTTCTTATTCAGTTTCACTGAGTTGTTTTATGTTTAAATCAACGATGTGCTTTTATATATAACTTCATTTTCAGAATTTCAATTTAATTTTGCTGTAATTTACTGCTATTGCCTATCTTACTACACGGCCACCATACTCTTCATTGTTAACGTAAAATAAATTTGCATTATATGTATACGTGGGTATAGTATTGTATAAATACCATTTTTAATTATTAACAATTGGCTAAAACCTTCGGATTTGTTGATAAACTTTTCTTAAAATTTGCAGTTTTTGTCACCCAATTTGTAGCAACAATTTTCAAATGATATACACAATATGACAATTAAATAACCGAACTTTTAATTTAAATCATAGAACACTTATCGCCATCTATCAAACGGTAGCAGCATTAGAAACACACAGGTTTCCTCTTTTAACCGCATTGAGATTCGTGCAAATCGGATGACAACTTATAAAGTTACATGCATTTTAGTGACTGTAGGTTAGGTGCTCATGTCGTAAAATCAGAATGGAACAAAGAACGAATATTAAATTTTATTTTAAAACTGGGAAAAAATTTACTGAGACGTACAAACTATTGAAAAAAGTTTATGGTGATGGTTGTGTCTTGTACAAGAGTTTATGAGTGGTTTACTCGATTTAAAAACGAAGATTTATATGATGATGCAAGACCTGGTCGTCCAGTAGGTAAAAATCGCGCTGAATTGGTGCAAAAAATTCAAGAAATAATTGCTATTGATGGGAATTTCACTGTGAGAATGTTAGCTGCAGAATTACATATCAGTAGAGAAACTGTTCGACAAATTTTGACGATCGATTTGGGTAAAAGAAAGGTGTGTGTGTGCACGTTTTGTTCCACATCAATTAAATGAAGACCAAAAACTCGCTCGTGTAGAGCATTGTAGAGACATCATTAAAACTGCTGAAAACGACCCAGATTTTCTTGTTTCTATTATAACCGGTGACGAGACATGGTGCTTTAAATATGACCCTGAAACTAAGCGCCAATCTGCACAATGGAAGTCGAAAGGCGAGCCAAAACCGGAAAAGTTACGCTTTCAGAGGTCAAGAATCAAGACAATGTTGATTTGTTTTTATGATTCTAAAGGTATTGTCCACAAGGAATTTGTTCCAGAAGGTGAAACAGTTAATGGAGAATATTATTTAGGGGTTTTACATCGTTTGTGGTCGAAAATTGTTCGAGTTAGGCCCGATAATGCACCACCTCACAAGACCTTAAACGTTCGTGAGTTTTTAAATAAAAAACAAATTTGTCTCATCACCCAGCCACCGTATTCGTCTGATCTATCACCGTGCAACTATTTTTTGTTCCCGAAACTAAAAACTGCAACGAAAGGACACTTTTACGATGATGTTCCAACCATTCAAGCAGCCGTGATAGAGGTGCTGAAGAACATTCCAAAACTCGACATCAAACAATCGATGCATGCATAGTCACCCGTGCCATATGCTGTATTGACGCTAATGGATCATATTTTGAATAAAAAAAAATATGTAACAATAATATAATGTGTATTTCATTCTATACCTAAAAAGTTCCGTTATTTAATTGTCTTACTGTGTACACTACCATCTAAAGGAATACTGAATACTGAAAGTTCGAATAAAATATTACCTCAGAAGATAATTATAGTGTTTCATTGCCAACAAGAATCTTAATCCACAATCGTCTAATGAATCAGTTATAACTTCTTCCGGTTGTCCAACCAAGTTCTCCTTAGCCATGGCCGATTTGGCAGCATCTATGGCGAATCGCTCGGCTAAATCGGTATTGCAGGTGGAGACTGTATCGGCCAGCGCCAGCAAATGCATCTGATCCAAGCTGGATAAACCAGGCAGATGGGTGTGAGTTAATAATCGAGATAAAATACGACCTGTAATTGTCGAATAAAGTAAGAAACTTCACCAAATCGTTGGTCGCGGTTGCTTTAATTTACCTTGCCTTGGTGTAAAATGTGCAACGCTAATTATTCTTTCAGATGGTCTGCGCTCCAAGCGATCCACTTCCTCATCCTCTAACAAGGTATCTAGATTATCATCCATATTAATACTTGTATCAAAGAGCTCGTTATAATCCTTCTTTTCTTCTTGAGTAACTGTTATAAAAAAGACACAAATAAAATATCGGTTTTGAATTTTCCTTTTCAACAACTTACGTGGTTTTTCTTTATCGGCTGCTAGAAGTGTCCATAAGGGTACCGGAGGTATACTGTCGATTTCCGTATAATCCAAAGTTATTTCACCTACACTGGCCCTGTGCTCAGGACTACCAGCCGGATAACTAACCGATAGTGTCCTGGCCCTTGCCCAGCCTTGATTATCCTCAGGCGATTCGTGATTACCCATGATGCACTGCACCAAATGCAATAAAATCGCCTTTACCCATCGAATTTTACCGGAATTCAGCAATTCCATAAGCTGCTTGGGATGGTACTGAGGCAGAACTGGACAAGCAATGCGGGAAGCTTCGAATAATCCATAATCGGGCATATAGTCTAAATCGGCTTCTTTACTGACCCTCTTCCTGTCCAAAAGTTGCAAATTGATGGAACTGATTCGACCCAGATTCGGCACGGAAACCAGTTTACGTTGATTTTCTTGGGTCAATGTTCGGAAGTCGACTTCTCCTTTTTTACCATCAACTTCACTCGTTTCCAATTGTTGTTGGTTTTGCGGCTTCCACTGGGAGTAGACGTGCATTTCAGAATCCATGCCGACAACCAAGATACCATCTCGCACCCAGCTGATCTGCATTGGTAAAGCTGGTAAACCGTCAGCAGTTTGCAATTCGATTTTTCTCAACGTCATCCATTTGAAATCATCGACAAACATGGGTTGCGCCAACGAACTAGCTTTACGTAGTATGGGTCTATTGTTGGTTATAGATTCCTTCATGGCTTTAACGTTTGCTTGAGCCAAGTCGGTAGATAGAGGTGTGTACAGCATAATTTTACTGCCGCACGCAACTGTGAGTATGTGAGAACCATCTTCGTTTGAAACCCAGTCCAATTGGACAATGTGTTTTTGCGTTAAAGGGCATATATTACCCATTTCGGTTATGGATTTTTTCAAAGATTGCAACGTACTGAAGCTGGGCACAGCTAGCAATGTAGATTTGATGTTGTGCTCGACTGTCAGATTATTTTGACGTTCATCATTTGACGAAAGAGTATGGAGCACTTCATTAATCCTTTGTTTCTTCTTCAAGGTTTTCGGATCGTGCAAATAACTAAGATCCAAATGTCTATCGATACTGATTCGAGGAAGATGGATATTTTTCAAATGGATGACATCTTCTAAAATCCACTCGGTACCACCAGTAGATTCACATTCGTATATGGCTACGCACAAGTTAATATATCGTGAATCATGATCCTGATCTTTATTCGGTCTAGTAAAACTGCGACCATATTTATATGCACAGGCTAACCTGCCGGAATAAGCGACGCTAATATTTAATATTTGACCATCGATTTCAATAGCTGATTCCTTTATCATATTCCATTCGCTCCAAACTTTTCCCGTATTGACGAGTTCACCCGCCTCTTCCAGCATATATTTCTTCAACGATTTAACAACGTTAGGTGCACCGCTCACGGTCCAGAATCTTATCATGCCGTCACTGCAAGCCGTCGCAAAACAATACGGTGCTAGACAGGCTGGATAAATCGAAGCGGAACTAAGATGGCCGGCAGATGGCGCTGCATGTATAATTTCAACGCCGTCAGGTAATGATAAAACTTGCTTTATCTCTCTGCTCGTTGTTATGCTTATGTGTGGAGTGACTTTGGCCTGTTTCAGGTGCAAGGATTCCAAACTGTTTCGTCTGGATAAGTCATTTTCATCCTGAACCAAGTTGCAATCTGGAACGTACATTTGACTTCCTGTTAAGGCGAGGTCCGGTTCGCTAGATGCAATGGTTAGTTTCCAGGTGTGAACGATGGTATTTTGGTCGGTACAATCTAACATAACTATAAAGAAGGGTTGTTCAAAAGCGACATTTTGTTGAAGGTCGACCATTGCATCGCTAGCAGATAGATTGTTTTGAGCTGCCCGCTGGCCTGTTATAAGTTGTTCCTGGCAAAATTAAAATATTACTAGTAATATATAACCATAAACAATACACATACTGTTATTTAGAATGAATGAAAAATGGTAGATCAGAGATATACAGGCTGTCCAGAAACTCTCCTGACAAACGAAGACCGGAGATTCCTCAGATAATTTTAAGACAATTTAACCCAATTCACCAAAAAAATTCACAAAAAAGTTATGCGTTAAAATAATCGTTACCCTACCCAAAACGGACGCCTATGAGCGGTACTAGAAATTCGCAATTGATGGAATCGATTCATCTCTGGAGGATAAATAAGCATACCAGTTTTTGTTTTTCTAAATAGAAGCGTTCGGGAGATATTAAAAAAAAACTAATTACAAGGCGCCATCTTCAAAGAGCTCTAGCTCCCTTAGGAAGCATTTTCGGACTAGGGTGAATTGGATTAAATTGTCTTAAAATTATCTGAGGAATCTCCGGTCTTCGTTTGTCAGGAGAGTTTCTGGACACCCTGTATAACAATTTATAAAATGATGTGTTGACATTCTGAAATAGATTTAACATAACACAAGATCTTATTAGGACTATAATAAGTTGTTTTATAGTAATTTAATATAGTTCAATTAACGCAACATATTACGTCATAAGCAGTTAATTCGGGCCAACTAACATTAAATTACAATAATATCTAGTTATGCTAGTAATACTCTCGCTCCAGTGAATGTATGCATTGTAATCAGAACTGTGATGGCAAAATATAAGATGAAAGCATGTTATTCTGTCAAATGTCAACTGTTATAGGTGTTTATAACAACCAGCCAGTTCATTTTCGTACGTATTTACTAGTTTTATTTTCCCTATATTTATAGGGCGATGTTTATACATAAGGATCTGTTGTGTTCACAAATAAATCATGCCTAAACAATCGAAAGGAATAATTCTCTCCATAGTCCGGTATTTTGACAAAGAGCGTGATAATAATGGGCCACTGTTCCCGCTAACAGCACTTTGAGAGGTATTATTTTATGTTATGTATAGTGTACCCTATAAAAGTGTTAATAATATTTTTTACTTAGAGATAGCAAGAGCATTAAATATTGCAATGGTAAATAAAATGTCATCTGTGTCATAATAGGGAGTCGAATCATCTATTCTAAAGCGAAATCGACCTAAAACTAAGCCTACTGTAAATAATGATGATTTTGCTCAATGTGCAATTTGAAACACAGTATATGACATGCATAAAATCAGTAAGTTTAAAGTAATTAAGAATTTACATTTATAAAATTGGGTTTTCCAAGGAACTATCCACAAATTTTGGCAAAATGAGTCTATAAAAACCATAAAAGCATCGAATGTGGGTGGTACATTGTACAATATATTTCTAAGAGTAACATATTTTTACGTTATGTATATTTATATGTTATAGAAATATTGTAATTCTAATGGATTTATTCCTGGAGCAGAAGTAATATTTCCGACAAATAGTCAGTATGTGGATTAACATGTTACCATGAGCAGAGCCAATTTTTTAAACTGGTTTGAACATCAACTCATTATAAGGTTAGAAAAACCGTCCATAATTGTTTGGATACTGCTAATTACCATACTATTAATAATAAAAGTCCAACATCATCGGCCAACAAAAACAAAACTCACGCATGGTTATCAATAATAACATTAATTAAGAGAGAGATGCTCTAAAAATACAATTATTGGATTTATTTAAATGTGTAGTACATATATTTCATTATTTTATTCAATAATTTCTTTTATATCTTTATGTAAAGGCAAAAACCATCAACTATATATTATATATTATCAAACTTTTATAATAACAAAATATTTCACGGAGCACAAACTCCACAACGTGAAAGTTGGCATTAAATTTTTTAAAATAAAAAGTTACCATATTTCCCTAGAAAATTGATGAAAAATTAGAGCGGGTTCTAATTCGACAATTTATTCACGATTTTATTAGAAAATGACAATTTTAGTGTTTACACATTCCAATAAATTCAAGGTCAAAAATTTCATGAATTTATTTGACCTATAAACACAGCATAATATATACACTTAAATTCAGCAAAGATGATCCCTGCGTCATTTTTTAATATTGTATGAATCAAATCAATACTTCGCCATCATGATAAGTACTGTAAACTATAAAATGTACAATGTACGTTTTCCGGTTAGATTGATCGATCTAGTTTGAGGTTATGTATAATTCGATAATCAACTTTATCATTCATTAAAAATTTCTAATATAAACTAAATAGTCTTTTAATGTACTATATTCAACATATGCCAAAATACAAACGATAATAGAACTTTATTAAGAAATAACGTGGGAACAAAACAATCAATAAATACAATTTATCGACGACTAAACAATAAAGTAGGTATTATATTAATTACTATTGGCTAATAATAACACTCATAATACCCGGAGGGAATAATGAAATGCGACCAGGGAATAATGGGCCATAACATTACCATTATTCCCTGCATTCCCCCAATAAGAACATAACGTTCCTAACGTTGTCGTAGTAACGATAGACAAGTCCGGCCATTTTACTAACTGTCTAACCGTCAAACGTCATATTGATATAGTGTGATAGTAATCTGACATTTTCGTTTAATTATTTTGATTTTTTTTAGTAATTTTCAGTTAGTCGCCGATAAAGTAGTGTATACTAACTCGCAATAATGACTATTATTCCCTCGATCCGAGTTACTCCCTCGCCGCTTACGCGGTTCGGTTCGTAAATTCAGCTCTCGGGAATAATAACTGTCATTATTGACTCGTATAAACTACTATTATTTACATCAAATAAAATGTCAAAAGCGCCAACGTCAAAGCCAAGCTGTGTCAAAACGCTAAACGGAAATGTATGAAAAATACAGCGCATGTAATCACTCCGTCTTTGTCTTGCTCAAATAAATTCTATGAATCGTATGTCGTGCTTGCATAGCACTGGAAACACAAGCATTCGCTTATGCTATCCTTGTTATACAAGTAGATACTATTTCTTATTTGGATGTACACATAATTCTTTGATAGAATTATATCGCAGGGATCATCTTTCTTGAATTCGAGTGTACATTTTGTGTATGTTATTTTTGTGAATGTAGTATAAAGTAACTAAACTCACATGTATTTAGAATTTGTTTGTATATTTTATAGATATAGCCTAATAATTTAAAACATATTAACAGTGTTTGTTAATATTTCAAAATGTCAACCATAACCTCAAATTATTTTCAAACTACAGCTTGCTCAAAGCAATGTAATTTGTCAACACTGTTGTTACATGACAGTGACGTTGTTCATGACGTGACTCGTCTGTTTCGTTGTATTGTAGAAAAATAATATTTGCCAATTATGAAAACTGATTATATTTCCACAAAGAATTGAAATGGAAAGTTCCCACTTTGACCACTGAAGTACGAATAAAGAACTATTCCTTTAGAAGCAAAATTAAGTTTTAAAGATACATAGGAATCAAGATATGAATAATTAAATTTGAAAACATTCAAATGAAACGAATTTTCAGATCACCATGTGTAGAACCACATATAGTACTATATCGCGTGTAGACAAGGAAAACTTCGCTCCAACATTGTGAAATAAAACATATGGTGCTATGCCGTTTTAGAGTCGCATTGTCCAAACTGCGCATGCGTTACAAATAATTTTTCAAATTTAAGTCTGTTTGTTTATCACATAGATTTATTACTATAAATATTTAATTATAAGTAGTTTAAAAGTCGACAAACCTCTTTATAATTAATAATTTGCCTTGTTAAATGTGGAAGAATAATTTAATTTCCCTTAATGAATGAAGAAATATCGTCGTGGCATCATGGGCAAATCATAGACAAACAAACGATCATACCCCAGAAATATATTTGTCAAAAAGGTGTACGAATTGTGGTTATGTTATAGTAAAAATTGTAAACTAATTAACTAAAACTCGCAGTCAGTTCAATTGCATTGCAATCGTATTTCTTTGAAGATATTATCGTGGGATATCGTGAATAGAAAGAAAAACACCTCTATAGGTACAATAATTTGTGATAAAATAATAGCACTAAAATTATTCAACTCAACATGCAAGAATAATAAAGAATTAGGTAATGTGGTATTCTTGTATTCTAGAATTACTGTCATCTACATCGGAGAAATGTACGCAAACAACACAGTAAATTATACTTGAATTAGGTAATTGTATTACTATGTTACATATTAAAATATTTGAATTGCTCATATGTAATAAATAGGCTTTTATTAAACCTTACAGAGTTGCACACCCATCTTTTTGCCATGAGCTTCTAATTTTTTTGGTATATGTCTAATAGAACATACATGTGTTCATAGAAAGTTGAAGAGTTTTGATATGTCCACCATGGAATCCACAGATCCCATATGATATGAGATAATAATATGCCGAAATTGGGTATTTTGAGAAGAGATTGGGCAGGTTATTGGAATTTATGCTATGATGCATCACTGATTGTGAAAATAACGTGAAGGATGAACACATTATTTATAAGATAGTGAAGTATTTTTCTCTAATTTGTACTTTGCTAAATATGTATCGTAATATCTGTCACTAAATTGTAATCAAGCACATATAGAATGTATTTTATATTTAAATTTCCAATAAAATATGTTTTAGTTTAAAACAACTTGTAGATGGTACAGCATAAAGATAATATTCATTTTGGATTTTGCCAAAACAATGTGTGATGGGTTCTTCTGAACTTTTCCCAACATTGTGGAAGTAAATACTGCAGTGTTATGAACGGCAAGGTAGGCACGGCATCACACGGTATTCCTGTTTTTATGATATTGTTACATTCTCTAAATCTTTTTTATCAATTAATAAATTTGTATGTATCTATTAATTCATACAAATATTTATATTTCATAATAATTTTTTGTTGTTTTAATTCCAAGAAAGTATAAACAAAATAAATTTCCGAACATAAATAAAATTTAATTTTTTACTTCGTAAGTAGAAATTAAACTTTGATGTAATTATTGAATCAAATACAACATGAACATACCTTTTTTACAAGCAATAATATAAATTATTTGCAAGTCTCATTTCTACTCATCTCAGTCTATAAGACATAGATATCAAGGAAAATGTATTGATTATGAATGTTCTATTAGATACACTACAGAAATTCAAGTGTATCAGAGTTGGTAATTGTTTGTTTATATTCTTTGCTACCATATGGGCGTAAATAACACTATCACGTTTTTATTTTCATGAATGGCTTAATCATTCTAGATTAAAAAAAAAAAAGTTAACAATAATAAAAATTGTATTCAATCACAAAAATGTAATGGTGATTAATTCCACGACTTTTGCTAAAACATTCATGTTTCAGTGCATATCTCGACACAGAATTAAATACAGGAATTTAATTAGTTTTGTACATTGTTGATTATGCGACATTATATTGAATAATGTACGTAGACAAATATAAAATAGATGTTTTATTCTTACGTATAGCCAAAATATTAAATACAGCAATTTTAGTAATTTTATTTGCATTTTCAATAAGACGAAATGAAACGATAATATAATAATATAATTTCACATATACCAATAAACATGTATAAATCAATGTATTAGTTATAAGTTCACAAGTTTTTCTGTTTAAAATCTTTTCTGTTAGTCGAAATGGAAGGACCGGTATTTACATTTAATAATATAATTTCACATATTCCAGTAAGCACGTATATATCAACGCAGAAGTTATAACTTCACAAGTTTTTCTGTTAATAATTCACTGGAATCAGTCTTCATATCGTTTATTTATTCTACCTCGTATTTTCTGAGTAATTCTACAAATTCACCGATGAAATAAACTTGCACAAAACTGAATTCAATAAAACACAACTTTGCGTATGCTTTCAGTAATATTATAGTTATAGATGTCAATTTAAATCAGAGGTTATAATTATGTTTTCTGTTTATCCGTCATTTCGTAAATTTCAAAATGGACATTTTGAGTCGACGCATGCGCAGAACAGGCAATACTCCAATTCTATCTCTCTTAGTTGGAACGAAAAATTACACATTATCAATATACAACACACGCAATATAGTAGTATTATATATATGGACGTTATTCATGACGTGACTCGTCTGTTTCGTAGTATTGTAGAAAAATAATATTTGCCAATTATGAAAACTGATTATATTTCCACAAAGAATTGAAATGGAAAGTTCCCACTTTGACCACTGAATTACGAATGAAGAACTATTCCTTTAGAAGCAAAATTTAGTTTTAAAGATCCATAGGAATCAAGATATGAATAATTAAATTTGAAAAAATTCAAATGAAACGAATTTTCAGATCACCAGGTGCAGAACTTAATGCTCCGTCAAATCATATATATTTGGCAACAATCTATAATATTTTTTTTTAGATATTTACGATTTTTTTTTACATCAACAGTTTCTACTTAGGTTATGTTTACACGAGGTCAAAGTATGAATATATAACATAAATGCAATTTTAAATTAAAATTCACCGTTGTGTTGCAATAATTTTGCGCCAGCATCGTGTGATAATTTACCTGGTATACATGCAGAAATGTCGTATTTTGCCATTCGATGGCCGGGGAAATTGTCTCCAACTGTATAATACAACCAGGTCTAGAGGTGCTCTGTTGCGAAACAATATTAATTTTCTCCAGCAGACTCTCTTCATTTAATGACGACATATCAGAAGCCAAACTTTCAGTATCGTTTTCTAAACGGTTTTCCTTAAAATTTATATCGGCCAGAAGTGTTCTTGCATCGATGACAGCTTGGTAAACTCGTAAGCACTGCCCGTCCGATGCCACAAAGCACGCGCTAGGGGAGTTCGACAAGTTACCTAACGTACTAGGTGGCAGCAGCGTCGGTATCCATGCCACGTTGCTAAACGCCGAGGGTTCAGGTGAACTTATTCTGGCCAATTCGCATATACCGCCCGATTTTGAAAGGGGGCCAACGGCGTCGACTTTCCAAAGTATCAATTCGCTGCAGAATCCCTGCAAAAATGTCAAATAATCTAAAAATATTTTGATAAATTTTCTTTTAATAATACCGAGTTGTTCGGACGCGATTTATTCTGTTCTACTATATTGTGGTGGCTTGTCGTTAACAATAGGGGAAGTACGGGATGACAGGTGATGTCATTCACTCTAAATCTGTGGCCAGATGCGCGACTTTTATGGCCGATGCTTAATACTTGAGAATATTTACTCTTATCGGCGAAGGTTAATTGCCAAAGATTCAATGTTCCATTATCGTGTTTGGTTACAAGGTATACAACTGGTGAAGTCTCCTTCATCTCCTCCTCAGATTTTGACATATCCTACAAAATATATTAAAAACATTACAAGAAGAGATTAGACAGTTGCCTACTTAGTGTACATTTACGATAAAACATAACTTGTATCCATTATCTCTACAATTTAAAAATATTTTCATGCACGTAAGAGTTTAGTTTTGTCATAATAATTAATATACAACTTCAAATTTTTAATTGAAATATCCAGAATATTATTGCATTTTCGAATTACCTAATACATTTTAAGTCAACTTCATAATATTTTAATTTATCCAGTTATTATCGAGTTATTTGATACCTAAATTTTCTGACATTTGACATAAATTACAAATATCAGATTTTAAAGATAATCTTTGGCAATAATTACAGGGAATACACTACGTCTCTAAAAAAAAAATTTAAATGCGTAAAACTCTTTTCTTTAAATAGGATCACAATTTGTTTATATGATTTATGAAAATAATGTATAATTTCCTATTTTTTTTTATATGTAATATAATCTATATCATACAATTAAATATTTTACTATAGTAATTGGGCTCGATACAAAATTTAAACAAAATTAGGAAGTACACCATGAATTACTTCATTAAAAAAGATCGACTTTTTATAATTTGGCTAGAGAAAAATTTAGCTCAATTTTTCTTGTTTATTATGCTATACTCTTGAGTGAAACACAAAATTGATGGGCAGTACATATCAAAATGCCAGGTCTATATACTAAAATTAATTTTGAAAAGTATATAGACCTGGCGCGCATGCGTATTGATTTGTATCTGTCACCTATGATTTGATTAAATGACAAATAATGACTGATAATGAAGCATTATGCTTTCGTTGCATTAACGAATTTAGTCACTGCAATCAGTTTAAAAGCAAAGAAGAAAAAAGGCAAGACTATAGAGCAGGTGGTTATATAGAAAAATACATAAAATGTGAGCTAAATTTCGCATAAAATCTAACATGTATTTCTGACACGACAATTTTCATGACATTGACACTTTGCACAAACAGAACGAAATCTAGATAATTTAGCAGTTAAATTCCATATTTTCTTCTTTCTTATTTTATAATATCATTCTAAATTATTTTGAAAATGTTTATAAAAAAATGTTTAAAAAAATTTTATGTAAAATTTACCATCGTGTCACACGAGCCTTAGAATATGTTTGAAAAACTGAATATGCAATAATATATGGGCTGTTTCATTTTGAAATCTAAAGTTGTGTATATTTATGAGAAAAATTAACACTCTGTTGTGCATGAAAACATGTTTATATTTGCAAAGATAACAAAAACAAGTATCTTTTGCTATATATCAATATCGTAGATCCACGTATTGGTTGGAAATCTCTATACCAGTTCAAATCAAAATGTTTTGAGACTAGTTTTGTAATATGCCAACAGATGGCAGCACAAAGGGATTAGTTTCACCGTTAGTAGAACTACAGTTTGTATTATCTGTCATTTACACTTTACTGTGCGGGCAAAGTTTATGCCCATTCTCCTAACATTGGATTAGTTTGAAGGCAATACCGAGTAATAATAATAATAGTTAGAGACCTAATATCCTTCAAGAGCATTAGTCCAATTGCAGAGAACTTTGGCGGCCATGAGTTATTATTACGGCATCGCCTGTGGTGCTGCTAAAGTTGGTTCATCTCCGCTTTTCCCAAATATTTTCTTGAATACAAATCTAGTCTCAAAACATTCTGACGCCACCTCGCTTGCACAAATACAAAACTTACAACAACTTGTGACAAAGTCTCATCTTCTTCTTTCACTATACTCAAACCATATATATCCTTCATTGTCTCCTTTACTAAATTCTTCAGGCAGTGGGCCGTACTATACAGGCTCACTGTCGTTGACATACTGAGGGAATCCCCGAGAGGAAACGCGCACGGTATTCTTGTCGAAAACGACACCTGAGCCTGCCTGAAAGATCCCGGATGGTATTCGTCTAACCACTCGACTACCCTGCATTTAAAGTATTTCTTGAATTCAAATATTATCCATCAATAAAACAAACGTGACGTACCAAATGAGAAAACTGCCATCAACAGGGTGAATACTGAAAAGTAAATCTGGACTGTGATGCCACTCCCTAAGAAATTGTTCGATTCTTGCGTCAATACGATCGGTATTGCTACCGGATTCCATTAGAGGTTCTTCAGCCCCATCATCTGGTTCGGGATTTTCGTGAACCCTTCTGTTTTTTTTTTATTTTTTGATTTATTAGGGTAAGAATAGAAAAAATTATTATCTTATAAGTTCAGATTATAAAACTTTGTAAAGGTGCTTAAGTAAAAAGGTTATTTCTAATTTATTCAAAATTTCATATATAGCAAAATTTTTATTATAATCTAATAAATTAAATACTAAGAGCTCAATAAACTGTTACGCATATAACTTAATATAACCATGTACTTCATGAAGCCTCGAATTTTAAACTTTCATATCAAAATAAACAAAAAAAAGTCAAATTAACCTTTGAAAGCAGACCTGTCTTGTGCTATTATAGTCACAGAGACAGTAATGGCGTCTGCATACAGAACGATTAAATTAATTGCCATAATATTAGATGGAGTTCCTTTAATATAAATTCAAATAGTATTGGTCCCAATGCGGAACCCTGCGGTACTCCAATATCAACAACTAGTCTATCTCAATGTACGCCAAGAGAAATAAGTAACCGTACACTTCGCGGAGATTATTATGCATTAGTATATGGCGAACATGTCCATACCACTTTATATCTCCGCGAAGTCTACGGTTACTTATTTCTCTTGGTGTACATTAGTTTAGTTACATTTAGATTATTTTTCTGTATTTTGTGAATAGAAAATTGTAAAAATCTTAGTAAATACCTTGACATCTCCGACAAAAGTAATGATCCAGCTAACATAGTATAATGCATTTCCTTATTATCCAACCAGTGTAATACAAAAGCGGGTCGTGGATTGCAGAAAGAAATCCTCGGAACCAAAGGAATATCTGTTTCCGCATTAACTGAAGCAGCCAAATGGAAATGTAAACCTGGTGTAACTCCTGTATTAAAACACAAAATCGACACAACAAATATTAAATAAACGATAACAATCGCCAATAGAAAAACAATGAATCAATCACCTTTTGACGTCTATGTTAAAATTTATGCCCTATGCTAATAGAGTTAACGATTTTGTAATCTGGCTGCCATGAATATATGGCAGTCATGACACAGAATAATTTCGTAAAGTGTTCCATGACAAGCTTCTGAATATTTTAATTGTATCAGTAGGATTTGCAAGATTTAAATTTCACCAAATTAGATTAGATGTAATGCAATAACTTCTAATTTATCTTCAACAAGTCTGGGCACGAGTTTAACATAAATATCAAGGAGAGACTATGATTAACAATCACAGATGTTTACCAAAGTTTAACTTCCCCATATGAATATTATAAAAATTAGTACAATGTAATTAAAACTAAGTTATCTTGAAAAATAGAAATATTAAAGTAGATTATGTTAAATGTATGTATGAATAAATAATAGAAAATATATCTTTGCTTTACCAGTTCCATGGTAGCCGTAAGAATGAAAATCATGCACACTGTATGTTGATGGTAGGGTAGGTATGGGTGGTGATGGTCCACCGACACCCTGGCTAATATGTTTGGCGTGTCTACGAATATGGAAACAAGTTCTATAAAGAGAGGAATTTGCTCTTGAATTAAATTATTTGTAAAAAGAAAAAATCTCACTTCATATGCTTTAATCTTTGCATGAACCTGTGCTTGTGACGATGTGTCCTGTATTTCGGATGATGAGCTTGAGGATCGAGTTGAGACAAGTTGACAAGGCCGTCTTCCGGAAGAACTGTTTCTACCCACAATCGGCATATGTTATCTTTGCAAGACGTTACTAGCATGTTAGAGACAGATCCCCTAAGAAAATAACGAGTTATTATAGTATCACATGCAGCATGCTTTGCCTAAGATGATTTATTGGTTATTATTAATATGTCTATGAAATAAATTTATATTGGTATGAAATATTTAAAATATACACTACTTGGATATTTGATATTTTTCAGCTAAATGCTCTGTTAATTTAATAATGCTTGATATTTTCCAAAATTAAATCTTTTTATTCAGAACTATGAAACATTATTAATTGTTACATCAGTTGTGTCTCAGTTCTTTCAATTATTAGTAGGGAGCGGAATCGAGCGAGTCATGACTCATCGCCCATGGGCGCGCTATTGAAATGTTGTATTTTTAAAGAGGTTTTAATTTTATTTATATAATTGAATAACAAGTGGCTGGTGATTATAAAATACAAAATACCCTACTATTTGTTCATTTTCTCTTCTGTAAGACTTGTTCTCTTTGAATTAAGTACATCCTTGTAGATAGAAAACGTCTTTTCTACATCGCAACTGGTTATATTTACGTAATGGAATAATTATTTTATTTCAGCGTATTTAGCATACACAATTGCCGCAATGTTATTAAACCTGGATTTCTATTAAAAACTGCGTCTAAGTCACTTGGAATTATTAATAGCCACATCTAATGTGGTTAATCCATTTTTACTTTCTTATACGTAGTATAAGGAAGTAATGTGAAATTTTCGACTTCGAGATTTTTGCAGATGCCCGCGTTTTGAAGTCCCCTGATACCGAAAAAGATGTTTTTAAAAAATGTCTGTGTGTCTCTATGTGACCACGATAACCGCTGTAGATATCAATTCCAAATTTTGTATTTACGTGTCTAATCTCCCTCTTGAGATCTGAGTAGTTTTTCAGTAAAATCGGTAGACCGGAAGTAGCAGTTTACTTCAGTGAAAAAATTAAATTTTGCCAATATTTCGTCAACTACTAAATTTAAACAAATTTATAAAGAATTCATATGTACTTGAAAATAAAATTGAGAACAATTTTGTTTAAAAAGTTTTTCGAAGCTGCTACCGGAAGTAGGTCTTTTACTCCTATCGAAAATCAGTTTTTTGCGAATATTTCGCATGTCATGCTTTTGAGACAGGTACGTTACGGGTATTAAAGTATTTAAAACGTAATTTTCAATATCTTTTGCATAAAAACAATTTCAAAATTCAGACCGGAATTACCACTTTTACTCTTATCGAATAGCGATTTTTTGCGAATATGTCGTAAATTATGCATTCTATATGTATTTATCAAGAATACAAAAGTATTTAGTACTAGATTTGCAATATTTTTTGAATACATGAAATTTCAAAATTCGGACCGGAAGTAACACTTTTACTCTTAGGGAGTAGTCCTTTTTTCGAATATCTTGCTAAGTATGCATTCTATAGCAATTTATTAAGAGAACAGAAGTACTTAGAATAGGATTTTGAATAATTTTTGTGTAAAAAAAATATAGTATAGTTTGAAACGCTCATACGTATAAGAAAGTCGTGTGGTGGCCACACCTAATTTTTTAATTTGAGATTATATTTTCAAAATATGTCATTAGTTTAGGCAAATTTCCAAAGTGTTCCTGAAGGAATAACAACTGATTTTTTAAATTTGGGATTTGTGTTAGTTCCTTGCACTCAGAAATACTTCGAGCATCGTCATTTAAACATGTAACGAAATTTTGTAAACTATCGAAATTCTCTGCATGAAAACTATTTCTGTGTATGTTTTAGCAACGCTAAGTGACGATATTTTACAGACTTAGCAATAAATTTCGGAATCACTGACAATTAATTTTTATCTCAGAAAAAGTAACATAAACAACGTTCTAGATCTAAATAAATGATAACTAAAAATGTACGCATATGTTATTGAAACAAACATATTATATTGCGAAATATAAGGTAAATATAATAAATTTTAAAAACTCGTCACCCTTGTACCTACGCCGATGAAGAAAGGATTTTATTCATAAAATTCCTTATTTTATGGCAGTTTTTTCTCTGATTCTCTGGAGTAAACAGATGTTACAGTTCGCCCTATGAATTAGTGCTATTCAGATATAATGTAAACAACACGCAGTTTTACATTATTTCTTTTCACGGTTGTGGCTCCGTGGTAGTTTAGCTCGCTCGATTCTGCTCTCTAATTATTAGTTAATAAATTGTACGCTCACTTGTTGAATATGTCATGATAAATTCAGATATTTATGTGTCTTCGTGTTGGCATAACTGAAAATTACACTTTATTATATTTCTAATGTCATACATATGCAAATCAATTTCAGTTAAATGCTCTGTTAATTTAATAATGCTATCTTCACATTACTCAATCTATTTTCAGGGTTTCCTATTGAAGAGGTGAATTAAGTTTCTGAAATACCTATCTATGGTTAGGATTTTCTAACTGGGAATGCACATCACAAATGGCGCCAACAAATTTGAAATTACTGACATTACCAAAAATTAAATCTTTTTATTCAGAACTATGAAACATTATTAACCAGTTTATTATCTCTCCTGTTCTATTCTTTCCTCCTAGTTTAATCACATGTCAGAAATTAAACATCTTAAAGATGAGCATACTACAACCTAAACATAATAATTAATAATAAAATTGTGAAATTACTAAAGTCGAGTTTGATTTGACGCTTTGACAGTGACAGTTTGATTAGTCAAATAACACTTTTAAATATCTAAACATAACCTTTACAAATTATCAGTGAATTTACACATGGGGATATTTCTCCTTACAAAAATCTGTCCTTATAACGGCCCCTAAAGTCATACGGCACGAGCAATTTCTATACACTATTTTATAAAATAACGGGAACCAATCAGAAAACTAGACGGTTATACGACGTGCACAACGATGACCGAATATGAACGATGTGCTTCATATTAACAAGTATAAACCCGAAGCAACGCAATCTAACACATGGGTATAAAATTCATGCATTGCTGTAGACGTTGATTTACCTTTAATAAAACCATGTTGGTTACTATGCAAAACACTCCGAGAATTAAGAAAATCCAATAATCTGGATAAATACTCACACACAACTTGTTTAATTTCAATTTAAAAATCAAGCATCCTTATTGAAAGACCCTTTATAGGTGGTTATTACGGTTTGTCATCTAACAAAATGTATACAACTTTGGCAACTGCTAAACATTTTATAACTAACAGTGTTGCCAGACGTAGGGATTTGCACTTAAAATAGGGATTTTAAAAGTAAAATTAGCGTAGGGGAGGATTTTGCAGAAATAACTGAAATGTAGGGACTTTCAATCTTATAAACACAATGAAAAAGCCTGTAAAATTATTTCATTTTTCATTCTCAACATGCCAGTATTCAGTGTTGCCAATCTTGCAAATTGCGGAATTTTAGGTTAAATCAAGCAACACGGGTGATTATGGCATGTTGTATCATCATGCAGAATATTTCCTCTCGTTGCTGGTTAGTGCGTTACTGTCTGATTTTAACCTGTGCTGTGATTTTAACTAGTTTGATTGGGTAAGTACATTTTTGAATAAAGTGGGTGATAAAAGGTATTTACTTATTTATTGAAGTTGGTAGTGTTAAGCAAGTGAAGAGGCTTCAACGGATAACGATAAACCTTCTACTAGTTCTACAAGTTCGACAGGTTGGCGGAATCAAGCTTTTTTGTCAAGATGGTTAGAAGATGATGCTTTCAAAGGTTGGTTAGGAACCGTGCCAAATCATCCTTATAAAAGCGAATGCTTGGTGTGCAATAAAACCATTATAGCAGGCAGAAGTGAACTTATCAAGCATAGTAAAACTTCCTTGCATGTGAAAGCTCTTCGAGCAAAGTGTGCAAATAGAGATCTGCAAGAATTTTTCAAACCGCATGTAGAAAATGATAAAATTCTGAAATTCGATTGAGCTTAATTACTGCTGAACAGAATGTTGGCTTCAATGCAATGCAGAAACTCATTGAATATATGAAATATATATTTATAGACAACCAATTATCAAAGAAAATCAGGTTACGAAGGACAAAATGTACTAACATCATAAACAATGTGTTAGCACCAGCCATAACAAATGAATGTGATGCATTTCTAAAATTGAAGTTCTTCTCAATCTTAGTAGATGAAAGTACAGTCGTTAGTAACGACAAGAATTTTTGCATTTTAGTTAAGTATTTCGAAAACTGCAAAGCAGTTGTCTGTTTGTTAGATCTCATTAATATAGCAGAGAGTGCTACTTCGGAGAGCTTGTATAATGCTTTTACCACTTGTTTAGCAAATCATAATTTAAACATAAATAATATAGTAGGTTACTGCAGTGACAAGGCTAATGTAATGATGGGTCAGAATAATTCCTTTATGAGTCGATTATTACAGAACAATCCTCAAACATTTGTTTTAGGATTGTTCTGTAATAATCAAACATTTGTTTTAGGATGTGATGTTCTTCCAACTTCGCAAAAATAGTGTTATCCCTGCCGCATTCAAATGCGGTAGTGGAACGTATTTTTTCCATATGTATAGACATAAAGACAAAAAAAAAGGAATAGGTTACGTACCAAAACGTTACGTTCTCTTTTAACAATCAAAACAGATATGAAAAATAAAAATTTAAACCCAAAAACATTTGATATTACACCAGAAATGCGGCAATTGTATAAAAACAATTTATATAATTTAGGACGTCGACAGACTAATGATCAGTATTCAGATTCCGATTCTGAGTAGAACGTTACTATTATTTTTGTTTTTTTACAGAATTTGTGTTATTGTTTTTATAGAATTTGTATTTTTTTTTACTTGTAATAAATTTGTTAATGAGAGATGCATTTTTATTTGTAGTAACATATTATGGTGAAGTTATCCGTTTTTTATTACCGCAAAGCGTGCGTAAGCGTAGGGACATGTAGGGATTTTTGTAATTGCGAATAGGGATTTCTCGGTTGGTACTTCTGGCAACACTGATAACTAATGATATGCATTGCCAGGTATGAAAATCTAACCATACTTTGTGATTAGTGATTTTTTTCTCAATTTTTTTATTTTGTATTATAAAAATAACATACAAAAAAATGTAATTTGTACATTTTCTATACCTGTATATTCTATTTACCAATAAGTTATTTTTCATAAGTATATTTCTGATACATTTACGAATGTTTCTGTTTTTTTTTATGACCACTATATTATCTGTATAATATATTATCACAAAAAAGGTTTAAAAAACTAGCTCATGAATTACATATATAAACTGCACGGACAAACACTTACTTGGGCATATATTTACTGGTAGTCCTCCATGAGATGTGTGTGACAGCTCTTGGATGAGCAATGTAAACAAAGCCATAATCCAACTCTGGATGTCCTTCAGAAGTTTTCGAAATTAAAACTGTAAATTTTATTGATATGACTTTTTAATAAATATGTGAATCATAAATGTATCACTTACAATGTTTATTTTCATACCAGATCTTGACCAATCTATCATTTTCACCAGATGTCGCAAATAATGTACTATCAGGACTGAATGCAAGATGCTGCACTGGGGTTGCTGTATTAACTTTCCACACGCAGTGCCATATAGTCTGTTCATGATCTGTAAATTATTATAAATATTATTCAAGAGAATTATGAGAAGTTTCAAATATCGCTAAAAGCTACTACATTTTTTTTTAAGTAAAATCATTAAATATTTATCATTTAGCAGTCTATAAAAAATATATAAGCAAAGGTGGTATTTTAGTTAGTTGCAGGGATCATAGGTCCACAGAAAACTTAAAAACTCAAATGACAAGGGAATTGGGAAATAAATATGAGGTCTTAGATCCTAAATTGAAAGATCCACAGATTATTATAGCAGGTGTATAAAAAGAATACATAGATATGCAGTCGGAGGATATTATGAATGCAATTGTTAGTCAGAATGACTTAGAAATATTAAATAGTGATATATGAGAAAAATTAAAGATAAATAAGTATCTTAGTAAACGGAAAAGGAATTATGATAATATAATAATTCATGTTAAATATGATGCATTTGACAAAATACTAAAGAGGGGAAAAATTAATGTTGGGTGGAAAAATGCGATGTTTGTGAATACATAAATATATTAAGATGTTACAAATGTGCAATATACAATCATTTTCCCAAGGATTGCACAGTAAATAAAGCATGCGCCAAGTGTGAGGGTGAACATTGCACAACTGAATGTGATAATGATGGAAGATGTGTAAATTGCAAGAAAATATTTAAAAAATTAAAAATTAATTTAAATGTGAATCACACAGCATTTGAGAGAAACTATCCAAGCTATCAACAGATCTTGGAGGCATAAAGGCCCAAGATTAAGTATATACAGCAACTACAGAAAGAATGTAACAATAGTAATATTGTAATTTTCAATTGTCAGGGATTCTTAAATAATAAAGATGAAATATTACAATTATGAGATGACTGGGAAACATTAATTTTAGGACTGGTTGAAACACATGTTATATATAATATATATATAATACGAAATGGTAAGAGCAATAACAAATAATAGAAGAACTGGTGGAGTCCTTTTGTATTTGAAAAATCACTTACAGCACGAGGTAAAATCTGTTTATAGTGAAACATATGTATGGTCAATAGGAGTGAATGTACATATAAATAAGCAAAACTATTTAATCACTGACATTTATCACCCTCCAAACATGTCTGATGGATTACTTTTGGAATTCCTAGACGAGTATATAAATGATATAATCGATTACGAGGGTAATACAATATTAACAGGTGACTTTAATATAAAATTAAAAATCTATTTTATAAAGATGCATTGACTCAAATTGTTACCAAAGATACTAGAATAACGCAAAACAGTTCAACATAATTAATTATATTGTAACAAATAAGAAGACAATAGAACATAAAGTACATCTAACACCAACAATAAGTGATCACAACATACTATCCATACAAACATCAAAAGATTACTAATGATACATTGAAAATTTGTAAAAGGAACTATACAAATTACAACTCTGAGGCTCTTCAAGGTTATCTGATGAACATTCAGTGGAACAATAATTCCAATGATGTAAAATATTGGCAAAAAGTTTCATTGCATCAAATACTGATATTATTTATACAATGTATCCAATGAAGAAGATGAGTGTACCAGTTAGATATACCGGGGTCGATATATTTTAATTTCTGATACGAAAGTAGAAAGAGGAAAAGAGTGCGACGAAATAAACTAAAGATAAACATAAGCGAGGCTGCCACACTCGACAAACGTGTGCTATGAAATGTAAGACGTGGGGGTCCCCGCCACTGCGTTGCTCTCCCACCAATGTTAGCAAGCAGGCGTCGCTGCATATCATAAGGTCATCTTCTGCATATGATAGAAGTGCAAACCGAAATTAAAATTTGACGACTATGGTATGAGAAACAAATGAATTAATACACAAATAACAGATGAAATGAAAGTTAAAACACACAAACTACATAATAGCAGTATATACTAAAAGCGCAGAGTCGTGGAATAAACAAAGTCTCAAATTTAATAAAAAGGGCAAAAGAAACATATTTCGAAATATTACAGGATAACAATACAAATAACTCTAAAGAGCTGTGGAAAAATTTAAAAATGATACTTTCAGATGATAAAAAAATTATTAGGTAATCTATTGTATTTCAGAATAAAGCAATTATGAATAACATGAAGATAGCACAGAATTTCAACAAATACTTTGTGTCTAGTGTACAGGACATAGTAAACAGTATACCAAAACGTACTGAAACATATTACTTGCCGCAGAAAACGACAAGTGCGGAATTTACTCAATTCAAAACACTTTCAATGTATGATATGAAAAAAGTCTTTATTTCTTTAAAAAATACGGGAGATGTTGCGGGGGATGGCGTTACTTGCAGAATTTTGCAGGATGTGTGCATGGTTGCCGCTAGTAGATTATTGGACTTGATAAATACTTCCTTGACATCAGGTGTATTTCCAGAAGAATGGAAGACTTCTTACGTGGTTTCTGTGGAAAAAGTGAACGGTACGAAATTGTGTAATGAGTTCCGTCCAATTAATACTGTTCCGGTATATGATAAAGTACTGGAAATTTGTGTAAAAATCAACTTGATGACTATTGTCACAAAAACAATATCATAGTTCCTAATAAATCGGGTTTTAGAAAGAATCATTCTTGTGAAACTGTTATTATGTACATTTGTGATAAGTGGTTAAAAATTATAGATGACGGGTGTTTTGTAATGGCAGTATTTATAGATTTGCGCACAGCTTTTAAAACGATTGATAGGGACTTATTAATTAGTAAACTAGAGGGTTTAGGAATTAACGTTGGACAGTGGGTAAAATCATATAAGACAAATACACCACAAAAAGTAAAATATAATGGCTGTACATAAGATGCAGTAAAAATTAACTTTGGTGTTCCTCAAGGAACGGTACTGGGTCCACTACTATTTAATATGAACGTGAGTGACTTGGTTATAAATGTGAAACATTGCAATATTTGTATGTTCGCAGATGACACAATGATATATGTATGTGGGAACAATTTAGATCAAATGGTTATTGAAATTAATGAAGGTATATCATCGTTATTTAGGTGGCTTTGTAATAATAAATTATGTATACTAGTAAATCAAAGTACATGATTGTAGGTAGCAATTATAAATTTAGTAGATTAGATGTTAGTAATGTTAAAATTAAGATAAATGATTATGAACTGGATAAAGTAAGCGAAATGAAATATCTTGGAATTATAATTGATGAGAATTTAAATTTTAAGTCACATGTGCAATACGTGATAAATAAAATGTTTGAAAAAGTTCACTTCCTACGTAGAACTTCGAGGGGTTTGTCTATAAAAATAAAGTTGCTACTGTACAAATCGCTAATAGCACCTCATTTAGGTTTCTGTTCGACCCTGCTTTTCAATTTGAATCAAAATGAGGTACAGCAGATTCAAAAAATTCAGAACTCTGCCACGAGAGTGATATTAAAGTGTAACAGACACATTCCTATAAAATTGATATTGATTACGTTAAATTTAATAAGTGTGAAGCAACATATTGTTTATAGAGCTCTCGTATTTATTCATAGAATTAAGATGGGGTATTTGCCTCCACATTTAAGTAATAGGTTAGTAGTAGTGCAAGATATACATAATTATAATACTAGAAATATAAGTAATTTCTATATAAGTCGGTGTAAACGTGTACAAACAACAAAAAACATTTTTGTTCGCGGTTTAGAAGAATATAATAAGTTACCTCCAGAAATTAGGAATTGCGTACTTGTAAACACATTGCATCAATGGTGTTTCTATTTTCTATTGATGTGTGTTTATGCACTTGTTTTTGCACAATATCAGTGATCTAATAATATAGAACTACTAGATGTACTGTAGAGAGATAGGAATTGACCTCTACATACAAAGGACACAGATATACAAAACCGTTAGTTGTGGGCAAAACAAGGCGCCAATACATGGTTTTGTATATAAACTTTCTCAATTTTTTTATACATATTTATTTGTCAATTTGGTAAGTTGGATAATGTATTTTATTAATAGATTTCTTTTAGTATTGATTTTATTTCATACACCACCGACATTATATTTCTTTAAAGAAATGAGTATAAAAACCAGTGCGCATTCATGATGATTCAATCAACTATTTTTTTTTATAAAATTGTAGTTGTAATTAGACACATTTTAAGAATTTGCTTTTAAACATTATAAGCCATTACAAGCTATACCAACATATTCGAATTTTGCTCCTATGAAACGGTCAATTTCGTTCATCCTTGTCAAACTTTCGATGCTCATATATTTTCCTTCTCTCTTTCTAATAAGCAAAACATAGCGTAAAGTGCATCTAGTAGTATAATAGTATTAGATCATTTCACAATATACATATTTTAATTTAGTGGGTTGCTGCATTAACAGACAGGTGCTGACATTGTATATGTAATATTACTTCCGCATATCTATTTTAAGTTCTAGTTTAAGTATTTGTAAATTTATTTAAAAGTAGGTGTTATAATTAGATAATATAAACTTTATACTATTGGATGTACTTGTTTCAATTTATTGCATTACAATCAATATGTAATATTAGTTTGATACATCTATTGTTAAGTTCAATTAGTTATACATATAGTATATATGATTTGTAGGGTTATTTCAGAAAAAGCAGTAGTTTCTACAATACTGAGTTCAAGTCTAATGCTAGTTTCTCTGTTTCGTATGTATTTAATAATGAATAAGAATACATACAAATTTCTTTTATTACCCAATCGTACCTTAATAATCACATAAATCTATAGATATATTACAATATAATTGATGGATTAATCAATTAAGAGATAATGTAAATTAAAACTTTGTTACAACAAGATTCAAATATATAGATATACTACAAAATTATAAATACATCAAATAAGATTATATTTTATATAAAAAATATCTTGTGAAATTACCTTGCTTATCATCATCATAGCTTTCGCCCAAAGTAAATTTAACCTGTGGTTCCTTATGTTCACCTGCCTGCGAATGTAAATGCCATAATTGAACTAAAGAACCAGCAGTCAATAAACGGGTCCCTTCTAAATTCCAGCTTAAAGCACGTACTGGAGAATCAGTTTTCAATGTGCCAGTCTGAACCCACCGATAATCCAAACCCTTAAATGATTCATGTAATTCTTTCAGTTCATACTGAGAAACCACATTTCTTTACACTTACATGAGATAAATTGCTATTAATAAGGGGAGTTGGCTCGTAAATGCACACGGTCTTATCATAAGCAGCTGCTATTTTACCAGTGTCACAGGAGCAATCAATTGAGCTTATGCGAATGTAATCATGGACAGCTCCCGGGATAATTTGAACTCTTTCAAAAGTCGAAGCGAGTATTACAATGTTACAACCTGCCGCGTAGGCCTGAAATTGGCAATGTAAATATTTTTATTTAAAGTATACTGTTTGTCTTATTAAATACATACAGTGAAAGGCACCCCTTCAACACTGCCCACTGCAAAACATTTATCGCCCGCATTGCAAGCACCACTCACTATTTGGTGCAAATTCATGGTATCCTTTCAGCACCGAATAATTCGCAGTCGCATCTCAAGTAAGGGCAAATCAATTTATATTAATTGTCCACGTACATTTGCTACGCTAGATTCTGCGTTTACCCGAGTGACAATTCTCAGTTTTTATCAGCTGATAGATGTCAAAAAAAATATATACGATCGATAAGTATGTAGGACATACTTGCCGATTAAATCTATTCATATTTTACCGGATAATTCGGGTTTTGATAGATTAATATAAATTAGGCAATTATTTGAATTGTCGTCAATTACAAAATATATTCTTAAAATATGTAAGGTAGCAGTATATATTACATTTGTTATGCCTTATATAAAATTGCAAGAAGTGTTTTGTAATGTAACGCTCATGTTATCAATTTGTGTGATATATTAAAAAGGCGGGATAGACTATTGAATTTGCCTGTACCTACTTATAATTTGAGGAAAAAATCTTCAAAAAATAGGTTTACCTAAATATTACACAATATCTCTTCTATTAAACTGTAAAATATATCCAAGTACGTAATAATGAAATATTTTTATCGATAAAATATATTACAGAATTTTTGAATTTTATTATTTATTATATTCTTGGAAATGGCCTCTTGCATATAAAAATACTGAAGTTATTAATATCTAAATAAAACAAGAGAAAACACAAAACATGGAAGGAATTATTTTATTATCCTCGAAAATAAGAAGAGTTCCAATTATACATGGGCGAGATAGTGGAAGTGGATCTGATTTCATCCAAACTTGACCGACTCGTGTTTTGTCGGCTCTCGAGGAAACCGGTACGTTATACGGTACCCGAGAACCGACAAACCACGAGTCGGTCTAGTCTGAGTGAAAGCATATCCACTTCCCCTATCTCGCCCATGTATAGTCCCAATAACAGGTCCCAAAAATTAGTGATTAGAAATGTAATTTTATCAATAAATGTTTCTACTTCTATTTTTTGAGCAATCCTCCACTTGAAATACACAGTTTTGCAATAAAATATGAATTGGCCTCCCTTGTATTTACTGTATTCTCGATTGTTTTCAAGCCAATTTAAAACACCCGCGAAATTTGAAATATTCTAGTGGGATGAATTCTATTGCACTTCAAAGTTGATAGTGCTAAGAGTGCTATATACAGAAAATATAAAGTAAGTATACAATGAGAAGGTGTTCCTATGAACACACGTTCTTAAAAGAACTAGCAAGGAAAACAAAAATAAGTATTTAAAATTAAAAGAACACTTTGTCTCTATCAAGAATATTTAGAAAAAACGACACATTATTTCCTTTAATATTTAATGGGGAGGAAATTGCACTAAAACCACATGTACTATACTAATTTTAATTGCCCCATCATTATACACATTCCATTCATTTATATTGGGTTTTCACTGTAAAATTATATGAAACAGATGATAAGATATCAACTTCCGTTATTTCCGTTAAAAAAACTACTTGCAAATCTGCATGATTCATTATCATAAAGCAATTATTTAGATTCGAACACGCTCTGAAAAATAAAATGTCCAATTCTAGTTATATAAATGTAGTGAACAATTACAGCGTCGATGACTTTGTGCAGTTTTTGAGAATTGTGAGTGCCTGTTTTATTTATTTTTTGAGCTAAATAACGGCTCACCGTTATGTATAATAGGTACATGTCAATATTTCATATATAGAGCAGCAATTATGAGTAGTTTCTAGACATATAGTAGAATTAATTAGTTTTTTTTTTGTAGAATGAATTATCAGAATTTGAGAAAATAGTCGTACATAAAAATATAGATGGACACACTTTTCTGGTAAGTAGGCATATCTATCTAGCTCAAAGAAATTTTAATGTATAGTGTGTAAAATATAGTATCTTAGCGCTATATATTTAAGACTAGCATTTTTAAATTCCGTTTTTTGGGCGTTAGAAATCAAAGCATGTAAATTTTATGCTTCAAGCAAAAAGATAGAGAATTAACGAAGTGAACGGTTATACCTTTTTGCAAAAAAGTCAGTGGGTGTTGCAAGCACTAGAAAAAATGGCTAAATTAAAAAAATTACAGCGTAAATTTATGCATTATATAACTCGGTATTTATATTTGGAACATAAAAATAGTAACAATAGCTAAACATACGCCTAATTTTTTCAGTGATGTATGAAATAATATTTATAATAATTTACGTATCCCATTGCATGCTTTTACAGATATCTGTTATATTTATGTCCCCTTATAGTGTAGCACATATAATATAGATGACGCTAATATTTTGAAGTACCAAGGCCAACTGTATAATATCGCTGGGCGATAAGGCAGTCAAATAACGAGATTTTCTGATTCTTATAACCTCAAAATATTGATCCTTATGTGGCGCCATCTATCCAAAGCACAATAAAATGCTTGGTAATCGGTCAGCATTTTTAAAATCACGTGATAAAAATATGCAATATGATTGGCTTATATCAAATCTACTGTTATTGACATTTGACTGATATGACATTTATTTTGTCTATTCCATATTCTTCCCTACTTAAATTATTCTAATACCACACATATTCAGTCGTTTCATTTAATGTGTGCTACATATTATATACTATAATATATTTTGGAAATTACGTCGAGTACCAATAGAAAACTATATATCCAGTATCCAGTTTAGATGTGAGCAAAACAAGTCATTTCTTTGACTCGGTTCATACTCGGTTCAGCTCCTCATGAGCCGGGTCACGAAACCGGCTCCAATTATACAAAATGTTTGAAAACAATTTATTTGAAGCTATAATGCACATAAATTTGACAAATTATCAGATTGTTGTACACAAATTAAGCAAAATATATGTAAAACTAAATTATACATTCATTTGGTATTTATAATTATTGAAGAGTATGCCAGTCGAACATATAGTAATTAGAACTAGTGCATTTCATAATTTTCATAGCATTATTAAATGGCAATTATGATTATGATGCAGGTGTAATAAAAATATTTGTAAGAATTTTGTAACTCACAGACAACTAATAAATTAAATATTTTATTTTATACAATACAATGTAACCACTCTAATTATATATGCACTCCACAAGGCACTCTAACTAGAAATTGAATATGAACATTGCTTAAATTTTGGCAATATTCTAGAAATTTGAAAATTAATGATGTAAAACGAGGTTTGCTTATACACCCATAACCCAGCTGATTCTAATTCTAAAAAAATCAAAGCAAAAGAATTACATTTTCATGTTTCTCCAGAATTGATATAGTATCGCCATCTAATTATTACTAGTAGAACTACGAAAAACGAAACTCCTAGTTCCGAACCGAAATTAATTTAATTCTTAGATATGCAACTCACATTACACCTCTTTCGTCCTACTAATCCATCCCCAAAATAGTGAAATATGGCTATGTTTATCCATCCATTTTGTATTTACCTTAATAGTTTTTATTCTTCACTTTAAATGTTCGGAGATAAAATAGTAGATCTACTTTAAAGTGAAATCTGCTACACATATTGCTATATTTTAAGACATTCAAAGTGAAGAATAAAAACTATTAATGTAAGTAAAATTGACATATTTAAAAAATGTTGTGCATTATATATGATACTAACTTAGTAATAAATTAGAAACATATCTTTTTAGTTGCTTTATTTTTATTTGAAAACTTATTTCTATTTCAAAATATTAAGGAGAAAACATTCTAAATTATTCTTACATTTGAACTTATTCATTCCTTAATTGAAAATCGTCGATCTTCTCTTATAACATTGAATAAATTAGGATATTCTGTCGCTTCCAACCACTCACGAAAACGAATTGATTTTGGATGTGGAAATGCATGGAAAACTTTTACATTTTGGTCACATTTTGACACATAACATTTTCTTCTCGGCATAATTACTAGGAAGTCTAGAAAAAAGTGCTAATAAATAAATAAATTATGCAGAATACATATTTACGTACATGCAATTTTAAGAAATAAGTTAATATTTTATAATTGTGATTAATAATTTTAAATGCGAAGCTAAGCGCTGAAGTACCATATCTGATCCTAAAATTGCGTGATCAGATCTTAACATACGCCACCTACCAACTACAGGCAGAAGTAAAACGATGTCCACGCAATCTCAATTTAACATTTCCCCCCCTGGTTAGCACGCTCTGTGCTAATTAAATATATAGTCTAAGTTAGTAGCTGTCCATGACTTTTAAAAGTGTCAGCCATTTGCATTTTAGCGATTTTTATGTTTCACAATTTCCACCCCCGCTTGAATATGAATTTGACACTAAAATCTCATAAGCGCAGTTTAAATTGTCTTCTAGCAGTGATTTTGAAAATTATTAACATAATCTAATCAACTTTAACATAATATGAATTTGAAATTACTAGTTATTAATGTTATTTCATCATATTGGTAGGCACCTACTGTTGTTGTTACAGGTGAGCAATTCAATGCCACTACAAATTACCAGTGACCGGAAAAATCTCAAAACAGTGTAACTAATAATAATAATATTATAAATAAAGTTATTAAATATGTCTTTTCTATACCTATATTTTATTTAATATTTAGTTATTTTGTACAGTAGGCAAGCATTGCTGGAAAATTTATTTTACTTGGGTGCCAAATGTCAAAAGGTGTAAGAATATTAATATTTATCACAGACTAAACAACAATTGTTTAGTCTGTGTATTTATGACAGTCTTCAAATGGCTTTTGTAGGTTATCTTACTTGATATAAAATACTGCAATATTTAAAATTTGACGGCACATTATTGGCGCATATCGGTTGCCAAAGCGACTCAACCACATATTGAATTTCTTAAAAAATCACAACTTCTATTACTAAAAGAATTGCACACATTTGTAATTAAGAATATTAAAATAACATGGAAAATCTTAATTTCAGAATCTGGCAGAATTTGAAATTAACAATTGGAGACCATTTCTAAATACTTACCAATCTCAGAAGTTCTGGTCGTTTCTGAATCAATTACACCAAAACCCAGAGAACTTCACATACGTCCATCAACTTAAACCAGTCATACCGGCAAAACCTTCTATAAGCAGGTCACGTCTTGAGAATTTGTCTCAAAATGTGCCTTTTCTAGAATCGCTAAGAAATGCTGTTAAAAGTAGGGTGGGCGTTCAACAACGTAGGGAAGAAGACCAAAAACCTTTGTTTCAAAATCAAGATAGAAATGATAGAAGAGAAAAGGCACCGCCTCCCAGGCCGCCAATTTTCAAAAGACCTGTCGCCTCTCCCGCGAAGGATCCGAATTCAGAATCTGAAGAAGGTAGTGATGACGAAGAAATGATTTACGAGACGCCAGATGACCAGGAAGTGGAGATACCCAATAATACTCAATTCGCTGTAAAAGCACAGAAACCACTCCCCGAATTACCACCAGCATTTTCACAACAACTGAATCTCTACGTGGATCCAGATCAGCCCAAACCGCAAGGAATTAATGAGGAAAAGCCAGCGCAACGTAAACTTTTCCGCTTAGAGCAACACTACGCCAAGCAGCGAGAGAAGGAACGAGAATTGGCCGCACAAGCAGCGCAAAGTATTAGCACTAAAGCGAAGATACAAAATAATCCGTTGCCACCTGTGCCTAATAGAGAAGTTTCCCCAAGAGTCAAAAGAACAGCGGAAAGAGGTAGTACGTTTCCTAGACCGCCAATCATTTTGCCCAGAATAGATGCTGCAATACGACCAGATTCCCCAGATCCAGCACCAGAAAAACCCATGGAACAAGAAGGTAAGCACAACTCGCTTACCACAACCACAGACAACTATATAAATCGACTGTATTAATGTACCAAATTGCAATCCTACACAGTAGACGTTCAGTAGTATGAACAAAATGAAACGCAGACTGTTTCCACTAGCGATTTGTTCACATTAAAGATTTCACGCTTAAAACAATAATTAATATAGACCGGACACGAGCTGAGTTCATTTTGTAATTCAAGTCGAGTAAAGGAGTATTAATATTTACTAGCAATACTTTCTCAAGGTTCTCTTCTATAAGATTTGTTCTCTTTGAATGAAGTACATACTTGTAGAGAGAAAACGGCCTTTCTACATCGCAACTGGTTATAGGTGTATACTGGAATTATTCTTTTATTTCGGCGTATTTAGCAGATAGATTTTGTGTCATTGTCCCCATACACAATTGCCGCAATGTTATTAAATCTGGATTTCTATTAAAAAATGCGTCTAACTTTTGCCGAAGGCCACATCCGAAGTCACTTGGAATGCTTTTGAAATTATTAATATTAATTTTCAAAATATGTGATCAGTTTAGACAAATTTTCAGTGTTCCTGAAGGAATAACAACTGATTTTTTAAATTTTGGACTTGTGTTAGTTTCTTTGCACTCAGAAATACTTCGAGCATCGTCATTTAAACATGTAACGAAATTTTGTAAACTATCGAAATTCTCTGCATAAAATCTAGTAGCTGCCAACCATGTTCCCCATCTAGTTATTACTCGCGAGGGAGGCAGTGACAAAGATGGAAGTTTTTTCCTGTAAAGAGCTACTCTCGATGGTGCTTTTCTGAAAACTTTTTTAAAAGCGGATGCAAGTCTATCAACTTCCGGATAGTTGTCTCTGATATATTCACAGATTCTGTGGAGAGCATATGCTGCACAAGTAATATGCAACATATAAAGATATGTTTCCTTTAATAGGTTGCCTGGTTGTCGTCAATGGTTTTAGCAACTGTTTCCGCATCAACTGTATTTATAACTTTAAATGCTATATTACATATGCGTTATATGGAATAGTTGGATGTAGTACACCAGCTACACCATTTACCACACATATCGAAACATACAATCAGTATGACCCTTAATCTAATTCGCCATTGTTTCACGATGCCATTCTCGACGTTCTTCCATATCATATCTGAAAAAGTAACTTGAACAATATTCTAGATCTAAATAAATGATAACTAAAAATGTATGCGTATGTTATTGAAACTTAACGAAATCCAGTGCACACTTACGTCAAGATAATAATTAATTTGCTGGTACCTTCGATTGCGTGCGACTGTGGACTTGCAATAAGCATGTAAACGGTCCCAAAAGGCCGGTTCCTTAAGATTCCGAGTCTTGTTGGGCCTTCGAAACCTTCACAATTTGGAATTTCAAGCTTAAAAGTGAAACATGGGATACATATGCGATCGCCTGTCAGTTTGAAGTTTCTCGGGATTTTTTGATTCTCGTGGGAATACATCATAACGTAAGCCATTTTTCTGTTACAACATCGACTGTAGGCTCCCCTTTAAAAGCCCATATCTCTGTACACGCTCCACCATAAAGGAAAATCTCTCCGTCGAGGAACCCTTTAAGGTCGTCCGTACAACCATCCCAAAGGACAGCTTTCAATTTCGCGTATCCAGAGAGGAGTTCTTTGCACAATTTCGCTGATTTTTGTCGATTTTAACGGTTAGGTTCGTAACCAATGCGATTCGGCTTTTAGTATGTTCATAATAACAGTGAAAACAATGAAAAAACGAAACTAACTCCCCGTACTTTATTTATGTTACGAAATATAAGGTAATTAGAATGAATTTTGTAAACTCCCCATGCTTCTACATACCCCCATGAAGAAAGGAATCTAAGAGAAAAATCGTTTTTTTTGCTGCCGTTTTCGCGACAACAACAGATGTTGCAGTTCACCACATGAATACATTATTTCTTTCGTCCGTCGTAATTTCGGCCTCGTACATCCGGTCTATAATAAGTAAATTATAAAGTTAAATACATTATCTATTTTCTTAGTGAAAATCTGTACCTATATAAAATATTTTTCCTCAGTTTACTACAGGTATACAGATAGAAAAGGTGCAGAGGAACTACTATCAGAACCTTTTGGTGACGGAACTTACTTGGTTCGCCCGAGCAGAAGCTTTCATGGTACACTATCCGTCAAACAAGAGAATAAAGTCTACCACATAGGGATTAAAAAGGTTGATGGTAACGTGCTTGAAATGGTGTCGTCCGGGTTGAATTTGAAATTCAACACGCTCAATGAAATTATAGATTATTTCAAAGTTAAGCCGCTTTCTGTTAGGAATAAATACAACGAAATTATAGATATTTACCTTGATCAAACTCTACCAACTGATCGAACCTAGCTTAGGTAGTAGATAACTTACAGCTTTGTTTGTTGTTTCTACACTAGCTGCACTATTTCCTAAAATATATTGTACTAAATGCTACAAATTATTGGGCAACAAATCGTGCGCATACGAATTTTCGTTGATTACTACATTCATGTTTAAAGAAGTGTAACAATTAGTTTAGAAACTGAGGATCAGTGGCGACGCGTGGTTCAATACTTTGGGGGGCACAACCTTAGAATAAAGGAGAGTGTTGTTGGCAAATCGCCGGGGGCAAAAAAATGTTTGGGGGCCACGGCCAAAAATACTTTTTTATGTCAAAATCTAATACCTAATTATTTATATTATAATTTATTGTAAAAGTACAATTATTTGCATTACTTAAATTTATAGCAGGTGTTAGTTGCTTGCTGAATGGCTGCAATTTTGGATCTGTTGCTCTTTGCTGTTCTGGGATAATAATGTTAGTCGAGTGTAGTTCATTTTCGAATTCCTGTTCAAAGTTGTGCTGAGTACTTGGGCCTGGCTGTATGTCAGTGGAGGCGATAGAGCTGCTTCTGGATCCGGAAGTCTTAAATATGCGGCTACATCCGACGGTATTTTCCCAAATTTGTTTATACCAACACACTGGATACTGCATTCTCCGTTGTGATGCTGGACAAAAAATCTCTTGTAAGGAGTATGTTTCGGTCTAAGCAATGTATATTTTCTGACACACTTTAAGTTCCTCTCCCCAGTAATTACAAAGCTTCTACTTGTGTGCGTTTTATTGTCGAATATTTTAACAAAATCATGGAGCTTTCCTCTTTCACGTTTTCAATTAATAAATTTCTTAATTCTTCCCGCCTGCACGCCCCAGCTATTCCAAAAATTGTCGCCACTTTATGGAGAAGATAGATGTTATCTGGAGCATTGGATAAAAACTTCTCTACGTCATCTGGACCTAAAATTTTTGATTTTTTTGGTCTAAAGCCAACCATATTTTTCTTGAGAAAAGCAATTACCTTGAAATATCTGCTTATGTCGATATTTCTCTTGAGCTTGAGCATGGTTTTCACCATTGAATATTTTGACCAGAGTGTGGACGGTTGACAGGATGCAGATAATTCAGAAAAATACACTAAATAAATATCTTCTTTATCAATACTTGTAATGCTTTTCCTTAAGCTCTATTTGCAAAAGATCTCGTATTCTTTTTCATATCTTCTCTTTGATTTTTCTGGTAACAAGTCCGTTTTCACATTTTCTGCTGCCAGAAAAATTTCATCGGGAACTCCTTCGTTTGTATTCTCATCGATTCCCTCGAGACAAATATTTATTTTAATGAGGATTCACTTATTCACGAGCAAAATATTTTAGAAGTGCACTGACAGTTTTCTGACAATAAACAAACAAAAATGAAAGTAAATAACTGGTTAGTTACACATGGTAACTAAAGCATTTCGCAACCACCATAATATACCGGCTTAATAGGGTAAGTTCGGGAAAGTTCGACCACTTTTTGGGGAAAAAATTATAACTTGCTTGTGTTCTGAGATAAAATTTTCTTTACACCGCAAAGCATTGCCCAAAGGGTTTAGAGACATATAAAATATAATTTATGATATCATAGCAAAATACATTTTTATTTTGAATAAAAAGTACAAACATTGCAACTAGGCGATCTCACCCGGATATCAGGGTTAGACCGACCACCAACTACGGGTGAGATCGACTTCAAAAAATAACAAAACGTATATCTTCGAACAGCATAATAGTAATAATAGTATAATAGGAAAGTATAAACAAAATTAGTTTTTACGACTTTTCTTTTTCATTTTCCCGCTTAAATCGCAGAAATTCTCAAATTTCTGCAATTTAAGCTGCTGGTTTTCGTAGCAGAAAATGGCATTCCAACTAATCCTTGGAAATGGTAGCGTTGACATACGCCGATCTAACTGACATTTTTTTCTTTAAATATTGCGTAAGGTGGGAGAAACATTCCCTCTGCATTGGAGAAACCTATGACGGAAATGGTTTCGCCCTTCTCACCTGATGTCAACGAAGAAACATTTTTTGAAGCTTTTGCGGCCAACACTTCAGTTGGTTTATTGTTCAACTGCAAACCGCTTTCGTTCATGTTAAAAATATTAGAAGGTTTGTCATGGAGTTGGTTATCAGTGAGAATATTGTCTAATAGGGTAAAATAGTGTGTCACATTGTCACGGTTCATTCCAGTCGCATAAGCAATCGAAATTCCTTCGGCTTTTCTAATTGATATATCTGGATGTCGTCGCAAAAAAGAGTTAAGCCAATCATAGCCGGCTTTGCCTTTTTCTTTATTGAACGTGTGCTTCAATTTCAGATGTTCGGCAAGTTGAGAGGCTCATATTCTGACGGACTACCGATCTGGTGCAAATCCAAATGTTTGAATTTTTTTAATATGTCGCACCAATTTCAGTTCTGCATCATCTACCAACACCGAAGACGGACCCAGTCTCTTTCGTTTTATTCCCTCCGACTTCTTAATATAATCTGTTGAGTTGTTTTAGGAATCCCAAACTCTCGAGCGGCTTCATTTATATCCATTGTACGATTTTGTACACATTCAATTGCATTTCTTAAGGAATCGGCACACCATTTATCTCTATCTTCAGTTTTTCTTTTGTAAATTGTGGACATTTTTGTTAATCTGTAAGAATATTATTTGACAATATATTTAACTGTTTAAATTGGGCTTCATTAAATCTCTAATTTACTTCAAATCAAGTTTTAATTTTTTTTTCGTGGTCGATCTTTCCCGGATTAATGTGGTCGAACTCTACCAAAGTCACGGGAGAGATGGACCACCTTATTAACTGGAGCAAAAACGAAGAACGACTACATTTTTGAGGTTATGTTACAGATTCATGCATATTTTATCATCCAGTATCGAAATAGTTTAAAAAATTTACCCGTCTTTAAAATATCACTAACACAGTAAATAAGTCAAAAAACTTTCAAGTTCGTAAAAAGCTTAAAACTTAATTTATAAATTCACACTGATGTCACGGCCCGTGTTTACACGTTGGTTGCAACAAGCTCAACTAATTCCATCGAATATGTGAGACACAGGGCCCTCTCTTGCTTTTTTCTTGAGTTATCGGTACTGGTCGGACTGTCCCGGTGGTCGATCTCTCCCGGACTTACCCTATTATTTGACATATTCAGGTGGAAAATTATTTCCACACGGTACGGAAAATTATTTCCGCACGGTGCAGGAAAATTAGTTTTCCACACTAAAATGTGTGTGGAAAATTCAATTTTCCGTCCGCTCGTAGAAAAAATATTTTTCTTACTGCGCAAACAATAGCTTTGTACGTTTCAGCATGTGTCGGAATGATGTTAATTAAAATATTTGCATACTAGGAGAGTTGGTGGATCCCCGCCAAATAAGAGGCATTCCAATTAGAAATCCCCCCAGAAAACAATTATGAATAAAATATTAAAAATATGAGTAATTGTTGGTATTAACGGCCTTTTATTCATAGTCAATAGTTAAAAAAATATAACAATATAAAACATGAATTAGGCGTTTCGACAAGTTTATTTCTGTCTTCTTGAGTATATAAACACACTTACATATACTCTATTTATTAAAATATTAAATATAATACATATATGACACACCGAGTTGAAGAGGGTTTAATTTCTATCGAGAGCGACGATAGTTTACTGGTGCATTTGGACTAAAGTGAGCTATAGCCCTAGGTAGAAATGAAACTTCCAGCGAGGTTTGTATATACTATTTTATTCACAATCAGAAATAGTACCTACTATTAGTTTGTGTCGTTTGTACTTTCAAGCGAATTTTTTTTTAGTAGGAGATGAATTTAACATTTTTCAATATGTAATACGGGTATAGGTTTATGTACCTATCGAAACGTAGAAAATGAACGTATTTTTTAACAGTGATGGATAACTCTTTTTTTTTATAATAGGTATATATTTTATTTTTATATTGTAATAACTAATACAATTTCTCGCGCCATAATCTAATAAATTATACCTTTATCACATAAATAAATACTATTACACTGATTCTCGATTCAGAGACATTTTACGGGGTAGGTATTTCGAATTATGAAAAAGTGAAAACTATCAAAACAATATACAGATTGTGCAATGTGTAGAATGTAATATATTCTTGTTGAATAAACTTTCACTTGTTTCTTATTTGCTTGCTGCTATGCTTCTTTGTATACCGTAGTCGTCAAATTTTAATTTCGGTTTACACTTCTATCCCATGCAGAAGATGACCTTATAATATGCAGCGATGCCTGCTTGCTAACAGTGGTGGGAAAGCAACGCAGTGTCGCGGGACCCTCACGCCTTACATTTCATAGGAAAGGTTTGTCGAGTGTACTGTCTTGGCAGCCTCGCTTATGTTTATCTTTAGTTTATTTCGTCGCGCTCTTTTCCTCTTTCTACTTTCGTATCAGAAATTAAAATATGTCGACTATAGTATAAACCACGGGCGATATGGATTACGATTACCGCATGCATAACACTTTCAATTGCTCAAATTATGAAGTCGATCAATAAAGATATAAATTTCATAGAAAATTCAAATATCTTATACGAACAAAAATAGAGGGCGCTAATATAATACGTTTAACAACATTCTTCATACGTACAAAATCATTTATTTTTGCCTGCCTCCAATAAAAGCTGAAATATTTTTTTTTATTCTTTTAAGTGTTAAGAAAGATCTTTCAGTCCAGCCATTTGAAGAGGTATTAAAAATGCAAATTTCTGTAGCTACCTTAGGTAGCTACAGGCTTAATTTTTGAATGAAATATTGTGTTCAAGATAACCGCCGCAGTAGATATATTTTCTTTATTTTCACATAAATAAATTGCCCCCGCAAAAGGATGGCGCCTCAGATTTATAGCCTATTTAACTCTGTGGTCCAAGTGTACCTGTCATTATACACTTTTGATGAATTCCGGTGTTTCATGTAAATTGCAAAAGTGATTTCAATTTATTCATATGGCACAGTCTAGAAATTCTGAATTTTATGTCATTTTACGTTTTCACGGTTTAGAGAGAAAAATTGTAATCGTTTTCATTTAAAAATCATGTGGAAATATCTTTTCTTTTCTGTCATAGACCTAATAGTCGAACAGTTTTGAATGTCAACAAACACACATTAAACATGAACATTACCTGAATTTATTAAATAGGTACAGCGTAATAGTATGAAATGAAATATTTTACTGGTAGACACTATTAATATTATTGAAAATAATAGATAGGTACACGAAAATAGCCAATCTAATTGGCTAATAAATATGTAGATGTTTGTAAAATAATCAGTAGTATTATCTATGTGATGTGAATGGACAATAAATACTCTTCAAATGCACTGTATATACCGAGGTCGACATATTTTAATTTCTGATAGGAAAGTGGTAAGAGGAAAAGAGCGCGACGAATTAAACTAAAGATAGACATAAGCCAGGCTGCCACACTGGACATTTGTAAGGCGTGGGGGTCGCCCGCCACTCCGTTGCTCTCCCTCCACTGTTAGCAAGCAGGCATCGTTGTATATGATAAAATCAACTTCTGCATATGATAGAAGTGCAAACCGAAATTAAAATTTGACGCTTACGGTATATATTATATGTGTAATTATATGCCTGCAATGTAAATTGGAAACTTAAAGTTAAGTAGGTACTTGTAGCATTTAGGTATATATCTAACTAACAATATATGAGTTTGTTTTTAAGCAAAATAAATTAAATATCAAATGTTATTTATTAAACCACTTTTTTCTATTGTATTTTCAAATGTTCTTTATTTGATATTTCCTTATAATCCACATGCCAACCTACATTAACTATTACATGTAATTATACTAAATTTATGTTTTTAACATATTTGAAGAGAAATACAAACGCCCTTATATCTTGCCCATACAGACACCTCCTCTAATTTCATGAACTCCCTATGATAAGAAAGTTCCTATTATGCAAGGAATCGGATATATTTAGGAATAGGAAGGAATATTATTAGATGGGTAGGTATATCAAATCTTGTAATGTTTATATATCTACAGAGATTGAATATGTACCTAAGTACAAAACTTCTGGCGTAAATTATCTATGTGGTCCAGTGTTATGTCAGAAGTACCTACAGTAAACCAATCCATAAAATAGGGCGTGGAATGTTCGACGTCCTCTGCCAATCGAAATGAGGATTTTTGTTTTCAAGTTTAACTATATATGCCAGAAGCCACCTCTATCTCATTCTTATTGGTTAATCGTAACCCAATGCAATATATAGATAATTACCTGAAATAATGTAACAGCTGTCTAATTTTTCAGTTTTCTTATGTTGTTCTATTTAGATTCATTCTTAAACTTTGTTCACTAAGTTTGTTATTTTTATTTTTTTCTCCATCTTTTGCGTTTGATTGTGGTGGGTAAGTATGTACCTAAGAGATTAAAATTATTTTGTTGGTAATTTTAAGACTATTCACCAAGATTCGTACATATATTGAAAAGACAGCTCCTTAATTTTAATAAAAAGGAAGGATATGGATTCTCAAAGGTAGATGAAACAGAATCATTAGATGAAACTGAAATATTTTTTTTAAAATTCTGTCAATATTTCGGAAATAGATACATTTTTTCGTATATATTTTCTCAAAATATATACCGGGTGTCCGTTTACGCGGCGATAATTCGGCAATCGTTAATCCTACAACAATGCGAAAAAATCTAGATAGTAGGTATATAAAAGGCGCCAATGAAATTTAACAAAAATATTTTTAAGTTACCAAAATGACCACAAGGGGTACAATTGCCATTTGGTTATCTCTTCATTAAAATATGTCGTCAACGAACCAAAAAGTGCAACATCTAAAGGCTGAATCTTATGGGTGCAATGGGAAGGTAGGCAAAGTAAAATTATTCCGTTCTGTTTTGCGAAATGCATAGTGCTTCTAAGTATTTATGACTTCCATGACCGTCCACAATTAAGAGAATTTTATTTTCAATAGAAGCACTAGCATATTTTGCAAAATGTTTTAACCATTTTAAAAATTTCGGTCCCACCATAAATCCTGAATCACTATGTAGCCCTAACGTTTCTGGTGGTGCGCCATCAATTAATTCCGCTTTCCAGTTTTTTCTAGAGACAATTAAAGCTGGTGGAATGTAACCATCTGCGGCACTAACAACATACCATAGTACTGTGAATTCCTCGTTCAGCGCTGGTGATGGCATCAACTTGCTTGCGGCCCTTGGTTGCCAATATTTTCCTTGGTTTCTGAACCGTAGATAACGCTGACTCGTCCATATTATACATTCTTGAAGGTTCGAACTTATGTGTTGCCATAAGTTGTTGCAATTGATCAAAAAACCGTCCAACTTGGTGTCTGTTAAATCCTGCAGCCCTTGCTAAAGACGTTGGCTCTGGAGAGCGTAAGCTGATTTCTGGATTGCGTTGACGAAATCCTCTCACCCATTCCTATCCTGCCATTTTTTCGCTATGAGAAAATCTGTCGCTGATCTTATTTGCTTCTGCATAGTCAACCGTCTTAGTTCGTTAAGTGAGATACCGTAAAACATTACTTCCTGTCCTTGGATCAGAGCCACTATTTCTTTTTCTACTTCTTCAGTAAACGTTTTTGAGTAACGACCTAGACCTTTGCTCCCTTATCTATCTTCTTGTTTTTACTTGCAGCATGTCTCCTCAGAATTGTATGAGGAACTCCAAATTGAAGCGAAGCACGACGCCAACCCATTCGTTTAGTCTGGACAGCCTTTATCGCAAGCCTCATACTCTCCTCTGACCACGACTGACGATTTGTTTTTCTTTCATACTTGGGACACATTCTAAATGAACGAACTGTGTTAGTAAACATTTTGCTATCATTGTACTATGGTGAAATGGCATAGTGCCATTTTATCCGAGCGCAATGTATGCCATTTTATCCTAAACCTAACCTATTTGCTATTTAAATTAAATACGTAAAAAATGATAAAATCAAAATTATGCATAATAATCTTCAAAAGACACTGAATACGCCTATAACAAATATTATGAAAATACAAAACATCTTACCTGAAGAATACTCTTTATACTTCACACAGTTGTTAAAAATTTAGACAACGCTAAAGTAAATTTTTAGTTATAACCTACATTACCGAATTACCGGCCTCTAATCGCTCCTAACTTTGGGTAGTGCAATTTTAATGCAATTCCTCACAAAGAGATGGAACTAGTAGTTCAGAAACGTATATGGTTTTGAAGAAAATGGACCCGTGCCAAAGTATGCCGTTTTATCCACATTTCCCCTATTTTGTAGCGAAAAATAGCAGTAAACATAATAGCAACATAGTTACTGACTATTTTAATCAAACGTTCCCGCGTTGTTGGATTGGTACTAATGGCGTCCTTAGGTGGCCGGCTCGTTCGCCGGATCTAACACCGTTAGATTTTTTCTTGTGGGGTTACTTGAAAGCTGAAGTTTACAAGGAACCCATAACAGATATGGGCGACCTTTATAATAAAATTTATGCAAGTATTCAAAAAATTAGTAGAAATAAATTGTTAAATGTTTGCGGAAGACAACTAATAAGGCGATATACGTTATGTAGCAATCAAGAAGGCTACAATTTTGAACATCCTTGTTAGTTATATTTGATCCTTTTAAGTCTTTAAACAAAATAAAGACAAAACTTTAAAATTACTCTTACTTTCTTTAAACACGAATGTCTATGAAACCGTTACATTTTGGAAACTAACACAAACACTAAAATGTACATTAATTTTAATACTCTTTCAAATAAAAAACAAATGAAGATTGTGGCGATCAAAAAAATGCTTTTCATCGCAGCGCCATCTATATCTTCACATAATAAAACACAATTGTGAGAGCAAACTGGAGGCAATCACATTCTCTAGTAACTACTTTTTACAAAATTCAATTATCTTTATCTGTTTCAGAGATATTTGACTTGGGAGCTATAAGCGGTAAATTTAGCCTGTATATAGCTCATCAGTTTCAGTAGCAGCTGTTAATATTTTTGATTAAATTTAGTGCCAAATTAGAAGGAAGTAAGCTGTTTCACATTATTCAATTATTTGTTATATCTACTTCAAAATACATTTCAATATATAAACAGATCAAAAGGAAAGATCTATTGTGCAATATATTTGAATATGTTTCTATTCGTCGTATTACACACAAGATTCAAATCTGAATTTTAACCACTTTCTTTTACCGCCGCTAAGTCATCGAGCTAAATTTATTTTCGCTAGATAAAATGGCGACCGATAGATCGAGCCCCGTTCAGGACATCGCTAGACCTAGCGGAGCTCAGCGCCTGCGGCGCCGTAACTCCCTGAACGCACGGAAAATTCCTAGCTATTATCTTTTAATTTTATTGTTTGTGTTGTCCAACATTGAATGGGAATAATAATATTAATATCGCCCAAAATATATATAATAATTATAGGAAAACAAAAAATAAAAATGTTGATACTCAACAACCAAATAAGTAGGTATAGTAACGAGAAAAAGATGCATTAAAATAAAATATATCAGCTATAAAAAAATTACTCGTTAATAAGGAAAGCGTATAAATATTAATATCTAATTTGTTCCCGAAAATAGCATCAACAAATTATGGTATATATGTTTATCATAACTTGAAATAATAAACAAAGATGCTGACTACGTAATATTGACGAAACAAGGTTTAGAGTGTTATTTTAAAGTGTATGAAAGAAATATGATGTTGGTCGTTATTTAAACTTTCAATAAAAATTCAGAACATTCGTTTTGGGTACCTATATTGTGCTATTACTAGATGACGTTACATATGGGATAATATTGTCAGGTTATTAGAATCAATTTCAACAAATGATAATCGACGTTTTGTGAGGTCATGATAGTGCGCAGATCTAGTTGTCCATGTTTATATTTATTCATATTTCTTAGAACTTGAAATGGAACAATACATCTAATATTATACGGGAAAAATCAATTAATCTAATTTAAAATTGCTTTATTGGTCAAGGCACAACGGGGTTGACAATCATCAGTCGGTATTTGTTTTTATTCGATTTATTTTTCTTGCTTAAGTTGCCGATTACAATAATAATAAAATTTAGAAAATCAATCTGTTTAAATTTTCACCTATAAGAAATTCGTGGTATTAGAAGTAGTTGACAGCAACATTATTTTACGTTGCTGTTCACAAATTTTCGAAAGCTGACATATTCGAATTTTAGCTTATTATGAGAAATTCTTTATATGAATCCTCTCTAACTCTTCATAACAATGTTTTGAATCAGTCTGTACATTTAATTTGACGTAAACGGTAATGACGATTGAACCACAAAACGATACACGAACTTATTGTAAAATTACCCAAACATGTGATAAGATATTAACATCCGTTTTTTATTCGCAACATTTAAGCATATATTTCTTGTGAAATGAGTGTATTTTGGTTGTTTCGATTGATATTATGTCTAAGTTTAGTTTGAAAAATAAAGTGAACAGCTATAATGTTGAAGATTTTGTGGAATTTTTAAAAAAGGTTAGTTGATATTTTTAGGACTTTAAAGTACTCATCAAGTGCATAAATATAAATATAATTTGTTCAGTTATAATAATTTGACATATGATTCATTTTAAATACATGTATACAGGGTAGGCAAGAAGTACTTATGGATACAGCTAAATATTTGCAATGCTAACTTGATGTTTTTTTAAATAGCACGGGAGTTCTAATGTAATATTTTTGTAATATTTTTGTTCTTTTCTCTATTCAATGATGTAACACATGCCTGCCTTAATTTGCATAAAAACAGAAACAATTTTACGAATTCAATTTTGAAGAAAAATAAAATGAAGTTAGCTTTGGAAATGATGTAAAAAAATGTTTAAATTGTATAAATAGTTTACAAAATATTTACAAAATATGCTCAAAATGCTCTCCTTTAACGTCTTGACAGTAATGAGTGCGTTGAACAAGAGTGTTGACTTGCAGTTCAAAATCCAAATATCCTCACTGGTTCTCCAAAGATATCATCTCCAATCTAAAATTAAAAGAATATTATCGACATAAATGGAAAAGGTCACATAACACATTTTTCTACAATGAATTTCAACGACTTCGTATATTGTGTAAATTTCAGATAAAGTCGTCTTATTCTGAATATCTTCAAGAGATTGATAGAGCCATTATTACTAATCCTAGACAAGTTTTTAGGTATGTATGTACATACCAAGTCGGGTTCTACTAGAATTCCCAATGCCATGTATCGCAATGAGGTTCTTATCGATTCGCCGCAATCAATTGTTGATGCTTTTGCTGATAGTTTGTCTTCAGTATTTCAAAATAGCTCCAGTTTAGTTTTGACATTTCTCCAGTTGACAATGTGCCGTTTACTTTATTCCCTGTGAACGAAGATGAGGTAGTCTCTATCATGGCTATTTTTCCTTGTAATAATACTGCTGGTGATGATCAAATTCCTAATTTTATTTTGAAGAATGCACGTTGTGCTTTGGCTGGGCCATTAACATCTTCAAACTTGTCTAATAGAACCTCTAATTTTCCTGATTTGTGGAAATATGCGAGAATTAGTCCGGTCTTCAAGAAGGGGGATAAATCAAATATTAGGAACTGGAGACCCATATCCATTTTATCAAATTTTGCCAAGGTATATGAAAATGTCATTTATTCATGCCTATATTGCATTTCGAAATCTTATATTTCTGAGTACCAACATGGATTTGTTCATGGCCGATCTACTGTCACAAATCTTGTGACCATTACAGAATATATTAGTAGGGAGCTTGACGCGCGTGGTCAAGTTGATGTTGTGACCATGGATTATTGATCCAACAACTCTCGTCGTTTGGTCTCAGTCCTTTCTTATTAAATTTACTGCAATCTTACTTGTGTAACAGGCGTAATTATGTGTTTTACAATGGCTTTAAATCCAGTACATTTTATCCAACATCTGGTGTTCCTCAGGGATCAAAGCTGGACCCAGTGCTTTTTGTATTATTTATTAATGATTTAATTGAGTCATTGAATTGTCCAGTTCTTGCATATGCGGACGACCTAAAAATATACGGAAGTATTAACACTCTCAATAACATAGAACATCTATAGCAAAATTTGAATGTTTTAACTAATTGGCGTTCAGATATAAACTCGGACTCAATGTTGATAAATGTTTCTTTGTGTCCTACACGAGGAGAGTCCATCCATTACCTTCTACTTATGGTATAAGTGATCGACCACTGAGCAAAGTTGAACGTATTACTGATCTTGGGGTTGTTCTTGACTCTACTTTGAGTTTCATTCCTCACATCACGACCACTTGTCTCACCGCCTTGAGAACCTTAGGATTTTTAATGCGTATCTCGAAATATTTCAGATACAGATATAAACTCGGACTCAATGTTGATAAATGTTTCTTTGTGTCCTACACGAGGAGAGTCCATCCATTACCTTCTACTTATGGTATAAGTGATCGACCACTGAGCAAAGTTGAACGCATTACTGATCTTGGGGTTGTCCTTGACTCTACTTTGAGTTTCATACCTCACATCACGACCACTTGTCTCACCGCCTTGAGAACCTTAGGATTTTTAATGCGTATCTCGAAATATTTCTCAAATATAACACTTTTGAAAGTTCTCTACTTCAGTTTTGTAGCCAGTAAGCTGGAGTATGCCTCTAATGTGTGGTCTCCTCATTATATTTACTTGAGGATGAGTATTGAGAGGGTGCAGCTCCGATTTTTAAAGTTCCTGTCCTTTAGAATTGAGCGAAACATCGACTATAGTGCGCTTTTGGAGAGGCATGGTGTCCAGTCCTTGAGTGGTCATCGTGAAGAGCATGGTGCTCGATTTGTGTTGAAGCTTGTTCGTGGTTCGATCAATTGTGCGGGTCTCCTTTCTGGTTTGATGTTTTGTGTTCCCAGACCAGCCGCTCGTTCGACTACAACATTTTTCTTACCTTTTCCAAGAACAAATTTTCTTATGCACTCCCCGTCACAGTTATGTGTAGAGCTGCTGATCTTCACTTCAGCGACATTTTTTGGTAAATAATGTAATTTATTTTTATGTTTTCAAATACTGCTTTTTGTTCATTTATATTAATTGGTAATTTCATCTTTTGTATGGTTTTTTATTAAAATTTGTGTGTACTTTTTGTCCTGTAAATGGGAAACCGTTGGACAATAAAGTATATTATTATTATTATTATTAAGAGTCAATCAATTTGCGGAGAAATCATGGCAATCTCATTTCTTTTACGTTCTTGCAAATCTGTGATATTTAATGGTCTGTTTAAAAAAGAATCAACTGCTGGTATATTTAGGTTATTGTGGTTTGGAAAGATTTCTCTCAGACGGGGAACAATATTTTGTTGTAAAAGTTGTAAGTATCTTTCAGAAGTTAAAATTACCATTAATGAAAAAAGGACCAATGATTCCCCACCAAACATTATTTTTTTGGGGATACTCTGTATGAACTTGCTCCATCTAGTGTGGATTTCTCTCAGACCAGTAATGGCGGTTAACTTTCCCATTTAAACAAACTGGTGATGCATCAGAGAAGAGAACAGGCTTGACGAAGTTACCAGCTTTATTTATTTTATTCATCATTGTTTCGCAAAATTCGATTCAGCTGTCAAAATCATCTTCACTCGTAACAGATGTATTTTGTTGGGAAATATTTTTCGCGTTTCATTATAGATCTTCTACTCGTATTATAATTTAGTCAACAGGTGTAGACTAGTTTCTGAATTTTCGTCCACATATAATATGAAATTCAACGAGTTTTCTTCGCTTGTAACAGCCTTCGGTCGACCGGGTTTTACACGATTTTTAGTGCTTTCAGTTTCACTAAATCTTCTTAAGGCTGTGTTCCCAGTTTGAAAGACCGATTTCAAGTGGGCGCGTTCTGTATTTCTCCGACTTTTGTACACCGACATACGTTTTGGATGGTCATGCTAATCTCAGGTGGTGTCAGAAACATAGATAATTCATGTTAAGTTGCAGCGGTAAGGCACTCTGATTTATGCGTCCTCTACGTTTAATTTGTTGAAACGACACTAGATCGTAAAACCCTTATCTATGGTGTGTGTGTGTTAGAACCGATAAATCCCGTATGGCAAAACCCTGCTAGCCGAAACTGTACCACGTTTCGCTTTAAAATTTCTCCAACAATTAGTCTTGTAGTATTTATTTTATTTTCCAAATCACACGTTTAATTGTGAAAATATTTTTTCGATTCTTTCAAGGGCGTAGATAGAATATATTTTAAATTTATAATAGTGCCGTTAATTTTATTTTTTATTTTTATCTACATATATTATCGGAAAAAGGACTTGTATAGGTAAATTAAATGCATCATTTTTAAACTAATTGTTATGTGTTACACCACTGAATAGAGGAAAAAAACACTCTTTTCCAATTTCAATTCAAATCAATTCAATTCATTTATTGGTGCCATGTATAATGTTATACTTACACAAGTCCAAAAACAATAATAATAATGTTAAAAATTTAGACATTAACACACATTCAGCTACGGTACATCATTACACGTTAAAAATTCCTCCATGCTATAAAAAGCCCTACTAAGGAAAAACTCTTTTAATATATTTTTAAAACTTCTTAGAGGTTGAGTCCTTAGATGAGCTAACACTTTGTTACAAAATTTAACCGTCCAATAACCCGGACCACTTCGACATCTTTCCAGGCGCCAATAGCCAGCAGCTAGGTCCCCGCCATGCCTGGTGTCATATGGATGCAAGTCACTGCCTGCGGGGTAATCGTCCATGTGATTCTTTACGTAGACAAGATTATCAAGAATGAACACAGAGGACAAGGTCAAGATCCCCTGATCTACAAAAGCCTGCCGACAGTCAGCCTGGTATGACAGACCCGAAATTATTCTGACTGCTCTTCTTTGTATACGGAATACTCTCATAGCTCCAGCAGAATGACCCCAAAGTAAAACAGCATACATAATATGTGAATGGCACAGGGCAAAATAGGTATTTCTCAGCACAGACACATTACCCGCCAAGCCCCTCAGAAGGAAAGCACCCGAACTGAGCCTACCGCACAGTGCCTCGGTGTGAACCACCCAGCGGAGACCCGGGTCCAGATGCACCACGAGGAAAACCACACTTTTTTCATTTCTCCCCTCCGGGACATCCTTCGTCGAAAAAATCATTTTTTCTGTTTTATTGTTGTTAAGAAATAGTTTATTCAATTAAAAACCATTGACCAGCCAAAGACTGTGCCCCGTCCACATTCTCCCGAGCCTCAAAATAACCCCTATCCACCCTGGAAATAGTGGTGTCATGGGCGAAGAGCGTAAAATGAGATTCTCGATCGCAAGTTGGAAGGTCGTTGATCAGAAAAAGTAGTGGCCCAAGAACGGAGACCTGGGGCACCCCCATGTCCAACCCTCGCCTCTCCGACAACACTCCCCCAACCCTTACTTGTTGATACCTGTCTGACAGATAACTTCCTATAATGGAAACACTTCCATCGTCAAATCCATACTCTCCCAGCTTTTGCAAGGGAATACCATGCGAAACACAGTAAAAGCCTTACTCAGGTCACAAAAAACACTCGCCAGACACTCTCCATCCTCAAGTGACTGATAAGCAACACTGACAAGGTCCAGCACGCCAGGCGCCGTATTTAAACCCTTCCTAAACCCAAACTGACGGTTTGAAAATATGCCGTTCAATTCGAAGAAATCTGTGATTTGTTTTGCTAAACATTTTTCAAATATTTTTGAAAAAATTGGAACTAAAGATATAGGGCGATAGTTGCTGATGTCATGATAGTCACCCTTCTTAAAAATAGGGATGACTATTGTGTTCTTTCGCTTCGATGGAAAGACACTTTCTTCCAAACACAGATTCACTAATTTAGTCAGCGGGTTTATAATTACATTTTTGACACATTTTATTAAATCAATAGTTAAACCGAAAGTGTCCCTACTTTTCTTATTTTTGAAGGAGGCAATTGTATCTCGCATCTCGTTCAATGTTACTGGGCGAAAATGAAAGTACAACGAGGGATCAATGCCCATATCTACCGAGACAGGATCTGCCCCGGATGGATCCATCCCGCTTATTATATCATGTGGGACATTTACGAAATAATCATTGAAATCGGTTGGTTGTATATCATAGCACCCTCTATCCCTCTCTGCTCATTAATAATATCCCACATACATTTTATTGGATTAGTAGAATTTCTGATCCGATTGTCATTAACCTTTACTTTAAAATTCCTAATTGCGTGTTTATAGTTTATGGAACCCAATCAGAGTCCTCAGGCCAGGACTGGGCCGCTTCCTATAGAGTTTACTGAGAAATCGCAATGTCTTTCGCATATTCTGTAATTCATCATTGAACCAGTTTATGGTTCTGTTCTGGTTGCTTCTCTTATAATATTTCTTTCAGGAAAAGAATCCCCATACGCAGCTAAAATCCGTTGCAGAAATAAAGAAAACTTACTATCTGCAGAAATATCAGTCCTATCAACCATCTCAACACGGGAGAAAAACTCCAACTTACTCATCTCCGTAATCGGTCAACAGACAAAACTAAGTCCATTATTAATTACAATTCTTTCTGGAACTGGAAGATCAATTACTTGTGCCAGGTGGTCAGACAGTACCGTATCACACTGGTGTACACTGCAACCAACATCATCGAAGTTGACAAAAATGTTGTCAAGGCAACTGTTCTCTCTTGTAGCCACCTCCACCATCAGTTTAAACCCAAATGATTGTAGTAGGTCACAGACCCTAAGGCACTCACTATCATCAGTACCAAAGTGAACATTAAAATCGCCCACAAAGACCACCCTCTCACTGCACCCCAAGACTGAAACATCAAGTTAGCCTTATATCTCAATAATAAATAATGGAGTCTAAATCCTTCTAACAGTGTGCCCAATTTCAGTGAGTTCCAATAAACAGTTTTCAAAATATTTAGCTGTATCCATACTTCTTTCCCAGCCACGAAATGTAGCTTAATGACGTGTTTATTTTGTTTTAGAATGAATTATCCGAGTTTGAAACAATAGCAAGGCAGAAATCAATTGATGGAGTCTCCTTTTTGGTGAGTATATTTTATTTATCGAATCTTCTATAACTGTCTCCAAGAATTGATGAATTATTTTATTTCCAATATGTGCTTGTTATATAAATATAGATTCTTTTAAATGGTAGCTATACATTAAGCCTTCAGGTATACGTTTAAAATTATGCATTGACGGCATGGGATTGTTTTATTTAATTAATTATAAGTTAATTGGTAAGTTTTTTAAACCCAGCTTGATATTAGTGTGGTCTTAGCTTTAACAACAGGGATTACTAAGCATAATTGTTACATTTCTGTTTACGGAGGCTTATAATAGTATATTACATACCGAGGTTCGTATACTAATTTATTTACAATCATATTGTGATAGAAATTGCGGTAAAGGTTCTAACACATCGATTTGTGAGTTTTTTTGATGTTATACCGTAAATGTCAAATAAATAAACGTCAGTTCTTTCGTTGAAAAGATATAAAGCTCATTTTATCGACGACTAAACAATAAAGTAGCTATTATATTAATCACTATTGGCTAATAATAACACTCGTAATACCCGGAGGGAATAATGAAATGCGACCAGGGAATAATGGGCCATAACGTTACCATTATTCCCTGCATTCCGCCAATAAGAACATAACGTTTCTAACGTTGTCGTAGTAACGATAGACAAGTCCGGCCATTTTACTAACTGTCTTGATTTTTTTTAGTAATTTTCAGATAGTCGTCGATAAAGTAGTGTATACTAACTCGCAGTAATGACTATTATTCCCTCGAGCCGAGTTACTCCCTCGCCGCGTACGCGGCTCGGTTCGTAAATTCAGCTGTCGGGAATAATAACTGTCATTATTGACTCGTTGTATAAACTACTATTATATCTGTCAATTTATTGAACTTAAAATTGAAGGTCCTAATGTAACAATTAATATTAATAAATAAATTTAGTAAATAAGTTTTTAATATAATATATTATATATAAAAAAAAACTAAACATTGAAATTGAGGTTGGGTAATGAGGGCGGGAGATTAGTTTTATACACCAATTACATAAAGTTTGATAAACGATTTGTTTGAAGGCATAATACATACAAATTAAACAAATTATTAGGTTAATTGTTGCAAACAAAGAAAATGTCTATAAAACTTAATTATGCAATAATCTGACATTTATAATTATTTAATGGCGTCTTTAGGTGGCCGGCTCGTCCGCCAGATCTAACCCTGTTAGATTTTTTCTTGTGTGGTTACTTGAAAACTAAAGTTTACAAGGAACCCATAACAGATATGGGCGACCTTTATAATAAAATTTATGCAAGTGTTCAAAAAATTAGAAATACATTGTTAAATGTTTGCGAAAGAGAACTAATAAGGCTATATACGTTATGTAGCAATCAAGAAGGCAACAATTTTGAACATCTTTGTTAGTTATATTTGATCCTTTTAAGTATGTAAACAAAATAAAGACAATACTCTTTTAAATAAAAACAAATTAAGATTGTAGCGATCAAAAAGAATTTTTTTTCATCGCAGCGCCATCTATATATTTACATAATAAAACGCAATTGTGAGATGCTTTTATTCATTATGAGTACTATTAGATTTTTTAAATAATAACTATAACAATCCTGTTGGACTTATAACATAATTATATTTATTTCAGAATTTGGCGGAATTGGAAATAAACAGTTGGAAACCACTAGTAAGCATTGATCTATCTCAAAAATTTTGGAAGTTCCGCCTTCGATTTGACCAAAATCCAGAGAACTTTGTGTATCTTGAAAAGAAATCGAGTTTGACGTCAAAGCCCTCAGTGTCGAGAGATCGTCTGCAAACTTTATCCAAGAATGACTTCTTGCAGTCCTTATCATCTGTATTTCAACAGGGCCATAGTGGAAGCCAAAGATCTACAATTAAAAATCAAGATGGAAATGATAGCAATATATCTGTGCCAGTTGGCGAAACACCTAATGAATTTAATAAACATCCCAATTCTGAGGTTTATGAATTTGGTCAAAATGCGGAAATGATAAGCGATTTATCAAATGCTGGAATGCCTAAAAATGTCTTTGAACAAAACAGAAGACACTCGGTTAAACCTCGAGGCGGAACCGATAGCACAAGTAACGTGCCAGTGTGCAAACCACCTGCTCAATCATTGAAACAATCCAATTCTGAGTTTTATGAGAATGATAACAATGAAGAAATAAAATACGATTTGTCAAATGCTGAATTATCTAAAAATGTTCTCGAACAAACTAGGAGGCACTCGTTTAAAAAACAAGGTGAATATGAAAGAAAAATTAATGTACAAATTTGTGAAAGATCTGCTCAGTCAAGGAAATATTCAAATTCTGTGATTTATAAGAATGATGATAATGAAGAACTGACATACGATTCACCAAGTGATATATCTAGAAGGGTACCTGATGAACACATAAAGCACGTAATTCAAAACGAAGGTGACAATGGAAAGAAAATCATTGCACCAATTCGCATATCACCTGCTCCATCAAGTAAACATCTCAATTCTGAGTTTTATGAGAATGATGATGATGGAGAAGTGAAATACGATTCACCAAGTCGAATACCTAGAAAGGTCGGTGAAGAACACATAAAGCACGTGGTTCAAAGACAATATGACAACATGAAACTTGTTGCACCATTTCACCAATTATCTGCTCCATCAAGTAAACATCCTAATTCGGACTTTTATGAGTACGATGATAACGAAGAAGTGAAATATGATTCACCAAGTCGAATACCTAGAAAGGTTCTTGACGAAAACATCAAGCACTCGGTTGAAAGTCAGATAGCAAATGCAAAAAACAATATTGTACCAATTCATGAAGTACCTGTTCGATTGACTAAGCAGCCCTGTTTTGAATGTTATAAAAGTCGTCATAATGAACAAGTGCTATACGATTCACCAAGTGGAATGCCCAGGATGGTTCTTGGTGAACACAAAAAGCACTTGTTTCAAGATCAAGCTGGAAATGAAAGGAACATTGTCGTACCAATTCGCAAAATACCAACTAGATCGTTTAAACAGCCAAATTCTGAGTTTTATGAGAGTGATAACATTGACCAAGTGATGTACGACTCACCAAGTGAAATGCCCAGAAAGGTTCTTGGGGAACACATAAAGCACTTAGTTCAAAATCAATCCGGAAATGAAAGGAAAATTGTAGTACCAATTCAATCCAGTAAACAGCCATATTCTGAGTTTTATGACAGTGGTAATAATGAAGAAGTACTATACGATTTACCTAGTGAAGCACATAGAAAAGTTAATAAAGAAAACATAAAGCAGTTCGTTAAAAATAAAACTAGAAGTGACATGAAAATCATCTTACCAATTTACAAAATATCTGCTCAATCGAGCAAACAGCCATACTCTGAACTTTATGAAAGTGATGATAATGATGACGAGCTATACGATTCACCATGCTCATCGACAAAAGAGCCATATTCTGAGTTGTGTGAGAGTGATCATAATGAAGAAGTAATATATGATTCACCAGTTGGTGAAGTATCAAGAAACCACTTTGAAGAACACGTAAAGCAATTGTTTCACGATCAAGCTGAAAGTGAAAGAAAGCTCTTTCTACCAACTCCTGAAGTATTTGCTCGATCGACTAAACAGCCTTCTTCTAAGTTTTATGGGAATGAAAACGACGCAAAATTTATCTACGATTCAACAAACAGTCAGATAGATGTAAATACGGCTTGGAGTCAGTTTGTACACAAAATGCAAAAACCACTTCCCAAATTAGATCCAATGTTGTTGGACCAAGTACACCTTTATGAAGATATAATTGACGTTAATCCTGAAGTTGAAGCTGTGCGCCAAGAAATACATGACGAGCGCAAGTTTTTCAGTTTAAGGCGTCATCGTAACAAGCAAGGAGAACAGAAAAAACAAATAAATCAAACACCACCGATAATACAAAGTAGTCCTCTTCCGCCTATACCAACAATAACAAATAGAAACACAATGTCATCGAATATGGAAGAAAGAACATTGGCAGCAAGATGTAATAATTTGCCCAGACCGCCTAAGAATTTGCCGAAATTTGAGATACTAGATTTTCCCATTGACATAGAAGCGAGATCGTTAGAAGAAGAAAGTAAGTATTAGAAATGCAGTTATTATCGATAGTACTTCCGATAGTCGGTATCGATATTTACTGTCGACAGTCGCTATCGATAGGCGCCTGATAGAAAATGTAATTAATTAGATATCGTTAGATATTAAATTATACCGCGTTGGACAAAGAACTAAAGTCTCATGTGTTAATTACCGTAATAGTTAATTACTTAAAAAGGCAATCTAGTGGTTAAATAACTAATGTGCAGATATGTAAAATACAATTGTTGACGATTTTAGATTTAAAACTTCAACGAAATAGGCTGACCCATGCGGCATGTGTCAATTGATTATTACATGTGTATAATTATAAATCAAATCGTGATATCTATCAATGACATTCTTGGAATACCAAAATACACTCGATATACACGGTGAGTTTTTTTTTAATTATTTGTATGGGGATCTCGAAAACCATAAGAGATACGCATTAGGTTAAATGGAGAAAGATTTGCATCTTTATAAGCTTCATCCAGATACGTTTTTGCCCATTTAAGAAAATGCTAGATATTTGCAAAAAATAGATATTCGCCAAAACCTTTTCAGTGCTATAACTCTTCTATACTTAAAGGCAGAAAAAAAAAATTTGAATATTGTTTTTAAGAAATTCAATTTTAAACAACGACATCATCTTAAATTTTTAATTTAATACAGCACAATACACTATTATTATCTTTAACAAAAATCATGTCTTGCCATGAAAAACGCGATATTAATAATTGAAGCATTATGTTTACTTCATCATTGACAGTTCGTTTATTAGGGTGACTATAGTTGGTTTTGTTAGTGATTTAGTTGCTTTACTAAGTTAGTTATGGTGTACACAAATCTTCAGAAACTTGATATGATCGAATGTTACATTGTTTGTAACAAAAATAGTAAACAAGCCGCCGTATTGTATTTTGATCGCCCTCAACCATCGTTAGACACCTTCAAGAATTTATACAATAATTTAAAATAGTATGGAAGTTTTGTTAAACCTAGAAATAAGGGTAATATTGATGAAAACACGCAGATAAATGTTTTAGCTGCTGTTAATCAGAATCCATCCACATCAACGCTGCAAATTGCACAAGACGCTGCTAACTCACAAGGCATAGCAGTGAGAATTTTATCAAAACATAAGGAGACGATGAGAGACGATTGAATTTTTGTGCTTGGTTCGTAAATATGTGCCATGAAAATAATAACTTTCCGAAGCAGATCTTATGGACTGACGAAACAGGTTTTACAAACTGCGGCATGTTCAATCGCCATAATGAACACCTGTGGGCGCAAATAAATCCTCACCGTTTAGAAGAAAGGCGACCCCAGATTGGTTTATGGTGTGGTGTTTTTGGTTCGTAACTTGTTGGGCCATTTATTTTTAATGAAATTTTAACCGGAAATCGATATTTGCAATTTCTTAGGGAAGATTTCGACAATATCCTAGATGAATTAAATTTACAAACCCGTACAAACTTACGGTGGTTTCAACACGACGGTGCCCCGCCTCACTATCAGGCACAGGTCAAAAGATATTTAGATGAATTATTTCCAAACTCGTGAATCGGCAGAAATGGTCTTGTTTTATAGCCTGCACGTTTCCTAGACCTTTCACCATTAGATTTCTTCGTCTTTGGAGCAATAAAAGATCTCGTATATGTGCGACTATATGCAACCCAAGAGGAGCTATTGGAAGCTGTTATTAATGTATTTGATAGCTTAGATGGGCGCAAAATTAGGAGAGCTATTAACTCAGTTTTGAAAAGGTGCCGTATGTGCGTCGATAATAATAGTGGGCATTTCGAACACTTAATGTAAATTTAGGGTGTTACGTGTTGTTAATAATTAATTACATCACATTGTATGTTATAAGTTTCTTTTCTTTTCCATGGCAGACATGATTTTTGTTAAACATAATAATAGTATATTGTGCTGTTATTTATTAAAATAAGTGCTACAACCCTTACATCATTGCAAGCAGAAAAAAATGCACTATTAGAATATATCATAGCCAACTATGGTTTCCATTAAAAAAAAATTAGACTTTGCTTGCTAATTCGAAAATGTTAATCAAAATTAAAAATTTAAGATGATGTCATTGTTTGAAATTGAATTTCTTAAAAACAATATTCAAACAATTTTTTTTTATTTTTAAAAATAGAAGAGTTATAGCACTGAAAAAGTTTTGGAGAATTTCTCTTTTTTGCAAATATCTAGTTAACCATGCGTTTTTTAAATGGACAAAAACGTATCTGGATAAGGCTTATAAAGATGCAAATCTTTCTCCATTTAACCTAATGCGTATCTCTTATGGTTTTCGAGATCCCCATACAAATAATGAAAAAAAAAACACCCTGTATAAATAAAATCTGGAAAATAATCAGTAAAGTAAGTAAATTAAATTTTAGTTGCTACACAAGAAATTCTGTTTGTATTTTATTGACTTTTCTGTTTATGATATATTTTAGGGTTATATCTCAAAATTCTTACAAGAAATATGACGAAGTATTGCATTATCTGTTATAAACAACATCCAGAGCCTCCCTTCTTTATATCCAATAGTAATTTGTGAACATTACAGGATTTGATTTGCCCTGGTACCGTCTTTCCATTCTACACTTTTGGTGGAAGCGCTCGCTTGTTCATCTTTAATGTTGCCCGTATCTTCTGGAAAAAAGTCCAAAATAAAAATGTAGAATGTGTAGTTTCAACAATATATTACATTAAACTACCGTGAAATGCTTGTATCATATGTTATTTTCTACTTTCCTATTTGGCAAAAAAAAACTGTCAAAAACTTATACCTTGGACAGCCATGCAGCTTTTTCCGCGCTGTTAAGGGATCATCACAGTGTAAAATTTTCAAATTTTCGATTTCTTTTTTGTATTATTAGATAGTATAGATGGTTATAAATATGCTGGTCAAATTTTGGGGTGAAATTCTAATTATTTTGGTCACTACAGCCTTTCTTATCAGGCAGCTAAATTCTGCCCTCGAAACTTTGAAGGCGTTTTTCTCGAAATGTAGTTTTTCAAAACGGTGTACACTCTCAAAGAAGGAGTTCTCAAGCTATCGATCTCAAATTTTAACTCAACATTCTTTACGTTACTCTTTATCTTGTTATGGAAGCTTTTTCTATTTTTCGAAATCTTTCTATTTTTAATAACGAAAAAACTGTCAGAAAAATAGGTTGAATTCGATAATTTTTTTCAAATCGCCGCCATTTTGTCACTTTTGATGATAAAAGAAGAAACCTCCATAGCAAGAAAACGGTTTTGATACTGATTAATAACCTTTTTCCAGATTTCGTTTCAGATGAGATTTGCGGCTACAATCGTGTACACCGTGAGGACTCCTTTTTTTCGAAGACATTTTTGTCTATTGAAAAAATGTTATCAAAAATATGAATAAACGTTTGAAAATTTATTTCCTGCTCTTCGTGAGTGTTTTGATACGACACAAAAAAATCAGATTGATTAGCATATTTTAATCGTCAAAAAAAAAATCGCGAAAATCAGTTATTTTTCGACCACTGTGATGATCCCTTAATTTAGTTTACAATTTTCTACCACTTACCTACTTATTGTTTCTTGTATCTGAAATCCAGCAAGAAAACCTTTTTAGCTTTCCTAAAGTTATTTTTGGAAACTTTTCTTCTTTTTCGTCAGTTGTTGATTGAGTTCCCGACTTTCAAGAGATATTTGACTCCTCGTACGTTTTTTGTCATCGCGAATTTTTTCTTTTTATTTTTAACATTCTCTATCGATCTTATATTGGTGTTTGGAATTTGGGGTTTGTAGAGGTTTTTCCTCTGTCTTCCATCATATCGTTCTGTGTTCTTTTTTTTCTTTTATTCCTTTCTAGTAAAAATTTTCTCTCTCACTGTTTCGATACAGCTCGTTCTAGTCCTACAGTTTACCCTTAATCTATAATTTGTTTTAATGTTGTTCGGCCGTTTGTCCTTTCTCCTTGGCCTTTTTGTGTGTGTTTTACTAAGTGTTTTTCTCTTCCAAGATTTATTTTGGGGTAATCTTTGTTTGAACATTCAACCCTCTAGCGCACTTGTCCCTCTCAGGATCTCCATCTTAGCATTCCATGTCTTCACCATTAGCGGTCTGTTAAAGCTGTGACTTCTGTTCTCTTATTCTTCTCCTCTATACGACATCTTCTGCTTTAAGTCTATTACTTATTTTTTTTTATTATTTCGTCTACTTTAGATTTCAACAGACACTTTCTACCTGCAATATTTTCTCACCCTTTTTCTTTTATTTTTCTCGCATTGCTTAGCTTTTCTTTTCCAATTTAAGACTTGTTATTCTGGCTTCTTTCATCTTCTTTTGAAAATCATTTAGCTTTTCCTCTATTCTTATATTTCTCTTTCCTACTTTCAGAAATTTATTCATAATGTCTTCCAGAGTTATTTTCTCCATTCTTAATTCCACAAGGTGAGTTTATTGATTTTCCGTTTTATTTTTCCTCATTTTATTACTAATACGGCACTGCTTTGTTTACTCACTTTAGCTGTGTATATATTTGTTTGTGTCGAGAGTATTTTTATCTTAACAACTGGTGTTATTTGTTGTCTTATGGCTTAGACCAGCAAAAAAGGGTAGACGAGCATCAACCGAATTGACTTCTCGGAGCATCCGTCCTTCTCTATTTGCATCAGCCTGATTAATGGAATTGCGTTCTTACTTGCTGTGATTGTTTTCCTAAGTTTAGGATATTTACTTTTCCGGTTATTCATATTTTATAATTTTTATCTATCTTCTAACTGTCCAAAAAAAACTTGTATGTGGAGGTCACTGCCACAATTCTATTCTATCGGGCACAGGACCGCACTTCTGAAGATTATTACTATATTTATATATATTTTTATTGGTTTACAGGCTACTATAGAAACATGAGTAGACAAGCAGCAGAAAAATTGCTATCGGATCCATCAATTATTGACGGAACATACATGGCACGTCCACATAAAGTTTATCACTGCACCTTGTCCGTCAAATGGGGGGATAAAGTCTATCACATACGTGTTAAAAACGTTGAAGATAATATGTTAGAGATAGATTCGTCCAGCTCTGATTTGAAATTTAGGACTATCAGTGAAATTATAGAATATACCAAAACTAATCCTCTTCCAGTGATGAATAAATATAATAATGTAATTGATATTTATCTTTTTAGATCTGTTTGATAATATAGTAAAGCTTTGATATAGTGGATTGTTTTCATTGACAAGAATGAAAACAAAAAATTATATGTCATTATTTTCTGTTCGTAGGATATATTGAATTTAAATATTACGATCTCCTATTTATCTTTGTGAGGGCATAAGCAAATCAAAGTACCACGGGAAGAAGTTTATTATTTATAACGGTTAATAATACACAAAAAGCATTACGTTTTAATAATTTATCGAGTTTCATGTGTGTACAAAGAGATCGTAAAAGGTTGACCGTGCCCGCTTCATAGTCATGGTTGGTCATGGCGTATTTGCCGCATATATCATATTATGAATTGTATTTCGTCCGTGCGACATCTATTATTTTACGTATGAACTATTTTCGACAGAATATTGGATTGGCAGCCACTGTAGCCAAGTTATGTACAAACTAAGTATTCATACTACGACAATGAACAAGTGGCCAACGCGTGCTAAAGTTGATATATCGATGAAGCGGCACGGTTAACCTTTTACGATCTCTCTGTATATTTCCGATACCCCAAAAACCCTAACAATGTCCACAAAGTTTACCAACAGTAGTTAATAACGTTTATTGAACCGTGTACATGCCATAAACAAACATTAGTAAAAATGATTCGTAGCTAAATATTAAAGGAACGATAAAAGCAATCTAAAATGTCATCTTGACTTAGTGGCTTATTTTACAAACATAGCAAATTAATAGCCAAAATGCAAGACAAGCTGCCATTTGTAGCTTCAGCCAGAATATCCTCAATTTATTGGGAACAACAAGCAGTACGTGGTAGAATGCCTTCCTAGGTGTTAAATAATACAGGAGTGAGAAAACATTAAAGAATGTGTAATGTAAAAATTAATCATTTCACAATTTGGGTATAGTGCAAACGAAGATTCGTGTTTCAGAATCTGTTCAATATACGTTTAATTTACTGTTGAACTCTGTGGACATGGTTTAGATTTTTGGAGGATTGAGATTATACTATACATGTACTCAATCATAACACATTGTCTTAGTTATGCCTTACTAATGTAGACTAACGAGTCTGTAAGCGTTCCTTTCGTCAATATCTCAGTTGTATTCGTCTATTGAAAAAACATGTACTGAACCACTACCAATAGCGATTTTATCCATCTTAAAACTTTCACTAAAGAAGCCTTGTTTAAGCAGCTGTATCTATCATACTTGTAAACGTATGGTGTACTCAAAACTAACCCCAATTTTTTTTCCACGAAAATACACTGATAAGCGATTGTCATCTTTCATGAAATACTCGTATATTGGGTTTACTATTTTTAATTAATAAAATGTTTTTTCATAATATGTTTGTACCTATGTATTATACTTAATTAAAATATGTACTTATTCAATAAATATGTTTTATCACCTTACGCAAATAGTGGCACCGTGACTAATCGGTGCACACGAACTGCGGCCAGCGCTGCGATACTTTTAGTTATACCAGTAGCGCCCCGTAGCGGATTTTACTTGCCAATATTACGTACTGTAAATAATGAAATTTTGTTTTTCAATTACATCTCTCCTAACTTTTCTAACTATGTTTAAGGTTACTGAGTTAACTCTAATATATGTATCTGTCTGCATAGACTTCAGTGAATTTAAAAAAAACATATACAGGGTGAGTCAACTCCAGAGGTAAGGCAGATTGTGATCTTATGAGAAAAGATATTTTGAAAGGGTTTTCTTGCTAAGATAGCCACTCATTAGGAGCACGTTTTAAAATTATTTTGTATTATACAGAGTATAATACAAAATAATAATATGGCTGACCATAGTTTAAGTTTTTTAAATGGAACATCCTATATATTATTACATTTTTGTATTTCCCGTATAATTAATTCTTAGTGAAAAAGTTGTAGCATAGTATACGTCTAAAACTTAAGCTTTTCGACTTATTACCATTTTTCTGAAAAATTTAATGTTTTTATAAAATTATATTTCTCAAAAACTACGTTTTAGATGGGCACAATTTTTGGTACCGTTACTACCAAAGGTCCTAATACAAGCATATTTTATTTTTTTGCAATTACTACTTGAAATTGCAGACAACTGTATTAAATTTACATGATATATTTTTGTTTAAAAGTGAATTTCTTCAAATGGAAGCCCTGTATATCGGTTCATTTTTGAATTGCTTACTAAATTTCGCACCAAAAAGATGTAAGATGTTATTATTTTAAAAGTGACCATTACTGAGCTATTGCCATTTTTTGATATAATTTTGGCAAGTTTATGTTTTTTTTATTTTAATACGGTCTTTTTGTACCGAAGGAATGTCAAAGAAATTATTTATTAGCCCAAAGAGTTTACCAGCAGCATTGCCCTGACAGAGGATGTCCCAAAACATATGCCTTTCGAAGAGTAATGGATGCTTTCATTACCACTGGTAGTATTCCTAATTCAAAACCAATAAACCTAAATATCTGGTTAATGATAAAAATCAATTAAGCATCCGTATGGCAACTACAGAAAATCATCACATCAGTACACATGAAAGAACACGTCAGCTGAATATTAGCCAAACCATCGTTGCAAGACCTTTAAAATTAAATAAATATCATCCATAATGAATACATTTAAATATTGAGTTACGCAACCATCATTTTAAAGCTAGAAGGGCGTTCTGCCAATGAACAATAATTAAAATGAATGCCCAGGCAACTCCTTTTGATAGTGTGTTATTTGCGCAAGAAACTGGTTTCCATTGTAACGGAATAGTTAACAAAGGAAATTTCCATTACAGGCCAAATGAAAACCCTCGCTTCACTAATAAATTCATCATCAGCATAGGTGGAGCATTAATGTATGGGGAGGAATTCGACAAATATTTAGAAATATAAGTACTCAATGCCTTATTAATGTCGATTTATTATTTCGGAACCATGCTAAAAAACTTTTAAAAGTGAATTTGAACATTTTCAATTTTTACCTATTTCAATGTTCATATTTATTGTTATTTTATAATTTCTGTTCCAGTAATTACTCATCCATTCACATAACAGTTCACGTTTCTGCACCTACCAAAATCAAGTTATTAATTTGTTTGGTTTTAAAATGTGCTTATTGTGCCATATTCGACATATTCTTTGAATTATACAGGGCAATCCAAATTAAGGGTTCACCATTGGTAACTTTGTTATTATTAAAGATACAAGATTGTTTAAATTAGCAAATTTGTAGTAGTTTTAACGCTCTTTAAGATGGAAGAATAAAAAAACAAATGAGCAACGCGTTTTCGAGTTTCCCGAAAAATATTTTTTTTTCAAATGGAAACCCCTGTATATTATATCATTTTCTGCTAGAACTTTAATTTTTAAACAAAAAATCTTATAAGAAATTTTTTACTGGGATTAAAAATACTTGAGTTATAATGAATAAACGAAAACAGCTAAATTAGTTTTATAAACTTTATTTTATACATAAACTTATCATTAAAAAAAAATGAAAATCACTGATTTTTTCATAGAAGATGTTCAAAAATACCACCTTGTAGTTCAATACATTTTTGTACACGCTTCCGAACTTCTCGAACTGCCTTCAGTATGGTCCTACCATCTATTTGGTTTATCTTTTCACTAACTGCAATCTTTAGGGCGTTTACGTTTTCGTACCTTTGCTTATAAATCTGGTTCTTTAAATAACCCCATAAAAAAAAATCAAGCGGCGTTAAATCTGGCGATCGGAGAGGCCACTGAATAGGACCATTTGTTCCTATCCATGAAGTGCTAAAAATAGTATTTAGAAGTTGATGAGTACCTCTGTAGTTGTGCGCGGGTGCGCCATCCTGCTGAAAATGCAGATTCTGTGTACTTACGAGATCCAGATCGTCTAAGAAATTATTCAAAATTTCAGTCAAAAATTCTATATACCTTTCACCAGTTAGAGTGCCCTCATAAAAGAAAGGACCAACAATCCATGAACCGATTAAACAGCACCAAACATTAAAACTGAAACGGACTTGTGGACGTCTTGGATTTAGTAAAAGAAGATTTTCCTTTGACCAGTAATGATGATTTTTTTTATTGTACATTCCAGAATGAATGTTTGGTAGAAAGACTTATCGTCGTTTTCATAGATACATAGAAATGCACTTGACTTAGCTGTTTTTGTGTATTCATTATAACTCAAGTATTTTTAATCCCAGTAAAAAATTTCTTATAAGATTTTTTGTTTAAAAATTAAAGTTCTAGCAGAAAATGATATAATATACAGGGGATATTATATCATTTTCTGCTAGAACTTTAATTTTTAAACAAAAAATCTTATAAGAAATTTTTTACTGGGATTAAAAATACTCGAGTTATAATGAATACACAAAAACAGCTAAGTCAAGTGCATTTCTATGTATCTATGAAAACGACGATAAGTCTTTCTACCAAACGTCAAATATTAGTACAGTTTTATTAGTTTTTCACTCATAAGTTTCATTGTGCTAGTTATTAATTTGACAAAAAAATGATTTTTACCCATTCAGAAAAGTGTGATATGTTAGAATCTTATTTAGTGTGCAGAAAATCCTCTAGGAGGGCAAAAGAACACTACGCTGAATTATATCCACTCCGAACACAACCACATGAGCACTATTTTCTGAGACTTTACCGAAAATTTAGAGGCAATGAGAGTGTTTTTGCCAAAACAAGGACAAAAAGGACTTTTATAAAAAGCGAGGCCACGGAAATTGCAGTTATCGCATATTTTGAGGCCAACCGTGAGAATTCCATACTAGTTATTGTCAATGAATCTGATTTGAGTCACGGTACTGTGCATAGGATTCTGAAGAAACACAAATTCTTTCCTTAAATTACAAACCAGTTCAGGTTTTTTTGCCAGGGGATCCAGAGAGAAGAATGTTTTTTTGCCACTGGTATCTTAACTTTTGTCGCCAAAATGTAAACAACTTTCGGTATATTTTATGGACCGATGAATCGAATTTCTCAAATTCTGGAATGTACAATAAAAAAAATCATCATTACTGGTCAAAGGAAAATCTTCTTTTAGTAAATCCAAGACGTCCACAAGTCCGTTTCAGTTTTAATGTTTGGTGCAGTTTAATCGGTTCATGGATTGTTGGTCCTTTCTTTTATGAGGGCACCCTAACTGGTGAAAGGTACATAGAATTTTTGACTGAAATTTTGAATAATTTCTTAGACGATCTGGATCTCGTAAGTACACAGAATCTGCATTTTCAGCAGGATGGCGCACCTGCGCACAACTACAGAGGTACTCATCAACTTCTAAATACTATTTTTAGCACTTCATGGATAGGAACAAATGGTCCTATTCAGTGGCCTCTCCGATCGCCAGATTTAACGCCGCTTGATTTTTTTTTATGGGGTTATTTAAAGAACCAGATTTATAAGCAAAGGTACGAAAACGTAAACGCCCTAAAGATTGCAGTTAGTGAAAAGATAAACCAAAGAGATGGTAGGACCATACTGAAGGCAGTTCGAGAAGTTCGGAAGCGTGTACAAAAATGTATTGAACTACAAGGTGGTATTTTTGAACATCTTCTATGAAAAAATCAGTGATTTTCATTTTTTTTTTAATGATAAGTTTATGTATAAAATAAAGTTTATAAAACTAATTTAGCTGTTTTCGTTTATTCATTATAACTCAAGTATTTTTAATCCCAGTAAAAAATTTCTTATAAGATTTTTTGTTTAAAAATTAAAGTTCTAGCAGAAAATGATATAATATACAGGGGTTTCCATTTGAAAAAAAAATATTTTTCGGCAAAACTCGAAAACGCGTTGCTCATTTGTTTTTTTATTCTTCCATCTTAAAGAGCGTTAAAAGTACTACAAGTTTGCTCATTTAAACAATCTTGTATCTTTAATAATAACAAAGTTACCAATGGTGAACACTTAATTTGTATTGCCCTGTATAGCTGTATTCTTAATAAGTTGTATCCAATTTTTTTGTCATTACTCCAATACATACAAAAATCGTATCTCTAAGCTCATTTATAGAAAAAGTCGTTATAAAATCAGGTTTGACAACTGAAAAGCAACTTATTAAATGTCATCCATTCCCTTGTCAATTTCGCGGCAAATATCATGGCTCACTACACCCTGTGTTCAGAACGATAAATAATATTGAAAAGAAATAATTATATACTTATGTGTAATATGTTAATTTTAAATATTTCCCAGATTTCTCTTATATTGTGATGTATGTAAACATTTATATTATTGCCAATATTTTAAAGGTACAATAGTTAGGTTCTCTTTCGACGCGACCGCCATAAAATCATTAGAGCCCGTCTATTCCCATTATTTTATTACTTGGTATTTACGTTTCACTCGAATATTACATATATTGTAATCTTCAACCCGTGTTTAGTTATTTTTCTTGGTAAATAATTTCCCCTCCTATTCATGAAAAGAAAGTACTGTAACTGGGAGAAGGGAAAGAATCTTTGATAAAATAACGATAAAATATATTAAGTTATACACAAACATCCACACGAAGCAGTTGTATTAGTCTTCAAAAATTCACATTTTAAGCAAGTTCTACACAAACATTCACACGAAGCAGTTGTGTTAGGCTTCACCAATTTACATTTTAAGTGTTGTAACAGTGCGGTTCCCAGGGCCACGTCACCGTGCCCCACCCACCGGCCAATCGCCAAGAATGGAAGGAAGAGGGGCGCTTAAGAAAGCGTCAGTAGGTTTTCGACGGTTGTGCGAGAGACATTTGCATCGTTGTATTCGTTAAAATATTAATAATAAAATTAAAGCATTTAAACAAACTTTACTGTGTTTGTAATGTTAAAGTGGCGCTCAACTTGTGGCTCGAAACATATAGTTTGATATAAACGAATAGGAACCTGCAAGTGTTTTGGTATTAGTTAGTGAGTACCTAGAATTTATATTCTAAAAGTGTGAACCTTAGAATGCAGTAGATTGTAAGCAGTATTAGGAAATTATAGCACGATAACAGTAAGTTGCATAAAGTGCGTCTACATAAAGTGGATTTGAGCACTGCTGTTTTGTCTGGTTTTGTTTGCTTACAATTAGCTCGTAATAAATAGATTGTGATACGACTACTAATAGATGAAAATTACTTGAAACAGTACTACAACTGTAAGTGAATACTGAATATTAGAAGCGACTTGATCAACCTTTGGTGAGTTATTTTTTAAATTTAAAGTGGAGCATAATAGTAGATACTGGTTGCGCAACAGAGCTCAAGCTGGTAAAATGGCGGATCCAGTAGTAATGACTAATGAACAATTACGACAGCTCATTCAAAGTATACAAGCAGTAAATATAAATACTCATGCAGTGCCGAGTGGCAATTTTGCTAGTTGCCAGTCGAGGTATGACGGTTCGAGGAATTCTGATGCAACTGCCTTTATAGATGCTATAGAAATTTATAAGAATTGCATGAATATTTCTGATGAAAATTCTCTTCGTGGACTGCCAATGCTTTTGGATGGCTTCGCTGCTTCGTGGTGGCAGGGTGTTAAGGATTCTGTAACTACTTGGAATGATGCTCTGGCGCTATTGCGTACGACTTTTGGCCCAAAGAAACCACCTCATCGAATATATAAAGAACTGTTTGCCACCGAGCAAGATTCGAAAACACCTACCGATGTGTTTGTTTGTAAATCACGTGCTCTGCTTGCACAGTTACCCAAAGATACCCTTAAAGAAGAAATTCAGTTAGACATGGTCTACGGATTATTACATAGACGTATTAGAGAAAAAATTTCGCGAGAAAAAATCAAAACTTTCACTCAGCTTTTAGAACAAGCCCGTGTAGTAGAGGAAGCGTTTCCCGAGGAAGTCATGTTTCGCAGTAATAAAGTAGAGGACAAGCGTCAGCGATGCAATTATTGCAAAAATTATGGCCATTTGAGAAATGAATGCCGCAAATTAAACGCGAAACAGAATGAATCTGCGATGCCCTCACCATCAACTTCGGCGAAAGTTACGACAACTTCTTCGCAACCTGTTGCCCGTGAGACAGCTCCGATTTCATGTTTTGGATGTGGAAAGCCTGGATACGTGAAGAGCAACTGTCCGTCGTGTCAAGCACCTAAAGAAGTGTCGTTGGCCGAGTTCTTTTCCATCAGCACGGATTCTCACGTAGCAATAGTGCCACGTGCGCGACCAGTGCTGTTTGTTGACATATTAGGCTCTTATGGACGTGGTTTCATAGATTCTGGTGCAAAATTAAGTGTTGCAGGACGCAAGTTATATGAAATATTGCTAAATAAAAGACAATCATTCACAAGTGATGTATTAACCATGAGGTTGGCTGATGGATCTTGTAAGCGTGAATATGTATTAATCACAAAGGTCGTGGTGCAGTTGAAGGAGCGCAGTATTCCTACCACTTTTGTCATACTTCCCGAATCTGACAATTATACCTTGTTTGGTATAGATTTTATACAAGACGCCAAGATAGTCATCAATGCTGCCCAACAATCATGGCATTTTGCTGATCAGCCAAATGTGGAATATGACCTGAGTTTCGAAATACCTGAAGATTACCAAATTGTTGGACTAAATTCTATAAGTGCTTTGCGCGCTGAGGAAGGTAGTATGTTAGTTGATGTGGAAAGGTCTCGTTTAGATGCGTTACTATCAAGGAGCGAAGACATCTTTAGGCCAGGGGGAGAAGCAACACCCTATGCGGAACATCGCATAGACACTGGTGACCACCCACCCATATCAGTACCACCTTATCGTATGAGTCCTAAGAATAAGGAAATTCTGAAGAAAGAAATAGATCGGATGATGGAGGAAGGAATTATAGAAGAGTGTGAATCACCGTGGGCCGCACCGGTTGTGTTGGTGCCGAAAAAATCCGGTGATGTGCGAGTATGTGTGGATTATCGTGGTGTGAACTCTATAACTTTGCCAGACGCTTATCCATTACCACGAATGGATGATCTTCTTCATGCTGCGAAAAGAACATTTTATATGACGACAATGGACTTAAGAGCCGGTTACCACCAAGTGAATGTGCGTGAGTGCGATCGTGATAAAACAGCGTTCGTATCACCATTCGGAACTTTTCGTTATCGTCGTATGTCGTTCGGCCTTCGTAACGCGCCAGCGACGTTTCAGCGACTGATGGACCGTTTTCGTAGTGGACTTGGTGATGTTCTGATATTGGCCTACTTGGACGATTTAATTATATTGTCATCGACTTTCGACGAACATATTAAAGACTTGGACCTTGTATTTTCCCGCTTACGACAATTTAAGCTTAGAGCAAATCGAAACAAGTGCAATTTCGCGTGTTCTAGTATCAAATATCTCGGACATTTAATAACCCCAAATGGAATTCAGGTTGATCCTGAAAAGACTGCTGCAATAGCTGACATGGCTGTTCCCAACAACGTAAAACAAGTATTATCATTTCTTCAAACTTGTTCTTGGTATAGACGTTTTGTTCCCCAATTCGCTGACATATCCCGTCCATTGAGTAATCTTACAAAAAAAAATGCAAAATGGGAATGGGCAGCGACGCAACAAACTTCTTTTGAAACTTTGAAGAGACTACTAGTTGAACCTCCTATTTTGCTGCAAAATAATCCTGAAGAGCCTTATATCCTAAGAACGGATGCCAGTAGTTATGCACTGGGTGCTGTACTACTTCAAGGCGAGGAAGAAGATGAACATCCTATTGAGTACGCAAGCCGACTTCTCACGCCGGCAGAACGTAACTATTCGACAACTGAGCGCGAGGCTCTCGCTGTCGTTTGGGCTTTAAATAAGTTCCGTGGTTACATAGAGGGATCGTCAGTTCATGTGACCTCTGACCACCAGCCTTTAAAATGGCTAATGACACTGAAATCGCCTACAGGAAGATTAGCCAGATGGGCTCTCCTGATCCAGAATTTTAATTTGAAGATAGACTATATTCCAGGCAAGCGCAATGTTGTTGCAGATACATTATCTCGCCCATCTTGTGCGCATGACAACAAAAGCGATTGCGATGTCTGCAGTATATCCGTTGCACTACCCACTCGTTCTGCTGCCGACATGCGTAAAGGCCAATTGAAAGATCCTGAGTTACTGAAGATTGTCCAATGCTTTGAAGATGTGAGTGCCTACCCCGACGAATATGTGAAGTGGACGGAGAGAGGTTATCTCATGACTAATGGCGTTCTGTATAGGTATTGTCCGGAGGGAGAGAGTGAAGAAGCCTTACTTGTGGTTCCTACCCAGGAGCGAACACGCGTGTTGAATGAGTACCATGACGCCCCTACTGCTGGTCATTATGGTATAGAATGTACAATACAACGTATCGCCAGCCGATACTATTGGATCGGTATGCGGCGCTATATTACGGATTATGTAAAGAAATGTATTGATTGCCAAAGATACAAAGCTGCTAACCTGAAGCCAGCTGGACTTGTTCAAACACCAATCTATGCCCAACGTTTCGAAGTGATATCTATCGATTTGTTTGGACCTCTTCCTGAGACTGCGACCGGTGAGAGATGGATATTTATCGTTGAAGATACGTGCACAAAATGGGTAGAACTCTTTGCTTTGAAACAAGCTACAGCTGAGGAATGTGCCCGAGTACTTATAAATGAGATCTTCATGAGGTATGGAGTTCCACGAAAGATGGTGAGTGACAATGGCGTTCAATTTGTAGGAAATGTAATGCAAAAAGTGGCCTGCTGTATGGGAGTGAAGCAGAGCTTAATTCCCGTGTATCATCCTCAGGCGAACATGGTAGAACGAAAGAACAGAGACCTAAAGCCCCGACTAGCAATACTTGTTGGCAATGATCATACCGCATGGTCGGAGAACCTAACAGCGATTCGCTTCGCTATGAATACTAGCCGAGGTGAGACTATCGGCTATAGTGCAGCTTACTTAACTTTTGGCCGAGAATTACGAACGCCGGATGACGTAAATCATGATCTGCGAGCTATTGTACAGACAGAAAATTTCATCCCGGAGATCACCCCATATTTGCAGAGAATTGCAAATACTCTACGTGATGCTCGTGACACACATGAAAAGCAACAAGACCGTCAGAAGGGTTATGCAGACTCCCGCAGGAGGGACGTGGCAGGGTATAAACCAGGTGACCTCGTCCTGGTTAGCACACATCAGCTTAGCAGCGCTGCTGCACAAAGGACTACGAAATTTGCGCCGCGCCGAGATGGACCTTATACCGTCATTAAGAGGATATCCCCAACAACCTATCAAATAGCTAATCCCAATGACTTATCTGTGTCAATTGGCTCTTATCATGTTTCAGCACTGACCCACTTTGAGGGACCAGCGGACAGTTGTCCTGTGGTTCCCATTCGCAAGAGAGGAAGGCCTAGCAAAGGAAAAGCCACCACTCCTTCTGGTACCTCGTCGGGTCGCCGTCGGAACCAGAGGGGGAGACTGTAACAGTGCGGTTCCCAGGGCCACGTCACCGTGCCCCACCCACCGGCCAATCGCCAAGAATGGAAGGAAGAGGGGCGCTTAAGAAAGCGTCAGTAGGTTTTCGACGGTTGTGCGAGAGACATTTGCATCGTTGTATTCGTTAAAATATTAATAATAAAATTAAAGCATTTAAACAAACTTTACTGTGTTTGTAATGTTAAAGTGTTAGATAAATTAAAGATAGTGAAATATTATCAGTGTTTTATTTAATATTTAAACAATAAGTATTTATATTCCTTCAAAAGAGGAGGAATCAACACCCTTGTTCAAATAATAAAGTTGGCAAAATTATATCAAAAAACGATAATAGCTCAGTAATGATCACTTTTATAATAATAACATCCTACAAGTTTTTGGTGAGAAATTTAGTAAGCAATTCGAAAATAAAACGATATACAGGCTGTTCCATTCGAAAAAATTCACTTTTAGACAAAAATATGTTATGTAACTGTAATCCAGTTTTCTGCAATTTCAATTATTAATTGAAAAAAAAATATGTTTGTATTAGGACCTTTTATTATGAACTGTGTTACCACAAATTGTGTCCATCCAATACGTCGTTTTCGAGGAATATAATTTTATAAAAACATCGAATTTTTCAGAAAAATGGTAATAAGTCGAAAACTTTAAGTTTTAGACCCATACTATTCCATAACTTTTTCACTAATAACTATACGGGGAACACAAAAATGTAATAATATACAGGGACTTCCATTTAAAACAAAAAAGTAAAACGCCCTGAGATTATCACTTATTTATTGTAAGTCAACCACAATTCACAATCAATTAATTAATACTTCAATTTACATTCACCATAAATAATTCACTATCCCCTGTATGGTTGAACGTTCGCGCTAAAAGACTAAAGCGTGGGTTCTCCTCCTCTCTAAATCCAGTAAGAAGTTACAAATAAGTCTATACGCAATAAACCCGCGAATTTTAAATTAATAACTTAGATATCAGATTCATTGGAGAACTGTTCATAATTTTCAGTCATTGTTTAATATCAAATAAATTCCTTAAATGTCAGTTATTGATTAGAGTCCATCTGAGCTAGCCAAGTTAATTATAATAACTCAGGAACTTGCAGCCTTTAAGAATTAAATGACCAAATTTAGATCAGTATAAATAATATCATTACATATTCAGTAATTCATAATTTACAGATCCCGGTCATTATAAAGTGTCGCAGCCAACGTGGTGCAATTGTGTCTTTTTACAGGTAATTCCAGCCGATCCAGAGGAATAATATCAGCAAAAATCTATTTATTGAATTAACTTGTAAAAATAAAGAACAAATAGAAAATTATATGTGTGTTTTATTTATCTAATCTGATGTACATATCTGTGACGTATAATACAAATTGATGGTGATATAAACATAAATACAGGGTGTAGTATTAACAGTAATTTAAAATTAAAGTCAGGTATAAACAAATACATTTATTTTTGGTTAACATACGAGGTTGTTGTAATAACACGGGTGTAATACATTATTTACGTGTATATTCAAATTAACATACATCAAAATGAACACACTGTCAAGAAGTGAAAATTTGGACGAGTCAATTGAGTCAATTGAAGAATAGTATAGGAAAAAAATGAAGAAAGGAAAAGGAAGTATAAAAGAATGAATGAAGAAATCACAGAGATGTATAAAGAAATCGGAGAAGAAAGGGAGAAGAAGCATGAGAATGCATTAAAAGTAATTGAAGAAGAGTATAAAAAAGATAATGAAGAAATCAAGGAGAAGTATAAAAAAATCACAGAAGAAAGAGAGAACAAGTTTTCATTAATAGCAAGTAAAGAAAGGTATAAAAAATTCAAAGAAAAAAGGGAAAAGATGTCAGAGAAAATGTGTGAAGAAAATGAAAAAAACAGAGAAGAAAATAAGATGTTAGAAAATATGGTTGAGAAAAAGGATGAAGATGACTTGGAGGAATTAAAAAATGAAGATGAAGATATAATTGTTCCTGAAATACAGGAATCAACACATATATTATTCGTAGAAAGTAACTTAGAGGAACTAAATAATGGAGATATGGACATATTCGTTTCTGTAGCACAAGAATCAGTCCATACATTTTCTCTAGAAAATTACTTACAGGACTTAATTAATGGAGATACGGATTTGTCATGTAAAATGGAAATTGCAGATCCAATACTAGAAATGGAGATGGTACTAATAGATGAAGAAACTATCATAATGTCGACAATAAAAGAAGAGGAAATAGAAGAAATAGCAATAGGAAAGAATGTCCAGGAAATCACAAAAATTATGCCAATCCACGAAAAGGATGTAGAAATGATATCTGCAGAAATAACAACAGAAACACAAGTATGCGTAAAGGACGAACAAGATACCGCTGAAGAAAAGATAATAGAAAATTTTGAGGAGGACGTTAGAAACTGTCTCAACATGAACAAAAACACAGAAAAACTTTTTAACAACATAGAGAAAAAGATGGAAGAACAGCACGAAAAACTAATAAAGGACTTATATATCTCACTGAACATCGATTATAGTAACAGCAACGTAAAGAAAGATATACTGGAGATGGAGGCGAAAAGTCTAGAAGCAGACAATACACTAGACAGCAAAGAAACAGAAATACCATCATTACTGAATACAAAGATAAAATCAATAGAAGGGCAGAGAGAAGAATTATCCAATGAAGCTGATAAGAAATTCCAAGAAACCGCCGAAAACATTAAACAGGATAACGATAACATACAAATGAAAATAGTACAAGAAAAGGAAATAGAAGAAATAAAAAGTCTTATGCCTATCCACGAACATGATGAACAAAAAGTAACAGGAATTAGAAAAACTTGTACAATAATACAATTGCCAATATGGATTCTGGCAGACGAATTTTAAGAATATGGATCGACGCGCTTCTACAAGGAGAAGAAACTGAGGAAGATTTACCCATCTTCACATCAAGCTTGTCAGTTGACATCAGTACTAATTCATTTCAACACACAAGTTCACAAAAATACACCAGAATAGGGAAACAACATACACTGATACAATTAATTTGTCACATAACCAAGATACACAAGGAGATTAACATACTGAAGGGCATAGGAATAGCTTTATCATTAAACAAGGAAAAGAAGGTAACACACGTACATCTCACAAAACTACACACACACACGCAACCAACAAGACTTGGATTATCAAACGCAAACAATTTACACTGACACTGTATTTAGATATCAGAAAAATATTATTGATTTCCACCTAAAAATTATAGGAAAATAAGGTCGCAACCAATATTTTAGTCAGGACGGAAGATTCCAAGTGAAAGGAGATCGACTTTCGAAGGTACTTGCAACACCTACTTACCCTAATTTAGTCAGGACGAGAGATCCACAAGGAAAGAGATCAACTCTCGAAGGTATTTGCAACACCTACTCATCCAAGCAACCCCACTGAATCTCATCGGTTTTAAAAGAACCTTATATCCCCTACAAATTCTCAACTCTCATAAGAATTTCTCACCCCAAAAGATTTCCAAAAACTCCTTACAATTTCTTCGAACCCCAAGAAGATCTCAAAACATTAGCGTGGTCGAATTGTCGAGCGCCGGATAACAATATTCATACTCTAGTCAATTTACTTACTTAATAAACAGTCGAAAATATATACATATTACAAATGAAAATTGATAATCGATATGTTTTAGTTTTTATTTTATAATTTTTAATTACGACATGTTAAACTGTATTAATACAACGATGTAAGTTGTCACAGATGTAAATAACAGAAACATCATTGTGTAATCGACTTCGAAGAATCCAGCTGCAGATATTTTCGAGGGGCGAAGCGTAGCTTCCTGTGCTAGGAAAGTTACATTTTCTCTGATTTGATCCTCATACTCGATCGCGATCGGTTCTGTTCTCAGACTAATCAGTTGCAAACTCTTGTAACAAATCATGGAAGTCTGTTTGGATTCTTCGTAAATTTCATCCGCCAGCTTCGCCAAAATGTAATTATTAATCTAAAATAATTACGGAACTATATGAGTTGTGTTTTAAAATATCGTAATACGGAAAATTTTTACAAATTTTAAAGTTGTTTTTTCAAACTATTATTGTGCGCAAAGCGTTAATATTAGAAATTAGAATAGGAGAGATGTAATTGATCTACGGTAGTGTCAAAGCTGATTTAAACTGAAAACCAACTAAAGAACTGAATGTGCAAAAATTATTCTTCTTTCAACGATACAGTGACCCGACTTAAATAATTAAAACTGTTAAGTTTATTACTGGTACGTGACTGCGTACGGAGGTATGCCTTGAAAGGTCAAAATGCAAAGGTACAAATGCATCGTATACTCATAAACAGTTACAAAGATTTCAGATAGTCCTAATATGCAATAAAATATCGGGTAGTTATATCGTTGCAAGAACTGGAAATGGTTCCTGGGCATACTTATAAATGATTAAAAAGTAAACATCCAAACAACACTGACTGAGATATAGATAAGTACGTCAAATGCTATTAGGTATGTAATGTCACTGGAAGCATCAATATAATTCACCTGTATAATTATAGACGCCAAGATGATAAATGTAGATTTCCTCAGCTATAATTCCAGAACAGAATATATAAGTTGTGAGTATAAAAAGGTTTCAGAAACATGTGTTAAAAATATCTTGTTGTATGTAGTAAATGTTCAGGGCATGAAAGATATTGATCAAATACAGAAGGCAGAAGTCAGAATAAAAAAAATGTGTTTGATACAATTTCAATGGATACAAGGTAATAATATAATAATAAAATGAAATATAATTTCATTGTTACAGAAATATAATGTAAAGAGAAATTTAATAATTGCTTAAGGACAGTAAAAATCCTCGTTATTATAAATTTCTAAATTGTACAATAATAATTGTATAATTCACATTAGAATAATGCAAAAATTGTATTATCCTCTATAACGGGAGTAGTTTATTAAAAAGCATTAACCCCGCATAAATCAAACCACTCCATTAACGGCGGTTATCGATGGTAATAACACGAAGTTAGCTGACAGAATCTTGAGGGTTATATTGTTGAGAAGAATATCGTTACAGTTTGTTTTAAATAAAATATTTTTTTTTGTTATGGTTCACTTGAAAATGCTCTGTCTTTAGCCAGTGTTCGATAGGATTTACCTAGATTTGGGTTGGATTATTAACGGACAGAATCTTGAAGGTTATGTTGTTGGGATGACTATCGTTATGTTTCGTTTTAAATACAATCAGATTTTTTTGTTATGGTTAATTTGACAATTATCCGCCTCTAGCCAGTGTTCAAAAGTATTTATCTAGGGTTGGGTTGGGTTACTAACGGAACAGAATCTTGAAAATTATTGGGAAGAATATTGTTACGATTCGCTTTAATAAAAATCAGATTTTTTGTTAATTTGGTTAATTTGACAATGTTTTGTTTCTAGCCATTCTTCGTTAGCATTCATCTAGGGTCTTCGAATCTGATATCCATCACCACCATTAATGCTTCACTATTATGACAAGAATTTATGTTTACATATATTGTTGTAAATGTCTTGAGACACCCCAACAATATTTGTTTTGTTTTAGACCATACTCGGGTACTGTCATAATTCAAGCTGTTTGTCAACGATCATTCAAGAACCTATATATTTGAACAAGGTATAATTATTAAATCATACTTTACCAGAAAATTATTTATGCGGTAATATGCAAATTTTTCGAAGAGTTTGGAAAAGTCATACTTATAGATCGGTCAGTTCATTAGGATCACCTTTTTATAGACTGGTACTACTAACGCTTGTTTTAATAGGTCCAGAAGAGTGCTGCGTTGACAGGATTCAATCATTAGATGATTTTATGACTTCACTTAGCTTTTTCTTTAGGAAGCGGACTGGGTCAGAGGCCGTTTTGCAAATTTTAGTGTTTTCAAGCGGTTAACATAGGAAAGTAGTTCATAACTACAAGCTAGAAGGAAATAAAAGGAATTGAGGGTGTTTCCTATATCCACATTGAAGACGAGTTGTCGTAAACTTATGGGATTACGGATGGCCATAAAAGTGTTATTGGATTTATTTGTTATAGGTTGCAGATTATAATTTAAAGGTTATCTACATGAATTTAGAGTTCTTACCCAAGTTAGTTGTTATTTATAATACGCCACATGACTATATTTTTGTTCGTGAATTTTAAGTTAGTGCATGGAAGAAGATTGTAAAATAAGGAATGTTAAGCTTTATGAAACAATGTTGGTAAAATAGTCAAAATAATTTAGATAGCTATATCATTTTGTATTTTAAATCTAGAATGAGGTTACGCTTCCACACATAACCAATTCGTCAAAGCCATATATCAATATATGCCATTTGACACCAATGCTAGAATAAGAGGTAATGACGTAAGTCGATTGGTACAATTTTCTTGAGAGTAAATAAATACAACAAAATAAAAACTATACAAAAGAAACAATTCAATGCAATAATTAAAAAGGTGATGTCATTTAAGTACCCGGTCATAGAACTAATATCAAAAATAATACCAAAATAGAGCAAAAGAAATTGACAAGACCATCAAAGCAGCTAGAGCAAGAAAGGCTTGATGAGTATAGACGCAAAACTCTAATTTATATAAAGTTTGCATACGTCTCATAATGCCATAAGCTTCAGAAATCAGAGCAGACACCACAAAGACAAAATTAATCCTCGGAACAACAAAGAGGAGAATACTGAAAAACATCATTGGAAATACATGAAGAAAACGGGTTCGAAACGATGTCATAAGGCAACGATGCAACATATAAGCCTTTTTAAGATGAGTGGGAGCACGACGCAGACATCGGAATGAACATCTATGTTTGAAGAGAGAAGAGTCAAAATAACAAGGGACTGCAAACCAGCAATACGCAGACCTCCAGAGAGATCACTGAAACAAGGAAGGAAGGATCATGGACTTTGTCCTCACCAGATAATTAACAGATGCTGATAAACCATAGGCTTATAACAAGAAGACGACGACAAAAAATTTATTGCTTTTATGGAGAATTTTGATAGTTTATTATATTTATCATACAAGTTAATGCATTGCCTCACACATTCTATTAAAGTGAAACCATGTGAAAGGCCGACCAAAGGTGATTTATTGCTCCTTCACGATGCACCAACCAAGACTTGAAAAAGCTGATTTTGCTGATCGTAGATTTACAAACAATACGAACTCTACTTATAATCCATATCGTCGCCTTATGACTATTTTTCGTTTCGAAATTCCAAAAACATACTTAAGTAGGCAGAAGACGACAAATCACGATTATCTTAATCGTCTTGTCTTTATATCACAGAATCTGTTGAGAACCATTAATAGTAATTTTTCGAAGACTTAATGATAATATTGAAACTAGTCCTATAATATAAAAATATGATCTCATACTTACTATAGAAAAAATTGTAAAATTCAAAATAGTGATTATAAACATGGCAGTATTGAGATGAAATACTGTCGTAAATTCAGTACGCTTTGGTATATATAACGCAACCAAGTTTAGATACTCCAATAATGCAATTAAAGTATAAATGAATATAATAAATATCTGCCAGCCAAACAAATCATTGTAGAGATCAACCAATTCAATTAATACTCCATACACAATAGTTATTTTCTCTACGAATTTCGAGACCTTATTATCATTCGATTTTCTCGTCGTTCCTTCATTAAAAATTGCTTCGAGCGTTGAATTCATCGAAAGGAATCTGTTCCTTAGTTCAACTAGTAAATTGGTGATGATCATAAAGGAGACCAAGGCTTCGTATTGCTCGAAAGATTGGAGATAATTTGTATTCATAATTTTTTTCCCGTCCATTACCTCAAACCAAACAATCGTACATGCTGTGATTCCTGTAATTGCTACATGTTGTACTATTATTTTGAAAATGAAATGTTTGTGTTCCACAATTTTAGCATTTTGAATTTTTCGTAAGAGATCGTCGACTTTCTCGAATTTCGCGTAGACCAGATGCAATCTGGATGGATTTAGGAATACGTAGTTTATTATGGAATACACGGTTGCGATGGTAAAAATGGTGCTCATCATAAAATTCATTACTACCGCTGTAGTGTTTGAGAAAAAAATCATATTCGGCTTGTCCATTTGTGCATTTCCGTAAGTTCCAATGGTAAGAATTATTACAAATGCTGCATAACATTTATACCAATTTACAGGTCTGTATGTCTCTTCGAAGTAGTGCGGTTCATACTGGCCAATTACACTCGCTAACAATAAAAGCGGTTTTACGTATCTTAGATTAGAAAACTTTTGGACTCTTGTCATTTTTATATAACAACTCCTTCAACTGGGATCTGAATTATGAGAAGGCCGTCAAATAATAAACTATCATTTTATTATATATATGGTATTACGAGCAATAATCTAAATGAGTAATCAGGAATTCAATACATTCATTCCTATAGTAAGTGTATTGAAAAAATGCATTTAATAAATAATGAAGGCGAAGGAGGACCATACTTAAAAAACGTTTTGTTATTACTTAAGGTTGACTGTTATCGCGTGTAAACATAAAGAGCTTATTATTGATCTGTTGTACTTTCCATTATTATCAATAATATATACGCTTTCTGTAATCTTTTATTGATTGCCAGTAATAATAATATTAATTTCATTTTTAATATAAATTGATGTGATTTTTGCAGGATGCAAAAGGAATAAAAGAATAATGGATTACGATGAGATGTTCAATTGTCTAAAATACGCTTATTATAGATTTATTAAGCAAAATTATATGAATATTTCGCATTTTATGATAAAAATATGTTCATAAGCTATCGATTGCCACGTATAAAATGCAGAGGTTTGAGTGAAAGTACATTAAGGCAGCGGGTTGCTTAATCAAAATGATAGAAACCACAAAGTCAAAATTTTTCCAATGATCTGTTTCATTCTGACCGGCTCAGAAGAAGATGGTCGTAGTCGAAACAGATGTTAAATAAAGTAGGGCGCCATCACAAATTTAAAACCACTCAAAGTAAAATGGTTGTAAAGCAGTAGACGTAATGTTGATAGTTAAGCAGATATAGAGAATTGAATAGCACAATAAAAATGAGAAAAGACGAAAACGTATAATAGTACAAGCTGAAAATTAATTTTTTTTAGTAACTTTTGTAAAAATGGGTGTACAGTTCTTCCAGTCTTTAACTGGAAGCATAACCAAAAACCAAATCTTTCCACCACGTCTAGTTTTAGAGTTATAATTAGAGTCCGGATTTTAGGTAAAATGCCTTTTCTTTTAGATTTAAGGCCCATGAGCGAGAGTCATCCCTAAATACATTTTGAACAAAATAACACATTTGTAGTATTTCCTTTAAGAACTAAAATCCTAAAGTGAGCTTATATGTCCTAAAACTGAGGTAGCGTCCTAATTTATCCTATTTTCAAGATTTTATCTCCAGTTCAAATCAAATATTAATATCAAAATACAAAAAGTTTTCTCAATTTTTATGTTCTATATCATTTCGTCACGATCCGAGTTGTACTGGTCACCGACGATTGCAAGTGATTACCCGCACAAAGTCGGTTTGGTTTATACCACCAGCCAATAATATTACACCTACTTCGCAGACGCAGAGCATAGAATTTCCAGCATTGTATTGTCGTTCCCACTTCCAAGTATACCAGTCGCGGCTGGTGAGTTCGTTTAGGTGGGGCAATTACATAGACAAAACTGATTCGTTTATTATCGGTGATATATTCCCAGGTGCCGAGCATATCACCGATAAGGAACGAATCAGTCTTGTGTATGTAATTGCTCCACCTAAACGAACGCACTAGCCGCGACTTGAGTATACATACGATAAGGTTGACATAACCTAAAAGAATACCTAAAGAAAAAAAATGTTTTGAAAATAAAGTAAGGGTTTGGCTCAATAGAATTGGCACCAGCTTTGTAACTCGATGCTCTGAAATATGTTGTTTTGTAAATCTTGCATGAAAAGTATGTACATATTTAATTAATACTAAAGGTGGTTTTGATACATATATTTCTTTTCTGTTTATTGTTTATTTAGTACATATTTATATTGCAGTTCCTATGTAAAAAAAATATCACACCTGGAACAGCATCAAAAATCGAGCGTTCACCAACGTTCTGTTAATAATAATAATAATAATAATAATAATAATAATAATAAAAGCAATAAGCTTCCTGAAAGACAAACCTTACTTATTAATAGTCTTAATACAAATAATGAGAGATATCAGTTTAATGCTGATCTATGTAATGCTCTTGTAGGTTCCAGTATTTCATGGAACAAGTTGAACTGTCCAGCATTTAAGGATTTTTTAGCAAAATATTGTGGTAGGCATATACCCAACGAAAGCCCATTACGTAAAATTATTTGCTCCCCTAATTATACCTTATTAGGTATTTTATTTATCATTTTACTTATGTTTCAGAATTTGTACTATTTTTAATTTTTCGGTCCTAGTATAGGTTCTTAATGTCCTATTTTGAGTTTGTTCGATCCTATTATATGATCCTATTTTTCAACTTTTAAGTTCCTAGAAATCCAGACTCTAGTTATAATCAGTTATTGTATTTAGAAAATTTATTTTATTTTAAATAGATAAATACAAACACCTTGATTTAACAAATACTTGAATGTTTAATTAGTACCATCAATACAAAAACACTGATATATCAAAGTTTTGCATAAATAGAGTTATTTCTTCCTTTTATATTGCCTGTTGCCATCTCTAATGAGAAGCCAGCAAAAACCTCCCATCATGACGGGATCCCACCTATCTCGATATCGTTTCTCTATTTCTGCATTCTCTTTCCGCTGTTCATCACTCGACTTTCCTAAATTAGCAGGATAGAAATTCAAATGTGAATGCATAAAATGAACTATGAACGACATTCGACACCCTAAATTTTTATAGTTTTCAACCAAGTTAGCCACGATATCTTAATGTAGAAGATTCCATTTTTTTAATCGAGATCCCGAAATTTGTGAATTTTCTAATGTTAAACCCAAATCCCGTATCAAATCATTTATAGTAGAATTACCGAACAGATGCAGTAGCAACAGCGCGTCAATACATAATATAATATATTATAATGCAATGTTGCTACTGCATCTGTTCGGTAGTTCTACTATAGATCTAATTGAATAATGAGATGTGGTTTGTCAGAAGGAACACACCTCAGGTCACTTGAAAAAGACACATTCAAAACATTGTTTATATCTTCCTCCTTCGTGGAATTTGCATTTGGAAGAATTTGAATGCATTGGGGTTGGAAGCTCACAATCAGTTCTTTTCAACGGTTTGCTTTCAGATGGAATGTATGGATACATTGCTTTGTGTTTATTACTTTTTAAAAATCTTTCAGTTTTTACAAGACAGAAAAAACAATTCGTGACGTGGTCTGCTGGTTTACGAGAAATCATTGGCCTTTCTGCAAGGACTTCAGAAGAATTCTAGTTCCACTGAGTTAATTTGTCATAACACGAAATGTTGCAATAATACAACTTTTTTTATGTGAGTATTTCGTATCATATTTCTTCTTTTTTTGATAATTTTATAATATTAATAAACTTAATTGATTTTTTTCTTTCCAGGATGAAAAATCTTTCTTGCTTTAAATGAACGTATTAATAGAAGGGTATTTATTAATTCTTTAGCACAAGATTTATTCCGAAAGCTTCAACAGAAAAAAATACTTTTGTTATTGCACAGAAACACAAGTAATCCCTCAGAATTAGAAATGAATTATCTTCTGTTAGTTACCATTACAATTTATAGACATTATTCATGTACATTTTTTTCTAAAAATAGACCTTTTAATTATAATGTAACCTTTCACAAATTTCGTCTAATCTTTACATATTCAAAAGTACATCATATTCTCATAAAACAAATAAATAATTCTTTCTTTATTAACATCCCAGACTTAAATCCCTAAAATTAAATCTTTCAATTCAAATTATTACAGAACTGTCACGGTCGCCAAATAAACTATACTCACTCCCTGAAAAGATATTTATATTTTAACTTTAATAGGGGTGTAGCACTGGAATGGTTTGGGTCCTATTTATTGGGCAGAAAACAGTGTGTTTTAGCCCACGAAGTATAATATACAGATTGTCGTATTTAAAAGTTAATATGCATCTTCAAATACACACACATAAACATGTACATGTACATGTATGTATACAACAGTTCAAGAATGTGGCTCTCGGTTTACCCACACCACCATAAGACCGGTGGTGTGGGGAGACCGAGAGCGCGAACACCATGCGCGCATGGCATTCGTTCCGTATCCTTAGAGTGTGAACTTACATTGTGTCTGAGCAAACTCGCAAATATTAAAATAAAATGCCCTTAACTGTCGAGGAAAAAATACAGATTGTGTTATGGTATGCGAAGGATAATTCGTACAAGATGTGCAAAATTTATTTGTATAGTTCATTATAATATTTTGTTTCGTTTTAAATGTGAGAATTTTATTTTAGTTACAATTTTTATAGAGTTTTGTTTCAGTTCAATGTTAATACATTATACATCAATCACCAAAATACCGGAGCAATTCCTTAAAGCAAACGTCTGCATACTAGCTTTCAACGTTTTGCACTGAAGCGCCGGTAGCCCGGTATTGGCCGGTATGAACTCATCTGTACTCCCCTATTATCGTCCCCTCCATTTCATGTTTGCATGCACATGTGTGCGTGTCTGTGTTTCCCTATATCTACTTTTATTTCAGTCAAACTGTATAATATAATAATATATCTTTATTAGCAATACGCTATTTACATACACTTAAATTATTTACATCCATTTCTCTAAAATATATAATGACAGTTGTCTCTTAAACCTATTTTAATTTTACAATATTTTATGTCATATGTTAAACATTTTTAGACCATTAACAACAACATTATTAGCCGTTGATAACCTATTTACATTATCTATATGAAAATCATTGATGATTCTTGTATTATATTTATGAGTTTCATGTACATAAGTTAGTTTCTGACTAATATACGATGGCGTAATACTTTGTTTACTGCTATAAATGAATAACACTGTTTTGTGTATTATTCTTTGTCGTACATTCATGAATTTCAATGTACTCAGCATTAATGCAACTGGTGTATATTTGTTACACTTTAAAATTGCTCTCATCGCCCTATTTTGTATTTTTTGCAATTTCTGAGTTTCGTAATTAGTTAACTTAAATAGAAGAGTTGTGCAGTATTTTATCTGCACCACAATTATCGATTTATATAGAGTCAGCTTAATATATTTTGCCTTATTCTAGTTAAATAACCTACTTTTTTAGACATTTTATTTAGAATATGCTTTGTGTTTTCTTTAAAATTTAAATGCTGATCTATAATTATCCTTAAATATTTTATACTATTTACTCTTTCTAAGTAATTATTATCTATTTTTATATTAATATCGTCATAATTAATTGTGTTTAATTTATATGCACTACCAATGATAATAAATTTAGATTTGCTTATATTAATACATAAACTATTGGCACATAATCATTTATATAATAAAGCTAAGTCTTCATTTATTTTGTCCTTCATGTCATTTAAATCATTTCCACTAACATACAACATTGAGTCATCAGCAAACAAATGTAATTTACTGTTTTTGGTCCTAAGCATAATGTCATTCACATAAAAATTAAAAAGTAACGGTCCTAATATTGTTCCTTGTAGTACATCATATTTAGTAGAGCGCACACCTGATGTTGTCCCATTAAACTTTACTCTTTGGTATCTGTCAGTCATGTATGAACGACACCATTCCAGAACGATGGCTTTGAAGCTGATGACTTCCAATTTCTTCAATAGTAATTCTCGGTCGATGGTCTCAAAAACTCTTCGGAAATCCAAAAACACACCAAACTGTCCATTTCCCTCGACCAATTATCAGAAATGTTGACCAAAACTATTTCACAAGAGTGTGATTTCTTGAAACCTGACTGGTTTATGATATTATACTATATGCATCACAATAATTATCAATTTGTTTTTTAACGCACATTTCCAACACTTTTTCATATGATAGCACTATATTTATAGGTCTGTATTCTTCATACAATTTCGTCCCATTTATTTTTGGTACAGGTACTATATATGAAATTTTCCAGTATTTAGGAAATACACCTGACTGTCCTTTAAAACTCTTCTTTTTATACCATCACCAGCAACGTCTCTTATACCTTTTCGAGATTTAATTATATCTTTAATTTTATTCATAGTTACATTTTCAAATTTACTAAATTCTGAATGCTGCGGTATATCACGCAAAACTACATCCTCACTGTCAATATTTTGTCTTTGTACCCCATCAACTAGAATATCTATGCTTGTTACAAACTGCTCATTAAATTTTTCAACAATTTACCTATCATTCTTTATTTCTTCATTATCAAAAATAATGCTTGTACTATTTGTTTCTTTACTTGTTGGTAATAACATTTTAAGATTTTTCCATAGTTCTTTTGAGTTATTTCTGTTTTGATCAAGTGCGGTTTTCAAGTACTCTTCTTTTCGTTCTCTAATCATTTGAACTACTTTATTTCTAATTAATTTGGACTCATGCCGGTCTTCCTCACGTTTCGTAAATACTGCTACCTCACATTTATCGTCTCTAATATTTATTTGTTCTAGTATTGCATAACCACTCATTCCTTAGATACTTTTCAGGTAAAACAAATTCACATTTTGGACACATTTTTTCAATAATTTGATCTATAGTTTCAGTCCACCATGATGTTGACATCATTTCCATTATTCCAACTTTTTTCGTAAATGTGTTTATGCAGTTTATCAATGTCAAAATTTTTAAAACTATTTATAAGTTTCCTTTTCTTTTTTGTCACATCACTTTTTGTCTGTAATATAACTTTTAACAACATCGAATGATCACTTATTTTTGGTGTATGAAGAACCTCATGTTGTAATGTTATTTTGTTCATAATAATGTAATGAATGAGTGTTTTGCTATTGTTTGTTATTCTTGTATATTCAGTTACCACTTGCACTAAGCCATTTATATGTATTAAGGTTTTCAGTCTGTTACTGTAATAAGTGGTTTTTGTATAATCTATATTTATATCACCCATCATTGAAATTGATTATCAATATAGGTTTCAATATATTTCAAAAATAGGTTATCCATGTTTTGTGGAGGGTGATATATAACAGACAATAAATAGTATTCCTTGATTACCCATTACAATTTCCGCACTTACCATTCAAATATATTTGTCAATGTGGATGTTATATCCAGTATTGTTGCAGTTTTCTTGCTCGTGATTGTGCGTGCATCTTTGCTAAACCTCTCGCTTTCCTTTTTAATTTAGCACTTAATACGTCTGGCTTCCCTGAGTGCTGGAAAATAACCAAACTATTTCCAATTCACAAGAAAGGTGACACAGCCATGATCGAGAATTACCGATCGATAGCTATTCTTAATAATTTTGCTAAAGTGTTCGAAATGTGCCTGTACACCAATGTTTACTCACGAATTCGGTGCAGACTCTCGGATTTTCTTATACATGGTTGTTTCTACATTTTCTTTTTACAGTAAAAACTGTAACTATTATAATAGACTATTCCATACAAAAAGTAACTCTGTATTTCTGTTTTGAATTTAAAACGTTCATCATTTTGCATATCCTCAATTTGTTCTAATACATTTTCTAATTGATTGTTAGCCTTTAGTGCTTTGGAGTGGTTTATCAAATTTAATTTTAGTGCCGGAATATTATCTAAGATTGGTTTTTCCAATTGCACCGCGGAGATATTAATGTTTATTGGTGCCAGTTTAGGTATATAACTTTTAAATGTTTCACTAATATATGTATTTATAGACGAAATAATGAATGATTTTGTAAAAAAATGACAATGATTTTGCAAATGTAATTTACCTAGGTACGGGTAAACTAAACTAATAGATTTTCTCTCAATATAATTACAATTATTACATGATATTGTTAAATTTTCTTTAAATGGCGCTACAGTACCCATGTGTTTTCTTCTACAAGTTTCTCGAACTTTATTGAATTTATCGTTATTAACTGCCGTTCACAGTTTTTAGGCAATCTGTCTATTGCATTTAATATTGACATTTCACAATCATCTCCTGAAATGGATATGATTTGATTGTTATTTTCACATATAAATTCATGATTGTTTAGATGTATTAATTACTTTAAATCGTCTAATTTTAATGTTATGTGACTATTTTTTTTTCATTTACTGCAATATACTGGTGTTTAATGTTTAACATAACAAATTTTACTTCATGAGCTTGAATTGGTATAGGGGTAAGTTTATAAAATTGAAACGGAGATGACTGTATTAATGTAATATTTAATATACAAATTAATTTATTATTTTGAAAATAAGATGTTGGCTTATTAATATTTAGGAATATGTTGGTAGAATGTTTTTCTAACTTTATCGGTAATTTCAATCCTTCAGGTACATATGACACTATTTTTGATAATTCCTCTATTACTGCTGTAGGTGTTACTAGTAGTGGGTGTAAATTGCCCTTTTTACTTTCTTATACGTAGTATAAGGAAGTATTGTGATGATGAAAATTTTCGACCTCGAGATTTTTGCAGATGTCCACGTTTTGAGGTCCCCTGATACCAAAAAAGTGGTTTTTAAAAAAATGTCTGTCTGTGTGTGTGTCTGTGTGTCTGTCTGTCTGTCTGTGACCACGATAGCGGTCAAACCGCTGGAGATATCAATTACAAATTTTGTATTTACGTGTATAATCTCCCTCTTGAGATCTGATTAGTTTTTCAGTAAAATCGGTAGACCAGAAGTAGCAGTTTACTTCAGTATAAAAATCGAATTTTGCCAATATTTCGTCAAATACTAAGTTTATACAAATTTATAAAGAATTCATATGTACTTAAAATTAAAATTGAGAACAATTTTATTTAAAAAGTTTTTCGAAATTCCTACCGGAAGTAGGTCTTTTACTCTTATCGAAAATCGGTTTTTTGCGAATATCTCGCAAGTCATGCTTTCTAGGCAGGTACATTACGAGTATAAAAGTATTTACATGAAAATTTTAAATCTTTTGTATAAAAAAAAATTCAAAATTCGGACCGGAAGTACCACTTTTACTCTTACCGAATAGCGGTTTTTTGCAAATATGTCGTAAATTATGCATTCTATATATATTTATTAAGAGTACAAAAGTATTTAGAGTTGAATTTGCAATATTTTTTGTATACCTGAAATTTCAAAATTCGGACCGGAAGTAGCACTTTTACTCTTAGCGAGTAGCACTTTTTTTCGAATATCTTGCAAAGGATGCATTCTATAGCGATTTATTAAGAGAATGAAAGTACCTAGAATAGGATTTTGAATAATTTTTGTATAAAAAAATTCTAAAAATTGTATAGTTTGAAATGCTCATACGTATAAGAAAGTCGTGTGGTGGCCACACTCATTTTTTCGTTTTGCTCTAATTGATCTAGTGTTGCATTCATATTTTCTGAAGGTGATTTAACTACGTAAGTTTGTTTGTAGAATAAATTGGTTAAAGTGATAATTCGAAGTGAGATACATCTTTGTCATTTGACGTACCAAGTAACGTTTTTGAAATATCACCTATTATATTAAAATATTCTCTTTCAACTCTATAAGAATTAAATAAGGAGTGTATTTGGCGGGATTCTAAATTTATTTTATTTAATATATCTTTAACTTTGTTCAAAAAGTGCTTGCCGTTTTATTTAATAATGTGTCCTCATTACGAATAATCTATGTAACTTATAATCAACTAACAAATATTTTTCCTAATAATTTTCAAGTGTGTTGTATAACACTATTTTTTAGTTTTAAAATTACAAGTTTAGCGTCTGATCATTCTCGTAATAATGTTTTTTATCTTTTCACATGCGATTGGGATTTTCTTTCGTTTTGCTAACCCAGCATTCATCTTTATACCGGCAGACATACAGTGAGGAAGAGAGATTGAAATATGAACATACTTACTGTCGCGCAGCAATCTAATATTACTTGGTTTGTTAACCTTATTTTTACGCGACAGCATAATCAGAAAACACCTCTTTTATACGTGTAATAATAACTGTATTAATTTTTGAATATAATTCTGTTATAATAAAATCTAATACTAATTTTTTCTCTTTAATGAAATTAAAATCTAACATTAAATCTACCAGCAACTTATTTACTATCAATGCATTTTATTTAAAATTACTTAATCTGTAACTATACACTATAAAATTTCAATAACTTCCGGTTCGTGATGTACCGGTTTTTGTTGTAGAAAAACAATTCTATTATTTTTTTTTCTCCCTTCTAAAATGCATACAATATTTAATCTTTAAAGCATCGATACTCCATCAAACTTAAAAATCGCATACCAAAATCAATATTTCTTAAAAAAAAAGTCAAATGGGCTACCTAAACCACAATGTCACCTATAATTATTCATTTATTTATTTAGTTTTTTTAGATCGAAACGGCCACCTCCACCACTATGTCACGGTGAGGATATTAACGCGCCTTCACCACAATGTCACGGTGGGCTTTAACGTTAATATCTCAGATCTAAACCCGTGACGGGGGTTTTGCTCTGGGGGAGCACTCGCTATTATAATTATATAATAATTATCAAAAGGCACCTACCTTTTCTTCTCCGCCGGACTTGGACTCTCAAGGGGTGAGGAAATTGAGTTGTCTGAATAAAATACTACTTCTAACACACTTATTTATTAAATACTAATAACCACTAGATGACCGCAATAAGAATTACAACGAAGGATCACAAGTGATCCTCCTATCGGAAGATCATTTATGAATTATTCATCCTGTTCGGAATATGCTTCTTTTATTACCTCGGTAACGCCGAGTCCGTCCTTACCTCGCTGAATTGCACAGTCCTCCGTTCTATTATCCTTAAAGGGGGGGTGAATATCCTTAAAAGGTGCCACTTGTTATATTTTTAAAATGATGTTAGTTTTAAAAATGCTGTATTAGCTAGCTCTAATGGTGAATTACGTAAAAGAAAGAAACACAAAATATATAATAAGAAAATAAAACAAATGTAAGATTATTATATTTATTTTCCTGTAAAGAATTGTAATTAGTACATGAAGAAAAAATAAGGTAAATAAAACAACAAGAGTGTCCTTAAGTTCTTTAATTAATTAATTATTTAAATAAACAGAATAACACAAATATTGATTCACGTAAGGAGTAGGTGAGATAGAAAGGAAGAGAGTGAGAGGGAACGAGTGGGTCGTTCGAATGATTGTTAGTTAGGCAGGTATTATAGGTCGAAGTTAAGGGGGTCGATAATTCCAACCGTAAATGATTTTTAGATATATTTTGAGAATGTATAAAGTAAAATTTAATGTAGCGGTTGTAAGAGAAAATTAAGAATTAAAGTAATAAATAAGGATGAGGAATACTTTACTTTTGTGGTGTCCTCGTTGTCCTCGGGTCCCGTAAGTCTGGAGTCGAGCGTTGATTAATCGGCGAATCAGAATAGGGGTCTGACAAAGTACGCGAACGATTAAACAAACACGCGAAAGGGTCGCGGACTGTAACTTGACTTTTGTTATGTTAAAGTACTAGGGGCACTAAAACAAACGTGACTTAGAACTGGGAGGGACGCGAACTGGGAACGATGTAAAGCTGTGGATGCGTAAGAGGAAAAAAATTAAGAGAGAGCTTTTTTTCTTCGATCGTGATTTATATAGGCCGTGGTTAGAAGCAAGAGAGTGGGGGTGGTAGGGCGCGAACTGCTTTTAAGAGAATAAGAGAACATAATTCGCGGGACAATCAATCAATAAATACAGGGAAAAAAACATTATAATCAGATTCGTTATTAAATATAGAAAAGAATGACACCTGACTCGAGGTAGTTTGTCTAAGAAATTACTGCAGGTATGTACGTTTGTGGGGCACCTACATAACAGGTAGTAGAATACATTACGAAAGATGAGTCACAATAGGGTTCTTTCTATAGTATTATGAGTATTTAATGCGGTCTGAAGGGGTGACTAAGGATACATGATAACCTTACGTTAAGACCGAATTAAATAAGAACAAATATTGAATAACTCGTAAATCTTTGATCTGAGAGTTTTAAGCTTCGAATGGGAAACAAAATAGCGATTAAGTAACATCATGACGTGGGGTCTGTTGTCGTCTGATAATTAGATCGCGAGTAAATTAATAATTAAGAAACTGCAATGTTAAGTATTTCGTATTTAAAATAAGCGAAAAGGCTTCATTTAGGTAAACGGTTAGGGATGACCTTCTGAGAACTGACCGTCCGAACGTGACCTTAACAAAGCAATTTTTAGTTTGAAATTTCTCCTATCGTAAAAAGCCAAAGTTGTTGATGTACGGAAGAAGCGATGAGTAATTCTTTAGGCGCGAAAATGTATTACATGACTAAAACAGATAAATTAATAATAATAGAAAAAAAAATCGAACAAAAGAAATTACGCGCTTCTTTTGTACATGAGGTTGTTAACAGTTCGATCAACTTCCATTGAATTCATCGAACGGCAGACAGGATGCTAGGTAAGTCCGGAATCAGGTTACCGCGGCAATACTTTTATTACTATACAGAGTGTTGATTCGCGACAGTATTTTAGTATTATTATATTCATATTAGAGAGATACTATAACAATAATATTCTTGTATTTTAAAGATAAATCAAAGTTCTAATTACTCACTGACACCGCTTTATTTGTTTTACTCCAAGCTTAATATTACAATCATATACGATATAATCATATTAAAGATAATAAACAACCACTTCCGATTTAAATCGAAAAATCCCGACACAGAAAATAATGGAGGCTTCACATAGACTTTCGATGCCAATATCATAAGTTGTTTTTCATATGAAGTTGCATTTCTAATAGTAGTCTTTATTGGTGGAAATTTCAACAGATGCAGACAATTGAAGCACGCAGTTCCAATTTTTCTCAAAGCATCATATGTAGCAGTTGAACTATTGGTTAATATTATCAGAGAGCTCTGGAAAAAATATTTCGATTCAATATTAAGTTACTCAAATATTTCATAACAAGATATAAATATGTAAAATCTATGCAATTAATTAATAATTATTTCTGCCAACAATTTGTAAAACTAAAAAATGCAGAATGGTCAAACTCATGGTCACAATACAGGTCGAACACTTAGAGCTGGCAATATATTTAAAGGTACAATACACCTCCCAAGATCTGATTAGATTCAATTCGATTAGAGTCAAATCCATAGATTCGAAGTAATAAATTACTTCAGTGACAAATAATTTTTTTCAATATTTTGGCAACAACTTTAGTTCCTTAATAATTTCTAAAGAATACAACAGTACTCAGAAGTGCAACATATCAAAAGAAACATCTGACCAGGTAACTAGTTGCTCTAGTAGTCAATAGCAAACTTGACGAGCAGAATCTCTGGAAAACTTTTAGTATCGTCTTCTCTTGAACAGTAGGGAGAGATAGAGTTAAGCCTAATAATTTCAAATTCAACGTAGGAAGAATATTTAAACGGGAATCAGCTTTATTGCTAAAATTTGTATCTTTAAATTTAATTCTTCTGCTAATATGAAATAATCACTGATTGATTATATCAGTTTATATGGTTTTATCTTAATTTATTCGTATCTTTGTCATTTTGTTAATGTAGTATTCTTTGTTATATACATATATAAATTAGTATCTTTATACTTCATTCTTCTCCAGATATAAAATAAAATAATGACTGATTTACTTGTATCAAGCAATTGTACATATATTGTTAGGTAACAGGTAATGAGTTTATCTTGTTGAATGTAGTGAAGTTTTTGTTTTGATGCCACGTATATTTACTCTTATTATGTGGATGTTTGCTTTGTTTTCGATTAGTTGATGGTAGTCTGTATTATATAAGTACACATTTGTTTGCATAAACATATTACATTGAAATATTTTATCGAGTACAATTACTTTTGCATATAAATAGGCAATTTTAGTATACGTGACTTCAAGAAAATTATATACAGATTGATTCAAAATAACTTTTACGAAATTTCGGAACGTACAGGAGATTCACGGGTCTTACTTGAGATTTCCCTATGAAGCTGAATCAAACCTAATGAGTGATCCAAAACAACTTTGGCGCTATATTAACTTAAGGAAAGCACTTTTCGTATTCCGTTAGTAATGTCTGACGGCGATCTCAGCTATGACCATCCTGCCCATATATTTTCTTATGTGTTTTTCCAAGTTTACCGAAAAAACTCAAATTCCACTTGTTCGGACATCAAAACTCAGCTAAGCGTGCCTGATTATTTAACCATAACATCTCTCAAAGAGGAGGATAGTTTGTCTAGTGCTAATTGTTTAAAATTATCCCCGACTGCTGGTGAAGATCAAATACCTTCTTATTTAATTAAAAATTGCCGTATGGTGTTTGTACAACCATTAGAATTTATTTTCAACCTGGCGCTGCGCAAAAATGTTTGTCCAACTATATGGAAGATAGCTAGAATTAGCATGTTCTGAAGAAAGGTGGTTGAAGTGACCTGAGGAAATATCGTCCGATTGCAATTCTCTCCAACTTCTCCAAAATTTTTGAGCAATTATTATAGAAATTTATATGTACATACCATCACAGAAGAATATCTCCTATACAGCATTGGTTAGTTTTCTGACGCCAATCTTCGGGAACGAACCAATTATGTGTACTACAATGGATTTAAAGCTGCTGAATTTGTTGTTACGTCAGGCATTCCACAAGGGTCTAATTTGGGCCCTCTGCTTTCTATACTATTACTACTATCGCTTTCTTGTGATGGCGTCAGCACAATGATCTGGCAATTAATATAAATAAATGTCATGTTATGAAGTATTCTAGAAGGACGGAACTCATTGACTTCGATTGTAGCATCGGATGACAGGTATTGGCCTGCGTGCAGGAGGTAAACGATTTGGTAGTGCTATTTGATCGACATTTTTCCTTCGCCAAACATATTACTAATGTATGCACTTCTGTTTCTGGTACACTTGGTTTTATTCTTAAAAATAGTAGACATTTTACTAATACAGTCACTATTGACTTCTTTATTCTTCGCTCGTGCGTAGTAAGTTAAATACGCTGCTGTTGTTTGGCATCAAATTTATATCTGCTATAAATTGAAATTGGAGGGTATCCAGAAATGTTTTTTAAAGTTCTTCAGCTTTGAGCATAGTGGAATTTATTTCTGTAGAAATACTGACCATGAAGTTTTGTTGGAAGAGCATAATATCGTTCTACTGCACACACGTCGTGAGAGTGCTAGTGTCAACTTTTTACATGGTTTAGTGCATAACAGGATTGACTATCTGTTGGGTTTGATTCATTTCAACGTGCCACGGCTTCTTGTCAGAAGTCAAGTTACATTTTCTACTTCCACGTGTAGGACAAATGTCATGCTGAGGAGTCCACTACATCAAATGTGCCATGATATTTTTCCGCACATCTATTGTAAATTATAGTGCTTCCCTTGCTGGTTTCTTTTACTGTTGGGTACACATTTTTTATAATAAACGTACATTTTAAATGGTTTGCTTCCAAAAATATATTATCTTAAAAAATGTAGTCAGTACGATTTGCAATTTTTGTGTTTTTGTGATATATGTTTCACGAGGTTCGTTTTGCAATTCAAGGCTTCGTGCACGAGGCAAGTGCGGCAAACTTTAAAGCTGTGTTGCAAATCGGATTGTATGTGTTTTATAGCATTAGCTTTTATAGTATCTGTGACAAACTCGAGACCTTTCCCGAAGCAGATACCAATATGATCTGAATTGCTATCAAACAGCTTTTCAACTGGTTTGAACAGGTACCTATGGAACTTGAACAGCTCTTGAACTGTTTCCCGCTGTTGTGAACAGATACTGTGCGTTTGAACATGTTTGAACAGCTATTCAGATCACTTCGATGTCTGTTCAGGATACTTCGGTATCTGTTTAAACCAGTCGGAAAGTTGTTCAATAGCAATTCAGATGATATTGGTATCTGCTTCTGGAGAGGTCGGAAGTTTGTCACACATATTATAAAAGCTTGTAATGGTACAGACCATTTAACTATATTAATTTATAAATTTATTAATTTTAAAGAATTTAATTAAGTATATTTCTTTCTGTTGGTATTTTATAAAAAAGAAAAATTTAAAATCAATAAACCAATGAATGTAATATATTAATACTAAGTTGATATTAGTAATAAGTTTAATATGTATTTAGTTATAAGAACGGTGGCGCCGGGTGTTTACATTAGTGCAAGGAACGCTACAGTAGTGATAAACAGTCTGACACTTAAAGGAATATGTGTAAGGAAAATTTGAATGGGAACACCCGAGCTAGATAGAAAACGGGGAACCACAGACACTTTAATATAAACTGAAAACACGCGAGAAAAAAAAGGGAGTCAACCAGCGTACTTCAAGGGAAGTGTTCGACGAGCGAATAACTAAACGTTGTATCAAAGGCGAACGGCAAGTATACATAAACTCCTATAGTGAGTTAAGTAACAACCTTAAGAATTGTTATTGTATAAAAAGAAAAAATATATTAAAAGTGAGTAAAGTAGCACATGTACAGTAGATATGCAAAGTGTTTTGTCGTCATAAAAAATATATAGTGCTCCAGAGTAAGCAGGTTCGTCGCGCCTGGGACGTGGCCACCAAGTGAATACCGTTGAAGGCGGCGTAGAGCAGAGAAGTTCCGGCTAAAACTGTATAGAAAAGATAATAAGAAAGAATCGTTATTATAAGGTATTTTATGTTTCTATGATTATTGTAAATGAGTTAATTTGTTTATAATAAATTAAAAAATTGTAAAAAGAAATTTTAAATAGAGACGAGCATTATAAATAAAGTTATTAAATAAATATATATACATCGAATAATATACATAAAGGTGTACGGCTATTCATTATTTTCACAAATGTTTTAAAATTGTCTTTTAAAATGTGTTTTATTTCTTATGTAAATTGTAGAAATATGTATATCTTTATTTCTATATATTTATTTATTGATTTTTGAATATATAAAGTATTTAAAATTTACAATGGTATTTTCTTTTAGCACAGCTAATTAATGCTTAGGAACCCGTTTTAATCAAACATTTCTTATTAACCCGAACCGCCCTGAGAGGACCTCAGCTTTAGCTGGCAAATTAAACATCATTTTAATTTTATTTTAAAATTTGAACTTTACATTAAAATATATTCATTGGCATATAGGTGTACCTTTACATTATGTCGCCCAACTTTGGGGCAGTTTTGGCATTTTAATTGAATTGTAACGCTTGTACCTTTACTAGCTGATGGTATAAAATACATACAATCCGAGCCGCAGCACAGCTCTGAAGTTTGCCGCACTTGCCTCGTACCGGAAACAATAGTTTATTTCGTTGGCAAAATGAAATTTTTCCGATATCTTATCAACTATATACTGAGTTTAGACAAGCATGAAATAGAAAAGAAAATTAAAAGGAAAGAAAGCAAAGAAGATAAATACAAAGAAAAAGTTGGCAAAGGAAAATGTTTTTGGTAAAGAGAATTTAAGAAAACTTGCTGGAAGAATTGAGTTGTCGAAATCTAAGAGTGCAAAAACGTCAGGAAGAAATGTTGTCATTGAAGTGAATGAAGGTGACTGTACAGCTTCCTATGTTCTGAATAGGTTGTCTAGGACATAATACAGTGCTCTCTATGTAAAAATAAGGTGTGGCCACCACACGACTTTCTTATGAGTGTTTCAAATTATACAAAATGGTTCTAAATTGTTTCTAGTGTATAAAAAGCTTTATCTTCTTAAAAAATAAGCCAAAACTTAAGAATTCTTTATAAATTTGTTAGTAGTTGACGAAATATTGACAAAATTCGATTTTTTCACGGAAGTAAACTACTACTTCCGGTTTGCCGATTTTACTGAAAATCTAATCATATCTCAAGAGGGAGATTCTATTCGTAAATATAAAATTTGGAATTGAAAGCCATACCGGTTTGACCGTTATCGTAGTCACACACACACACACAAAGAGAGAGAGAGAGAGAGAGAGAGAGAGAGAGAGAGAGAGAGAGAGAGAGAGAGAGAGAGAGAGAGAGAGAGAGAGAGAGAGAGAGAGAGATCTTTTTTTAAACCAATTTTTCGTTATTAGGGGACTTCAAAACCTGGATATCTGCAAAAATCTCGAGGTCAAAAATGTTCTTCATCACATCATACATCTTTATATCTTATACTACGTATAAGAAAGTAAAGAATTGGCACATCAAAAAGGCACAGGAGGATCTGCCAGTATATACTTACGTAATATCTGTATGTGAATCTTTTTCCTTTGCTTATAGGCAATATTTTTTGTGTAACGTTGTTTTTTACTGGAATTAAAACGGTTTCAATAAAGCTAACGTTTTATTCCCAACCCGTACTCAGAACAAGAAAACATATGTGCGCATAGGTAGTATAATGAATGGTACGATTTAAAATACCCCAGGTACGTTTAATGAACCCAAAATTGTATTATTTGTAGGGTTACAATAAAAGTGCCATAAATCATAGTTTTGCTTATATATTTAATTCTTATTATTTTTCTGCGGTTATAAAACCCGACCTGTCAAATAGAACAAAAATATAAATAATTACAAAACCCCATCTTTGAAATGTACAAAATGTACAAAATGTACTAAGTGGTATGATTTTGGCGACCTTACCCTATTATTTGTTATAAGTATCATAAGTGCTGGATACTCCATCAAACTTCTGACAAGATTTAGAAAAATAGTGCAATATGACCATTGTCGCACTAAGACTATTTGCAAATATCTTGTACCTTTTGTATTTTGTTGTGATGGATAAAGGCCAAATTAACATTTCTCTTCGTCTATGACAAGTAATCACATTACACATAAATTTCGGTTTTATATCTTAAATAAGATCATCGGAAAATAATGTTTAATAAAAAAACCTTCATCAACATGTTACACATGATTGAAATCAAAGAAAATAGCTCTTCTCAATGTTTTAAAATCAAATATAGCATTGACTAGAAATAAAAAAAAATTGGTGATGTCTAAAGGGAACCAAAACCTATTATAAAATTTTCGGTTAAGACACAACACCAGAAGTGTGTATTTGGCTTTTGCTTGCAATGTGAAACAAATGTGCTAGGGTTTAAAAGAAAAAACCATCATTTATTTTGGTTCTAATCCTGCAGGACTTTTACCACCGATCCTTTATATCTGCGGTTCATTAGCAATCAGATTTTTTTTTTAGTTTTACCAAACCCATGTCTGTCTTCTGTTCCCAATAATAAGAGAGATCCTTATCTTAAATCGGTCTGTATATGCAAAACAACGTTATAGTATATTTCAAATTATAAGAATATAACTTTGAACGGCTCTAATGCTTTTATTGTACCACCTGCGGCAATAACTATAAATAAAATAATATTACACATTTATTAATACAACTTTTTAACCGTTACGATGTTATTTGTTAAAATAAAATAACCTGATCTGTTAACAATATCAGTTAACTTATTAAAAATACCAACTTATGCCTGAGTTCAAGAAAGTATCATTGTATTTTTTTAAGTATAAACCATTTTGATCGTGTGGTATTTTATTTATCATGTCTTTTATTTAAAATTAACAGTAGCTTTCTAGGAAATGATGAAAATTAGTTTTCAAAAGTGATAATGTTAACATATAATTTCAAGAAAGGAAATTAGGCCTACAAACGAAACATTGTACTTACTAGTGGGAGAAGTGACCATGATACCATTATTGGGAACATTTTATAATTTGATTTATAAATGTAGACAGCGTGAGAAAAATATTCCAAATAACTAGTTATAGAACTGATGGTCAGCAGTAATAGATATTCTCCATATATATCGTTAAATATGTCCACCTCATTGTTTAACATTACTAGGCATTGCAGCACATCCTCTAGAAGAGTTTCAATCTTATTGGCAAAGATGTAATCCAATCTTGATTCACAGGTATTATTCGATAGAACTTTGTGAATTGCGTTATATCTGCAAGCGATTTGTTCCATTTGATGTTGCATCGCAAAAACAATGAGCAATAACACATACTGTAGAATTATTAGTAATACTCTTGACCAGACATCATATAAAGCAAAAGAAGCATGGTAAGTGAAAAAGAAAAATGGAAGTAAAATTTTGAAAATAACCATCTTCGACAGGTACAATTTATTTAATTTAGCACTGGTCAGAATGTATTTGTAAAGTATTTGATCTACTCTGAAAAATGTAGCTTGTAACTTGTTGTACGTTGTACGTTTCCATAATTGCATGCTTAGTGGTACGTATATATCTATAAATGACAGTGACGTTACACTGATAAAACAGAATACTATATAAATATTTAATCCTATTAAATACTTTAAATATCCATATATGAAATTTAATACAATTACTGCTGCAAGAGTCAATAGTAAAACGGGTGAATGCAATCTCTGGAAAACTTTTAATATCGTGTTCGTTTGAGCAGTAGCAGACCATGGTATTAAGCCTAATAATTTAAATATAAGCAAAAGAAGAAAGTTTAAACGATGATCAGTTTTATTGCTGAAATTTGTATCTTTAAATTTCATTCTTCTTCAGATATGAAATACTATAATCACTGATTTAGTTATATCAAATAATGTATATATATATTGCTAGGTAATAGATAATGAGGATATTTTGTTGAATGTAGTGAAATAAGTCTTTTTTGTTTCCATGACACAAGTATTTATACTTAGGTGGATGTTGCTTTGTTTTTGATTAGTTAATGTAAGTTTGTATTATATAAGGACACATTTGTTTGCATAAACGTATTACATTTAATGTTTTATCGAGAACAGTTACTTCTGCTTATAAATAGGCAGTTTTGGTGTAAGTGACTTCAAGAAAATTATATACAGATTAATTCAGAATAACTTTTATACAACTTCTGAGTGTACATTAGTTGTCAACATCAATATTTTTTTATGATAAACGTACATTTTAAATGGTTTACTTCTAAAAGTATATTGTCATAAAAAATGTTGTTCTCAGTGTGCCTTCCAGTTTTTGTGTATTTGTGATATACGTACTCAATGTAGAATAAAACAATTATTAGTGAAATTGTTCTTTATTAAAGAATAGTATATTACAGTACAAGTGAAGAAAGTACTCGTTTCGCTCACGCGTGCGCACAAGTGAGCGAATGTAGTTTCTTCACGAGTGCTGTATAGCGTTTTGTTCAATCCTGCTAAATTACCTATCTAAAGGTGTCAAAGATTAAAAATTTCAATTTGTCTGACAGTTATAATATCATTCATATTGCATTCATGTTGATTCATGTCAATATTAATTGTGATCAAATAATATAGCATAGATAGCGGGTTTTACCGTTGGTATAGTTACCTGGTTACGATAAAATAAAAATTAGCTATGTTGTCAACAAAATTTTATTTTTGCTTTGTTTAGAGTAAATTTGTCATTAATTTCAATATTTAACAAAAATATGGAACAAGAAGCTGTACCAAGAGATGTTGTAAATGAAGCGAATGCTGTTGTATTCAATTTATTGCCGCCAAAATGTAAAGAAAGGTATATAAATGAGTTAAGAAAATTTCATGAGTGGATGAATATAAAAAGTGTTACTCTTATAACGGAGCAAGTACTCCTAGCGTATTTTAACGGATTATTAGAGAAGTATGCACCGTCTTCTTTGTGGTCCACATATTCTATGTTGAAATCTACTTTATTTGTTTTTGAGAAGATAGATATCACTAAGTAAGTTTATAGTATCATATTTTTTGATTTATTTGATCTAAATTTGTAATAATTTATAGGTATAAGACATTGTTTTCGATTTTGAAAAGTAAATCTAAAGGATATCAACCTAAAAAGGCCAAAGTGTTTGAGTATGAAGTGTACAGAAGTTCTTAAACGAAGCCCCCGATGAGAAGTACTTGCTGATGAAAATTGTTATTGTTATGGGAATTATGGGCGCTTGTAGGTGCGATGAGCTAGTTAATCTCAAAATGACGGATATAGTAAATAAACAATCTATAGTGGAGGTTAATGTTTTGAAAACCAAAAATTATAAACCTCGCTCTTTTGTTATTACCGATGTTGAAGGAGGAGGTTTTAATGGTTTAGAAATATATAGAAAATATGCTGCGTTACGTTCTTCAATAATGCTTGGCGAGGGAAGATTTTTCCTGAGTTACTATTATGGTAAATGTACAGTGCAACCTGTAGGGATAAACACGATATCAAAGATACCTAGACTAGTGGCAGAATATTTGGGGATGAATGATGCTCATTTATATACATGACATTCCTTTCGACGAACCTCAGCAACATTACTATCCCACGTTTCAGGTGATATTTTAACGCTTAAACGGCACGGAGGTTGGCGATCGACGTCTGTGGCAGAAGGTTACGTAGAAGAGTCAGAGAGCAATAAAATTAAAATTGCAAGAACATTAATTACTGGTGAAGAGGGCACGACTAAAAACATTCAAGCACAAACAAATAAAACTGATTTTGTGAAAGATACCCATACAGCCATTGCATCTAATAATATTTTTAATAATTGTACTGTTAATTTCAATATTTCTTACTAGTTAATTGTATGTTTTGAATAAATTATACGAATTCTATTCTAATTTACCTTTCATTCAATACTACTCTTGCACTTCTTATCTAAAAATATTGAAAACTAAATTGTCAAATTTGACATATGAGTGAGCGAAAATCCATTACCTCACTCCGAGTGAGGTAAATAGACGCTTTGGGGCTTAGCAACCAGTGGAGAAACAACGTGTTTCAAAGGCAGGATTGAACAAATATATATAAATAATATCTGACGCGGCCACTATGATAATTTAAATAAAATCACATTAGTAGAGGTGCTATGCGAATTCTAACTCAAAATACCATGTACTTTCTTATGGAGGTTCATTTTGCAATTCAAGGTCGATTGAGATTTATACATGGTGTAGTCATTTTCGTGCACGAGGCAAGGGCAGAAAACTTCAGAGCTGTGTTGCGGAAAACTTAAGAGCTGTGTTGCTTTTATAGTCTGTGTGACAAACTTCAGCCCTCTCCCGAAGCATACCAATATAATCTGAATTGCTATCAAACAGCTTTCCAACTGGTTTGAACAGATACCGATGTGACCTGTACAGCGTTTGAACAGCTCTTGAACTGCGGCTCAGCTGTTGTGAAAAGATGCCGTGCTTTTGAACAGCTGTTCAGATCACTTCGATATTTGTTCACTGCGGTATCTGTTTAAACGAGTGAGTATGTAGTTAAATAGCTATGCATGATCTGCATCATATTGGCATTTGATTCGGGAGAGGTCTGAAGTTTGTCACACATACTATACAAGGTGATGGTATAAAACACATACATTCCGATCCGATTATATAACACACATGAAGATTTTTTTATTTATTGACTATAAGATTGCAAGGTGTAGCTTTATTAAGTAGTGCTTGTACTTACTTTTCTTGACTGTATATCATTTTGAATTCTTCTTGATAATTCTTGTCTTCCATTCCTTTGAAATTTATTATGGCGGGTTTCATAAAATACCGCGCTTTACTGTATTTAGCGCGCACTTATTGTTTGAAAAACGAATTACACATTTTGTTTCACTACGTGTTTCAATCTTAAAAGCTTTTATGACTTTTTAGATTTTATTTAACTGAACGACGCTTGGAGCACTGATTAAAAATTTAAGGGACTACTGATTAACTTTTTGTTCTTAGGTATTCAAGATCTTCAGATGAACTCCTCTATAATTGCAAATGCACGCGTTTATATACCCTTCAACAATTGATAAACGCCTTATTTTGTTTTAAAATGTTTGGATTCTATTTGAATTTTCTTCTACTGCGCCCTCCGTGTTTGTTTTGGTAATTATCGATGTCATGTGATCACATGATTTTGCGTCCGCCATGTTATCGTTGTTGTTGTTTACATATTATGCATTTGCATATCTAATTAACATCGATTGATTTTTATCGATTGGTAGGTATTTTTAAGCTATACTATATTATATACCGACTAATGTTTTATTTATTTTTAGCTTGGAATCTCTTGGAGCATTTTATATGAAGGAAAATGTACCAATCGCATATTTAAATGTACATTCAATAATATCGTTTTATTCCGGAGATACCAGTGAAAAAGCATACTTAACATAACGTTTTATTTTAATAGTGATAGTGGCTACAATATTTATATTCTGGGTGTGTTGGTGTATAGAAAATAATAAATCATACACCTTTATATGCATTTCTATGTCTCATACGGAAGAAAATACAATTGATTTTATATAGTGATTGAGAAATAAGTGGAATATATTTATTTACGTATAAAGACCTTTGTTTTTGCAGTAGTGTTTATTATTATGGCAATATACTGGAATGCAGGCTTTTATTCATTGATTATTATTGCTGCTAAAAAATGTATTCCTGGAGTGACCTACTTTTCTATTTATTACTAATAATACTGTTTAAATCATTACATATCCTTTTTTAGACTGAGGTCAGTATTTGAACATCATGTTTTGTATGATATTCAATACAATTCTTGTGCTCTAATTTATTCAAAATTGACGTCAACACTTTTAATTTCTAATGCTTTCATTTTTGTTTTCTTTTGACGGGTGTGCAACCCACATTGCATTGATATGTATTGTATTGTATGTTCATAAGTTCGAATATTTGTTGTTATCCAATAGTTTAAACAAATATATATATATATAAGTTAATGGATTATTCTATATATTTATATCTGATGAAATGTTGAATTATGACAAATATATCAAATATGTAAACTTATATTTATTTAAATAAATTGTGCTGGAATTTATTTTTGTTGGCATTTTATTTGTTTAATTTTTTATTTTTATATATAAAAGTGTGTTAACAAGATTCACTGATATCTGGTTATATTCACATTTATTTAGTAATAACCACTTATATCTAGTTTTATCAATGTTTTTACATATATAAAATTTTTAATATTGAAATCTGGTTATAGCCAGTTTCTCATTATTTTTTTTATTTTTTTATATTTTTTAATTTACAGAAAAATACCACAGCAATATGATTGCTCGCAGTTCATGATTCACCAATCGGTTGCGAAATCTTCCGCAGCAGGAAGTGTAACCCGAAAATCGGGAGGTAGTGTACCAATAAAAGAGATTGCTAAAATATCGCAGATGTTGTGGATTTATTTAGTAGTATATTCTTATTCAGAAAGTTAAAGACACTTCGACGACACGCATCGTTTCCTGATTTAATATTTCATCTCGTAAGCATATATTCCAAAATGATATTCTTGAGGTGTATATAACCAAATAGATAAATTTCGGTTCATCTGACTAGTTGAACTAGTTTAATTTTCTGCCGTCTTTTTACATTTCTACGAACAAGTTACAATATTACATATGTTTAAGTCATGAATAGTTTATGTATAACATGTATCTCGTGTAGTTTAAACTTATTTTGATGTAATTCTGCAAACACACCTGTAATTTAACATTTGCCAAGTACCCTCAATCGTCATTCAAATTTCTGTTAATATAAGTATCATGTGTCATAAGTATCATAGTGCTCGATACTCGATCAAACATCTGCCAAGATTTAGAAAAATAATTCAATATGGCCATATTCATACTGGGAGTATTTTCAAATATCTTGTATCTTTTGTATTTTGTTGTGATGGAATAAGGAGAAATTAACATTTCTATTCGTCTGTGTAAGATAGTTTTCTATTACTAATGAACATGTAATCACGTTAGACATAAATTTCGGTTTTGTATCTTAAATAAGATCATCGGAACATAGTGCCTAGTACAAAAACTTTTCATTTCAATCATACATGATTGAAATCAACGAAAACAGCGTTTCTCAATGATGTTAAAATCTAATCTAGCGTTGACAAGAAATAAAAAAAAATTGGTGATGTCTAAAAAGAACCGAAACGTATTATATAATTTTCGGTTAAGATACAACCAAATAAGTCTGTATTTGGCTTTTCCTTGCAAGGTGAAACAAATGTCCTATAATTAAAATAGAAAACCATAATTTACAGAATGTTTTTCAGTTTTACCAAATCCAAATCTGTTCTCTATACCTAATAATAAGCGAGATCTTTATGTTATGCTATATATTCGAAGTAATGTTACGTAGTTTTTTGTTAAAATTAAATAACATGTTATGTCGACGATATGGTTAACTCATTAAAAATACCAACTTTAGCTTAAGTTCAAGAAAACATCATTGTATTTTTTGAGTATAAAACATTTTAACTATTTTAAATAAAAATATAAATAAAAGTAAAACTCTTGAAAACTTTCCACAATTTTTATTTAGTCTTTGCGACATATGTTTCGGTAGTTTTCATACCATTCTCGAGCCGAAACTAACAGGCCAGTTTGTGTGTGGGGTGTTGTACCGTATGTGTCAATTTTCATTATGTATAGGGATTCAATGTTTACGTGCGATTTATACGTATAGAAGTAATGCGTGGCAACATGGCACCCCCACAGTCCGTCACCAATCCCAGCAATAATCGACATCACAACGATTTTCTCCGATCTTCCCACTTCTCTCCACCAGATTTTACATTCAATGCTTAGCTGCGAACACGTTGCGATCTAGTCTGCAATAAAAGCCGTCTTATTACTGGAACGGGAAACATCAAATGGCCGCCGCGATCTCCTAATCTAGTAGTTTATTATTATTTTCAGAATCCTTTTTATTTACCTTATTTTTAATTTTATTATAATTACGCTTTTGCCTGTGTCATGGAGCGTGAACGCAGCTTAATAATTTTCTGCATTTACTGAAAGGGAAAAGACAAACAAATCCTTGCAACTCGTAAATATTATTTCTGAACGCATTACAAACACCCAAGCCGGTGGTCGAATAGTTACTGCCTACTGCTAACCACACTAACTTGTATTTACGAGCATGCATCGGTCGTGCTGGCATTCGAAAGGAAAGGAGGGGTACTATGTATGTTGCCACGTACTGTATGGATTAATCGCCTATGGCTAATGAAAATTGACACATGCTGTATATGCCGTTGTATTTATTGCCTCTTTGTAAATAAGTGTCTATTATGGGTGTGTGTGTGTTAGTAAAATCTCTGTGTGTGTTCGTTACTTTCTCGTTTCTTTGAATTGATTTTTTAATTTCTAATATTTCTAACAAATTTAATTTCGGTCCTTTGTTTACATTATGCATAAGTTAAGTTAGGAAGTCGCGTGCCTGTCTTTCCGTACCTAACCATATACAGAAAATGTCATCTACATACCTGACCCAATGTTTTATTTGTTTGATATATTTATTATTACTTTTAAACAGCTTTTCTTCATAGTCTGCCATGAATATTTCAGCTAGAAGAGGGCTTAGTAGACTCCCCATCAGTAAACGATTTATTTGTGTACCTATAGACTTTGTCATTGAATTTAAAGTAGTTTTGTTTTATGCATAAATTAAGAATTTCCAATTTTCAATAGCAGTAGATTTCAATATTTTCTAATTGTTTGACTAATTCTATACTGATTTTAATGGCTTTCTCAGATTTAAAATTAATTAATTTTGGTAGTTTTTAGCTGAAATATTTACAAAGTTTGTATGTGGGTGCATTAATGTTTGAAACTATAGGTCTAATAGGGTTGTTTTCTTTATGTAATTTTGGTTGGCCATAAAGGACAGGTGTTCTAGGATTCATAATGGGCAGTTTTTTTATCTTTCAGCATTACGTTATCTTTTACCATTTTGTTGACGTTTTGTTGATATTTGTTTGTGGGGTCTATTTTTAATACCTTGCAATCAGATGTGGCAAGCAGATTGTTTATTTTTTCTATGTAATCATCTCTTTTGATTATTGTAATAGTATTACCTTTGTCTGCTTTCATTAGTACTAGGTACTTTTACCATTTTGTTGATATTTCTTTGTGGGGTCTATTTTCAATACCTTGAAATTAGATGTGGCAAGCAGATTGTTTATTTTTTCTATGTAATCATCTCTTTTGATTATTTAATAGTATTACCTTTGTCTGCTTTCATTAGTACTAGGTATCTATATCGGACAAAGTGGCAGAATGATCGACACTAGATTAAAAGAACATAAAAAATCAATATTGCACAACATTAGAAATACAGGCCTTGCCGAACATTATATAGATAATCTCCATTTTCCCGATATACCTAGATAGTTGTAAACTTATGCATAATGTAAACAAAGAACCGAAATTAAATTTGTTAGAAATATTAGAAATTAAAAAATCAATTCAAAGAAAAAAGAAAGTAACGAACACACACAGAGATTTTACTAACACACACACCCATAATAGACACTTATGTACAAAGAAGCAATAAATACAACGGCATATATAACACCCCAAACACAAACTGAGATGTTAGTTTCGGCTCGAGAATGGTATGAAAAATACCGAAACATATGTCGCAAAGACTAAATAAAAATTATGGAACGTTTTCAAGAGTTTCATTTTTATTTATATTTTTATTTAAAATAGTTATTAATAAAATGTTCCACCAAGAACCGTCTGCTAACTCAATTAATAGAATAAAACATTTTAGTCTTGTGGTATTTTATTTATCATGTCTTTTATCTAAAATTAATAGTAGCTTTCTAGGAAATGATGAAAATTAGTTTTTAAAAGTGATACTGTTAACACATAATTTCAAGAAAAAAACTTATACACCTACAAACGAAATATTCTAATTACTTACTACTGGGAGAAGTGCCCATGATACAAGTAATGGGAATAGTTTATAATATGACGATTTATAAATGCCGACAGCGTAAATAAAATACTCCAAATAACTAGTTATAGAACTGATGGTCAGCAGTAAAATATATCCGCCATATATATTGTTGAACATATCCACCTCATTGTTTAACATTACTAGGCATTGCAGCATATCATCTAGAAGAGTTTCAATCTTATTGGAAAAGATGTAATCCAATCTTGTTGATCCACAGATATTACTTGATAGAACTTTGTGTATTGCGTTATATCTGCAAGTGATTTGTTCCATTTGATGTTGCATCGAAAAAACAATGAATAATAACAGATATAGTAGAATTGCTCTTAATGCTATCGACCAGACCAGATATAAAGCTAAAAAAGCGTGGAAAGTGAAAAAGAAAAGTGGAAGTAAAATTTTGAAAATAACCATCTTTGACAGATACAATTTATTTAATTTTGCACTGGTCAGAATGTATTTGGAAAGTATTTGATCCACTCTGGAAAATGTAGCTTGCAACTTGTTGTACGTCGTACGTTTCCATAATTGCATGCTGAGTGGCACGTATATGACTATAAATGACAGTGACGTTGCACTGATAAGACAGAATACATCATACATATTTAATTTTATGAAATGCATGAAATATTCATATGTAAAATTTAATACAATCACTGCTGTAAGAGTCAATAGCAAAACGGATGAATGGAATCTCTGGAAAACTTTTAGCATCGTCTTCGTTTGAGCAGTAGGAGGCCATGGTATTAAGCCTAATAATTTAAATACAATCAAGGGAAGAACGTTTAAACGAGGATCAGTTTTATTGCTGAAATTTGTATCTTTAAATTTCATTCTTCTTCAGATATGAAATAAAATAATCACTGATTTAATTATATCAAACAATGTACATATAGTGTTAGGTAGTAGATAATGAAATTATTTTGTTCAATGTAGTAATATAAGTGCCTTTTTTGTTTCCATGACACAAGTGTTTGTACGTAAGTGGATGTTTGCTTTGTTTTTGATTAGTTAATGTGAGTCTGTATTATATAAGTACACATTTGTTTGCATAAACATATTACATTCAAATGTTTTATCGAGAACAGTTACTTTTGCATATAATTAGGCAATTTTAGTAAAAGTGACTTCAAGACAATTATATACAAATGGATTCAGAATTACTTTTATGGTATTTCTGAGCGTAATAAAAGTCCAGTTTAAATGATTTGCTTTCAAAAACATATTGTCTTAAAAAATTTTGTCGTCAGTATGAATTGTAGTTTTTGTGTTTTTGTGATATACATACTCAATTCAGAATAAAAGAGTTATTAGTGAAATTGCTCTTTATTAAAGAAATATAATATTACAATAATATATGACGCAGCCACTATGTTAATTTTAAAAAAATCATATTTGCAGATAACTTAAAATTCTATGTTTTTTCTTATGGAGCTTCATTTTGCAATTCAAGGTCAATTGAGATTTATACATGGTGTAATCACTTTCCTACACGAGACAAGTGCGGCAAACTTCAGAGCTATGTTGTGGATCGAATTTTATGTATTTTATACCATCAGCTCTTATAGTATGTGTGACAAACTTCAGACTTCCCCCAAAGCAGATACCAATACAATCTAACTTGCTATCAAATAGCTTTCCAGCTGGCTTGACCATATACTAATGTGACCTAAACAGCTTTTGAACAGCTTCCCGGTGTTGTAAACAGATATCCTGCTTTTGAACAGGTTTGAACAGTTGTTCAGATCGCTTAGATATCTGTTCATGTGACTTCGGTATCTGTATAAACCAGTCGGAAAGTTGTTCAATAGCAATTCAGATCATATTGGTATATGCTTCGGGAGAGGTCTGAAGTTTGTCACATACACTTTAGAAGCTGATGGTATAAAACACATATAATCCGATCCACGACACAGCTCTGAAGTTGGCCGCACTTGCCTCGTGCACGAAAGTTATTACTCTCTGTATAAATCTCAAACGACCTTAAATTGGAAAATGAACCTCCATAAAAAAATACATGGAATTTTGAATTAGAATCCGCATAGCTCATCTACTCACATTATTATCCACATTGCAGAAGTTGCTAATGAAGATAATATGTTGTGGGTTGAAAATCAAGATGTTTGAAGAACATTATTAACTGAAGTTCCCTTACTGGGATTTATTGAATTTGTATTTTCCAGTAGGGAATTTAGCTCGAAGTAGACTACCCAAGTAAGTCTTTTTTTATGCACTCTTGGTATTTCAAAAATTATAATAGAAGGAATTGTTATGGTTATCATTCAGGCATTGCCAAACATGAAACAAATATTTTAAGAAACACTCTATATCCATAAGCTATTCGAATGTGTGAATGTGTAAATTTGATTAAGGATTTCAAAGTGTAGACTATTACTTTCTTAAACATAATTTAATAAAGCATTGTGATAACAAATACATTAGACATCGGAATTTTTCGCTGATGTTCAAGTTTGGCAGAGCCTTTGCTAAAAATGGTTTTTGCAGACATATCTGTCCATCTCTTTCTCTCTCGCTCCCTCTGTAATCACAATAGCGGCACAACGGTTGTAGCTGTCAACAAACTTATATTCAAAGTATAATCTTTCTCGCGAAATCGATATACCGGAAGCCGTAGTTATCTTCGCTGACACAATTAAATTTTCTGACATCTTATCAACGATATACAAAGTTTAAACAAATTTCTGAAGAATATAAAAGTATTAAGAAGTGCTTTTGAGAACAACTTCTTAAAAGAGTATTTGAAAATTCTGATCGAGTATGACATTTTTTCTCTTGTATAAGAAAGTATAAAATGGACACATGAAAAATGCACAGGAGGGTCTACCAGTATATGCAATTTTTTTCCTTTGCTTATAAGCAATATTTTAAATTTTTTGTGTAACGTTGTTTTTCACTGGAATTAAAACGGTTTCAATGAAACTAATATTTTATTCCCAACCTGTACTCAAAACAAGAAAACATAAGTGCATATAGATAATATAATGAATTGTAGGATTTAAAACACCCCAGGTACGATTTGGGAACCAAGGTTTTCAAATCGTACCATTTGTAGGGTTACAATAAAAGTGCCATAAAACATAGTTTTGCCCATGTATTTTATTCTTATTTTTGTTGTTGTTGTTGTTATAAAATCCCACCTATCAAATAAAACAAAAATATAAATACTACAGAACACCATGTTTGAAAGAAATGAGCAAAATATACAAAGTTGTAAGATTTCGGCGACCTTACCCTGTTATTTGTCATAAGTATCATAAGTGCTCGATACTCAATAAAAATTCTGCCAAGATTTAGAAAAATAATACAATATGCCCATTGTCGTACTAGGACTATTCTCAAATATCTTATACCTTTTGTATTTTGTTTTGATGGATAAAAACGAAATTAACATTGTATGATTGTTTTCTATTACTAATGGCATGTAATCACATTACACATAAATTTTGGTTTTGTATCTTAAATAAGATCATCCCAAAATAGTGCATAATACAAAAAAAAAAAGAAAGGAAAATAACTCTTCTCAATGGTGTTAAAATCAAGTATAACGTTGACAAGATATAAAAAAGCATTGGTGATGTCTAAAAAGTCCCGAATCTTATAAAATTTTCGGTTAAGATACAACACCAAAAGTGTGTATTTGGCTTTTCCTTGCAAGGTGAATGTGCTAGGGCTAAAAAAGAAAACCATCATTTATTTTGTTTTTAATCCTGCAGTTCTTTTGCAACAGATCCTTTATATCTGCGGTTCATTAACAAACAGAAAGTTTTTCAGTTTTACCAAATTCAAATTTGTTCGCTATATCCAATAATAAGAGAGATCCTTATCTTAAATCTGTCTGTATATTCAAAATAACGTTATAGTTTATTTCACATTATAAGACTGTAACTTTGAACGGCTCTAATGTTTTTATTGTACCACCTGCGGCAATAACTACCTGGCCGCTCAATACGATTATATTTTAGGCAAGCAAACTGCTGAGGACCGTAATGACAAAATTTAAGTAAATTGTTGTTAATGCAATTTAGATGAAATAAGTGCTTATACAGGGCAATCCAAATTAAGTGTTCATCATTGGTAACTTTGTTATTATTAAAGATACAAGATTGTTTAAATTAGCAAACTTGTAGTACTTTTAACGCTCTTTAAGATGGAAGAATAAAGAAACAAATGAGCAACGCGTTTTCGAGTTTTGCCGAAAAATATGTTTTTTCAAATGGAAACCCCTGTATATTATATCATTTTCTGCTAGAACTTTAATTTTTAAACAAAAAATCTTATAAGAAATTTTTTACTGGGATTAAAAATACTTGAGTTATAATGAATAAACGGAAACAGCTAAATTAGTTTTATAAACTTTATTTTATACATAAACTTATCATTAAAAGAAAATAAAAATCACTGATTTTTTCATAGAAGATGTTCAAAAATACCACCTTGTAGTTCAATACATTTTTGTACATGCTTCCGAACTTCTCGAACTGCCTTCAGTATGGTCCTACCATCTATTTGGTTTATCTTTTCACTAACTGCAATCTTTAGGGCGTTTACGTTTTCGTACCTTTGCTTATAAATCTGGTTCTTTAAATAACCCCATAAAAAAAATCAAGCGGCGTTAAATCTGGCGATCGGGGAGGCCACTGAATAGGGCCATTTGTTCCTATCCATGAAGTGTTAAAAATAGTATTTAGAAGTTGATGAGTACCTCTGTAGTTGTGCGCAGGTGCGCCATCCTGCTGAAAATGCAGATTTTGTCTACTTATGAGATCCAGATCGTCTAAGAAATTATTCAAAATTTTCGTCAAAAATTCTTTGTACCTTTCACCAGTTAGAGTGCCCTCATAAAAGAGAGGACCAACAATCCATGAACCGATTAAACCGCACCAAACATTAAAACTGAAACGGACTTGTGGACGTCTTGGATTTACTAAAAGAAGATTTTTCTTTGACCAGTAATGATGATTTTTTTTATTGTACATTCCAGAATTTGAGAAATTCGATTCATCGGTCCATAAAATATAACGAAAGTTGTTTACATTTTGGCGACAAAAGTTAAGATACCAGTGGCAAAAAAACATTCTTCTCTCTGGATCCCCTGGCAAAAAAACCTGAACTGGTTTGTACTTATAAGGAATGAATTTGTGTTTCTTCAGAATCCTATGCACAGTACCGTGACTCAAATCAGATTCATTGACAATATCTAGTATGGAATTCTCACGGTTGGCCTCAAAATATGCGATAACTGCAATTTCCGTGGCCTAGCTTTTTATAAAAGTCCTTTTTGTCCTTGTTTTGGCAAAAACACTCTCATTGCCTGTAAATTTTCGGTAGAGTCTCAGGAAATATTGCTCATGTGGTTGTGTTCGGAGTGGATATAATTCAGCGTAGTGTTCTTTTGCCCTCCTATAGGATTTTCTGCACACTAAATAAGATTCTAACATATCACACTTTTCTGAATGGGTAAAAATCATTTTTTTGTCAAATTAATAACTAGCACAATGAAACTTATGAGTGAAAAACTAATAAAACTGTACTAATATTTGACGTTTGGTAGAAAGACTTATCGTCGTTTTCGTAGATACATAGAAATGCACTTGACTTAGCTGTTTTTGTGTATTCATTATAACTCAAGTATTTTTAATCCCAGTAAAAAATTTCTTATAAGATTTTTTGTTTAAAAATTGAAGTTCTAGCAGAAAATGATATAATATACAGGGGTTTCCATTTGAAAAAAAAATATTTCGGCAAAACTCGAAAACGCGTTGCTCATTTGTTTTTTTATTCTTCCATCTTAAAGAGCGTTAAAAGTACTACAAGTTTGCTAATTTAAACAATCTTGTATCTTTAATAATAACAAAGTTACCAATGGTGAACACTTAATTTGGATTGCCCTGTATATATTAAAGACAATTTAAGTAAATATAGTTAGGATAGTTGGTATATATTACATCTAATAAACCAGTTTAATTACTGTTTCGTAACTCCGAAAACAAAATGTATGGGTAGGTATAAAGAAAACACTATATTGTAGCTTATAACGTTTCGGAATTTTTTTTTCCTTTATCAGATAATTGCCACACAATGGACCAAGGATCTCAGTATCTATCATTAATTTTAATCAAAGAGCATTTTTACAATCACTAATTCTAAAACATCTGTGAAACATCAGATTTGTAATGGCTAGATAGCTAACAAACATCGAAAACAGCACTCTGAATTCAGTAAATCAAACATATTACAAATTTTGGACAACACACCTAAAAATGTCACGAAATGGCAAATACAAAAAGAGCGCATTACCGACAGCAATAGAAACAGATATGAAACCTCAGATTTGCTTTGTTTATATCAGATAAATTGAAATTGTAAGTTTTAGTAAATAAAATGTTGTTGAAACAATGTGTATGATTTTAATAAATATTATGGTTAGTTATAAAGTATTAGGCAAAAAATTGAATATGGGTAAGAAAGTTATTTTAACTTTTGATCTTATTAACAATCTTATCAGTAATGAACAGTTGATGTAATTTACCGTTCTTTGAAATGTATTTATAAAGTAGTCGATCTACTTGAGAAAATGTGGCTTGCAACTTGTTGTACGACTTGCGCTTCCAAAATTGCATACTTAGTTGTACGTATATGACTGCAAATGGCACTGACAAAGCCCCAATAGGACTGAATGTAATAGAAATAGATAATCGGTGGAAAAACATGATATATTCGTATATAAATTCTATTTCAATCATTGTTGTCAACGTCAATAGTAAAATGCACAAATAGAATCTCTGGAAACCTTTTAGTAAAGTGTTCATTTGTGCACTAGGAGGTCATTGTGTAACGCCTAATAACGTGAAAATGAACAAAGGAAGGAAGTTTACACGAGAATCAGATTTCTTGCTGAAATTTGTGTCTTTAAATTTCATATTTCCTTGATATGAAAATAAAGTAGTTACTGATATCAAGCAAATGTAAGTATTTTTAAATAATAGACAATGAGATTATCTGGTTTTATAGAGTGAAATAAGTGCCCTTTTTCTTTCCATGTCGCATATATTTATACTACTGTGTACACGGATTTTGATAGGTTTATTATATAAGTACATACTTGTTTAGATAAACGTATGGTATATTACTATTTTATCGAGAACTATTGCATATATACCATGTGCTTGCCGGCGAACTGCGGATAGGGCTTACTGTAAGATAAAACGACGACACCGAGAGTTTGTATGAGTTAGTACGAGAAAGCAATATACAAACTGCAGTACAGCTGCTATCTATCCTTGTTGCCCTGATTAAACGAGAGTCAGTCTAGCCTCAGCGTAAATGTACTCGAATCACCTCTTTTCCAACACTACACTCGACCAAAAAGCAGTTTGTATAATGCTTTCTCGTACTAACTCATACAAACTCTCGGTGTCGTTGTTTTATCTTACAGTAAGTCCTACCCGCAGGTCGCCGGCAAACATATGGTATATATTATTGTGATTTATTGAGTCTTTTGACATTTAATAACAAAATGAAGAATTTCCAATAATTGATATCTATCTAAATATTTGAAATTTATGAAATTATTAGTGATATTGGGTGGAATTCTTACCGTCTCTAGTAGGCTACGACTCCCGGAAGCTGCGGCACCTAGTAGCCAGATGAAGTTTTCGATGACGATTTTCGGAACTTTTACGGTTAGCGACGTAGAAGTCTCCTAAATAGTGTAAATAAAGATTTTATAGGTTATATTTTATATTTATTAATGTTATTGTCTGCAGATATAAAAATGGCTTTATAGCGTTATTGTTTGATCTCGATCACACCAGGTAGGAATTCGTTTTTGTAAAACATATAGAGTGTAATATATATTTTCTTTATTCTTGAAATTATATGCGCATTTTACGAAAGCAGTTAATGGATCAAGAATATTCCCAACATGCATTTTATGCAAAAGTTTAGATGTTCAGGGACGTTTCCAGCTGCTGAACAAACGTATTTATCAAAATAATGTATAAAATAATTAAACGAAGTGAGGGATTTCTCTTGGTGAAACATTCTAACAATAAATTGCATATAGCATAAATAAAACACAAATTTTCACAGATTTTTCATTAAAACTCTATGTAAATTTCGCCTTGCGTCATCATCAGGAGTTCAACTGAAATTAAATATTTAAGTTCTAAAAATTAACATTTTATCATACACATTACAAAAATGAACCGTTTCATCTTAATGATACAATTAAAGAAATAATGAATACATCATTTAGAAATAGGGGACACCGACTTGACAATACTCGGAGGTATTAGTGGAAAATATATCTGTTAGGTCATTAAGAATATTGCCTGGATACAAAAAAAAGTAAACCCTTGTTAATAAAGTGTTATGTTATTTATGATTTAAATAAAAATGAGTTAGTATTATGACTTGTATAATTTTGCAATGCTTTTTTTTTTACAAATATCTAATATTTCATAATTTTATACATTGCTCAAATTATATTCCATTTTTTGAAATCTCCATCTCTGCATTGTTTCTCTTTAAATTTTCACTGGATTGCACTGGCAATGTATTATGTATTTGTGTAGTGTTCTTTATTACATTAAATTTGCTCTTTTTTAAATAATATATGTCTATTTCTGTATTTATACCTAACTGACTGAATATAACACAAAAAGACAAATAAAACCATCTAATGAATTTAATTTTTCTATATTGGTATATCAAGATAAAAAACACTAACGTGAAACAAACTGATATTAGTCAAATATAGAATACTACTTATTTGAAATAAACTACTTATTTCAAATACTTATTAATTTAATATATTATTAAATTTGGAAAGCATGTTACTAATAAATCATTTAACTACTTTGACAGACACGATATAATTCTTGTTTTGTAGGACTAACTCTAAATTATTTCTTCGAACTGCTGTGCAAATTAATTATCAGAACGACTGCATAAGATGTAGTGAAATTTAAAATGAAAAACAACCACTTATAATCTAAGTTGAAGAATCCATGCAGGGAAAACGTTGGACAATTTAAGTGCATCTGTGAGATTAGACAGTACAATGAGGCCTCGTGTTGGTGTTTATCTTGAAGGGGTACAGTTATCGGTGAAAACTTGAGGAGGTGTAGAGAGTCGAAGCACGTTCTTCCAAAATTTCTAGCCATCTTGCGGGTGTTAGTTGATACTGACGCTAATACTGTGACGAGATACTGAAAGCAAAGAAACATAAAATTAGAATTATATTTAGAAGCGATAGTATGCTGACAAATTTGTATACAAATGTCCTAGATAACAGGTGTACCACTTATCCTCGCAAACGGTTAAAGTAATTTCTACAAACACATTTACAATCATTTAATGTATAAACATTTATTTCTATTAATACCCGTTTCACCTTTTTTATAGATTTATTATACACATGATCTTTTCTTATACGTAGTGGAAGTACTGTGATGATGAACATTTCTGACAGAGATTTTTTGTAGATACCCGTCTCTCTCTCTCTCTTTCTCTCTCTCTCACCACGATAAATATTAACACTATAACAAACTTGGTTATAAGAATATATATTCACGAAGACTAATGAGTTGAGAGCGCTAAATTTGTTGTAAAGACGAAATGATTTAAATTCGTGCATATATTATACAAATATTAATATCGGATCTTGACGGGAGTGGATCACGGCATCTATAACCTGATACGGAGTTACGGTTTTGCTGGAATATGAGATGATCACGGCATCTAAAGCCTGATCGGAAAAAGATTATAACACCTTGGTATAACCTTTTAGGATAGGATATCGGAAGGAATGTTGCCACGGTACCAAAGCCTGAAAACGAATGTCTTCACGGTACTAGACCTGAAGAGGAATGTATTATTTTAACGTCTAAAATGCGGCGTTATATATGTTTTACTCGGGCTACGTAGGTACACAAAAACTAGTTCTTTACATTAAAATTTGCACAAGAGACATGAAGCTAAATATCGCGCGAAAAATAAGCATGACGTAGACAGCTGGTACATTTCCACATACAAATTATAAATTACTATGAAATTATTAAATGAACTATTAAAAATACGGTAATATATACACAGGAAAGTTTATTCAGCATAATGAAATACTAAAGATTTGTATAAAATGTCATTCATATATAATTAATATTTATAGTTAAATGAGATATGAATTTAAAATGAGATTTTACTACATTAATGAAGGAACTTCGTTACAAGTCCACATATTCCCGACTATAATGTCACTCTTCATATTTGATTATATCTTTAGCAAAATCGGTAAACCGGAAGTAGTAGTTTACTTCAGTAAAAAAATAATTTTACCAATATTTCGTGCTTAAACTAAGGTAAAACAAATTTTTAAAGAATAAAAATGCACTCAACAGTATTTGAGAAAACTTTTATAAAATTTTTTTTTAAAATGCATACCGCAAGTAGGTCTTTTCCTTTTTTCGAAAAACAGTTTTTGTGAATATCTCTCAAGTTGTGATTTTTAAACAAATTAATTAAGAATATGAAACTTAATTGGAGTCTGTGGCTTGATACTAAACAAAAAGTACTAACAAAACAAAGCTACCACACTAAAGCACAAGAAACTAGATATGTATTTCGACAAATATGTTATCATCAGCAGCACTGATTTTATTAATCAGTGCTGCAACATATTTGTCGAAATACGTATCTACACTAGCTTATACAGAACAACACTGATTTGAATTTAACAGGGATGGCTTATTTATACCTTTAAGTATAAATAATGTACACGCTATGGTGTACAAACAACGCGGTTTTTCTTAACTAGAAGCGCATAGTTGTCGAAATACGTGTCTAGTTTTTTGTGCTTTACCTTGGTAAAGGTGATTTATTAGTGTTCTTTGTTTAAGTATATGTAAGTACGTATTAAAGCTTAATTTTGAATAACTTCTGTATAAAAAAAAATTCGGACCGGAAGTAAAATTTTTATTATTATTATTAAGGTTTATTAAGAAGGCTTAAGTATTTGGAACTTAATTTCGAATAAGTTTGCTACCCCTTTATTGAAAACTTTTATAAGGACCTAGTAAGTATGGCACCACTACTCAACAGTGCATCTTTAAATAATAAACTAATTAATCAACTTGTTCATCATAAAATTACCTTAAAGTGTTTTATTCTATATACTGAAAACTAACAGCTAATGGCTACATCAAAATAAAACAAGGCAAAGTAAGCGTTACATAATCCGAATGCCTTACCTGAGAACTTCCCTCACTTAATCGATGGTGAGTATTAAAAAACCAACTGCTTCTTCTCAGTCGCAGATAGGGGTGGGTTATTTACTAACTGAATAATATGAATAATATAGACCCTCAAAAGGTATATCTCGTTTCGACAGCCAACCAAGAAAATGTAATGAGGTAGTAATTCGTTAGTAATACAAGTAAAACAGTAGCAAGAGAAATTGATCTGCAGAAGGAATATTAGAATTTCGAAAGAATTTGAGCTCGACTTCTTGTGTAGGATTTTCTTGGCTTATGAAATCAGAAATAACAAAAGAGTTTTTAGATATATTGCCTTCGATCGAAGTCATTTTGTATTCACAAGAATATTTAGAAGCTGAAAACAAAAAGGCTTAGTTTTTAGAAAAATGTGCAGTGCCGGAAGCCATATTGAAAAAATTGCTAAAGACGCAATAGGGCAACACACAAATGAAAGATGATTAGTTAGTAGAAAAGTAAGATTAACCAGCAGTAGATTTGGAATTATACTCTCGGCTTGTAAAAGGAGGAAGTATCCAAAATCACTGATGAAAACATTGGTAGAGGGCTATGATTTGAGCAAGGTATTAGCAGTACGGGGAAACGATTGTGAGCAAACACCCCTAAAGAAATTTATTGAAGAAACAGGTATCGAAGTAACACCTACAGGAATGTAGATTGATAAAAGTGGGATTATAGCATCTAGTCCAGATGGGCTTATAGAAGAGGATGGAGTTTTGGAAATTAAATGCCCATATAAGTACCGTATAGATTCTTTAAAAGCAGGTGTCCATGATAAAAAAATATGTGTATTATTATAAAAATGATGAAATAATAGTCCAAAAACATCATGCATATTATCACCAAATACAAGGCAAACTATATTTAACGAGCAGAAAATATTGCTTATTTTTTATTTGGACTCCAAATGAATATGAAATTATTCGTATTGAAAAGGATGTACAATGGGACTCTAACATCCCAATATTAGAAAACTTTGACTTTAATGTATTTCTCCCCAATATTCTAAGTAATAAAGATACATAAAATATTTTATCAATTGTGCAATTAGACTAATAAACAAATTATAAATATGATATAATTTCTGAATATTTTTTTTAATAAAATCTATACCTTCAGATATTTTGTTTATGAAGTAAATGCAGAAAAATAAAACAAGATATTAAAGTAGACATATTTATTCATCGTTACAATATTGTTCAACCTCTTTTAATAATGGGTATTGCAAATTTGTCAATGCAGCAACATCTTGGAATATAACTGTGGCATAGGATAAAAGTGTTTCTGGTAGGAAATTTAAAATACTAACCACTTTCATACACTGTATGACTCTTTCAATATATCATGTATACGTGTACGAGCTATACATTCAGTTCGCTGCAGTTGCTCTGTTGTAAATTGTGACGTGGTTAAAAATGGTAGAATATTGAGAGAAACACCAGCTGGTAGTAAATCACTTATGAGGAATCCTTTGTCAGCTAACACAAGATCCCCAGGTAACAGCTGCTCAAGAATTCCACATGATTGCACTATTTTCTTATCTGATGTAGACCCAGGGTATAGTTTGCTCACATATGTGATTACACCATTTGGAGCTACACCTATCAGCCCCTTCCTATGTTTATAGGAACTATAGGTCTGTTTCTGTTTAGCCATGGATTCTCGGGGTACAGCTGTATATAATTCTGTACAATCTAATATTATTCTGCAATTTGTAAAAGAACTGAAGCAGTTTGGCAAACAAGATATATTTTTGTTCCAAGATGGAATTTCTTTCATTAACTGTTTAAATAAAATTTCATGTATTAAATGAACATGTGTTATTAAAATATTTGAAACAGTTGCTTGTTACACATTAAATCGTAATGCTAAATCTTCATGTCGAAAGTTTTGGCGTAACGTCATTAATGTCATCAACAACTGATCAGTTCTGGACAATTTCCCAACATGCCATTTCAGGTAATAATTTATCTCCACTTTTTGTAATAATTTATCCAACGTTTCAAATATAGTGCTAGTAGGAAGTCCTGTATACAAAAGTAGTAACTTGTGTTTCCCTTGGATATGATTATATGAAAACTGAACAGATAGTAGTTTTATTATGACATTTTTCTTTTTTATTTCTTCTTTCAACATACGATTTTCAATTCCTAAGGCTACATTACTAGGCACATATTCTGTTTGCTGTGTCCTTTCAACCATAATATTTTCAGTGCAAATATTCTCCTTTTCTTCAACTGGAGTGCCACATGTTCCACTTGTACTAGGTTGAACATCCATTTCCTGTGAGGTACTTTGTTCTTTAAAACTAGTACTTGGTAAGCTAAAACAACAATTACTTTTGTCACATTCTGTGTATTTTTTTAATTTATTTATAAGCATAATTTATAATTAATTGTACATTATTTAGAAGAAGTCACGTAAATACTTACATTTGCAATGGAAATTTCTTTCTTGGGTTTTTCTTTTCAGGGGAAAGATAGTGGGTCTCCAAAGCCTTGCTTATCTTGTGTTTGAATATAGTTGGACCATTGTCCTTATCCCCGCCTTCAAAATGGCAACTACATACACGTGAACCTGGTCCTGGTGTATCATCTCGCATAAAAATAATAATTATTTATAATTAATCGAGGTATATTCAGAAGCCTTTGCAGACTATTACATATTTATTTTTAAGAGTTTATAATGACACTCACACAAATAATCTAAAAGAAAAATATCGAATAGTAAGTATGTAATTAAATAGAAAGCTTACGTTTTATAAAATATGAAAATGCCGGTTTCATTATCTGCATGTGAGTACAAAATATTAAAAGTTCTCTTAAAAAAACAATATTTCCGGATTAAAGTACATCTACTAATGGCAACAGCATACGAAATTCAATGACTTTTACCTCAAAATACGGGTTTTTATGAAAAAATATGATACTTATTACTCACATGCACACAATGAAACTTACATTTTTAGATTCTATAGAAGGTATGCTTTCTATTCACACACACTTACATATTGCTGTGACTCTTGCAATTTGAGATTTATATAAAATAATTTAAATTGTTCAATCTGTAAATAAAAGCAGAATCAAGCATACATCTTAGTGCTAGGCCTTATGCTAGACTAAGATTCAACAAATTTTCTGCAAAATAGTAGGTTAGGCAATTTTACATTTAACTAGCTCAGTTTAGAATGACTAAAGAAAATGTTCTCTCAGGGGCAGAAAATATAAATAAACTCTCCAATCAATTTGAATGCTCTTTAGTTATTACCAGGTCAGGTAAAGAAAATAAAATGCAAAATAAATCTTATCATCTAATTTATTAAAAGAAAGTATTAAAGAAAGAAAAATTTTAAATTACACAAATATATTCACAAAAATTTAAATATCTCAAAACATCATATAAAATCATACATGTCATGATCAAATAGTCAAAACAATAAACAAATTATCATTAATGAAAGCATAACATCAAGTACAAATTTATATTTTAAAATAAACGTGATTATCATGATTTATATTCGTCAAAGATACATGTAAACAATCAACATCTTTAATAAAATAAAATTTATTGCATATTGTGAATTGTACTGGAATATGAATAACAAAAATTACGCGATTTATTATTTACAAAAATATAAACATTAAGGAAATGGCTTTGCCCTAATTAGTCCTGCCTGGCGCCTTTGCTCGCTCCCAAGACAGTACCATCAGAAAGCAAATTCACACTGGTAGGTACCCCACAGTTCCACCCTACGAGTATGCTTTTCAACTCGTCGGACACAACCCGAACATACACTACTATGTGCTCACCCCTTAAGGTATATATATAAATTTAAACTTAATAATAAAAAAAAATGTCTTTGCGCATTTAACTAATTAACTCAGCCCTGATTTGTTCTGCATGGCGCCTTTTCTCGCTCCCAAAACAGTATCACCAAGACTAATTCGTGTTTTAAGGATTCACCAGGACTCCATGCTATGAATTAAACAACTACTTAATTCATCGCACACATCCCTGATCTATTACCCAACACGTTAATATCAAATACACAAACACGACAAAATATACTTGATATACATATAAAAAGAAATATATATAATAAAATAAAACTTTACCTCACTCTGAGATTCCAATACAAAACACCACTCAAGAAAATGTTGTACAACACTATATACACATTTATAACAAACATTATTAAATCACCTTAATTCTTCGTACATCGCTTCAAACTCATCCATCTCATATATATATATATATATCAAAGAAAATCTCGATCACCGTTCAATTATTCTATATATACATAAAATAAAATTATTAACCACAAATCTTCTAATCTGGTAAATAAAATAGTAAAGAAAATGTTTATTAAAACACCAAGTGTTTATATAAAAAAAATTATTATGCTATTCAACTTGATCGTTACAGTCATTAAAATGCTTTATCATAATGCATGGTGTAATAACTCTACATATAAAACAAAACATTCTAGAAAAATAAAAAAAAATTCAAAGTTCTAATTAAATAAAACTCTTCCGAACATAAATAATTATTTCCAAAAATAATTACAAGTCTCAATGTAAATTAAACTCCAAATTAAAAACGATATCTAATTCATAAAAATTATTCTAAGTTCCACTTCGGTTGGAAAATTCTATAAGTACAGTAAAATTATTACGGAAAATATTAGTTCTAATCCTTGTTGAAAAATGTATGTGTCGTAAAATCTCTTTAAAATTATTCTAAGTCCAAATTCATGAATAAACTTCTAAGTTAATATAATATTTTAAGAGGAAGAAGAGGTTTCCACCTACTTCTCCTTCTTTCCTCTTTTGAGTGCGGTTTACACCACGCAACTCCCGGTTTCTCATCGGTTCCGGACTTATATGGATATTTTTCTTCACAAAAACGCCCGGTTGTCTTCGGTACGATACCGATACCACCTCCAGAAATACATAGCTGCAATGCTGCACCACCCGGGAAAACAGCGCATTACTAATCTTTCAAAAAGGTAAACAAATATGTAAATATAAACTTGTTTACACATTCATGACTCATCCAATGCATCTAGCGAAAAATATTGTTTTCGCCGAGCCATGTCGATCTCTCCCGGTCACAGTATTCTTCGTGCGGGAAACACTTTCTTGTTATTATTCATGTAATATTTTATGCTTATTCTAATATTATACTTTTTATAAGACTTATAATAACATTCTCATATCATTTTACGTAAATAAAAATTAAATTTTGGCAAAACACCAACTTAATAAATATTTATATACACATCATGATAAAAATAAATAAAATAATAATAAATTAATTTAAATCTCGAAGTGATCTTGATTATGCCTATTTATAATTTACCACCCAACTCAAGATCACTGCAATATGTATTAGTCAATATTTTTCTTTCAATTTAGTATTATTGGTGCAGGCGTCTTTCTAACCTTCAGCCATCTTTTTAAACAAACACAATTCACAACTAACCTCAATAACTTTATCCATCGTTTCCTAAGCTTCTCATCTGTGGGAAATCTAAAAAAATTTACATTCTTCCCTTACATTAGAATGTGTGCAATTAGGGGCCCAACACATAACGATTCTCTAAAACAAGCATAAATTGTGGCTGGAGTAAACAAAATTGGACATTAGATACTTCATTTATTAGTCTTCACCCATCATAGTTATATGTACATACCTACGAATAGCAATTCTGATAACACACTGTTGATACAAATTAAATAAAACCTTTTAATATGGCGAAATAGGTTTGTTTAGATCCAGTGCACTGACCTGCATCAACAAAATGGCGTATGTGACGTACGACTAATGGAGCGTATTGCTGTGATACCTATTTGAAACAATTTATGTTTATTTTGATAAAGGAGTTTATCCTTAAATGTTGGCAACCTATTCTACTTACCTGTATCTGTTTTAAACTTATACCCTAACTTTAAATAAACTTTTTTAAAATAAAATTAGTACTCTTTTTAATAACTAAATTAATTCTTAAGATTATTATTTTCAGCAATGTGAATCTCACAGCAATATGGACAACAGCGCACGTATACGTGTTTCAACCTTCATAGACCTCATCAACGTGCAACCTGTTGTCATGTTGGCCGTTTCAATTTCTGTATTTATCTACTAAAATAAAAAGTAAATATTGAAACTGGTTTATACAAATAATTGTAAGTGTTGTATTAACTGGTCGTACTTTATTATCAATTATAATACATATCCATTAACTCTTATGCGTGCAGTAGATTGATCATTTAATTTATAAGGATTATACTAACCAGATAAAAGAGGCACCAAAATACGAGGACGAACATCCAACTGACACTCGCATTTTCATAAAAAAAACAGAGCATTATTGATGTACAATAAAAGAACGAGTATTACGTTGATGGTTAGAAAAAGTAAAATCATTCCAAAAATGTCGTTGAATAGATTTACGGCGTCACATAAAGTGGTCGAATACTTTCCAACTCCATTCAAAACTGTTTTAAATTCATAATCCATAATATTTCCTAATAGATAGGCCTTTGTATTCAACGATAGTACGGTTGAAATTACGTCATACCTATATCCAATTTGTTCGATGTAATAATGTATTATAATTATTCGCAGGGCTATCATATGCCTCAGAAAAGTTTCTATACAAAAGAACCAAGTTATTAGAAAGGCAGTGTAAAGAACATGTGCTAAACAAACGGTTATTGGCAAGAGAATTCTTAAAATCACAAACTTTGCTATATACATCCTATTTGTTTTCTTCTTCTTATAAACAAATTTGTAAATGATTTCGTCTAACTTCCCAATCAATAATAAAAATTTGATGTACTTGTCGTATTTACAAAAATTCATATGAATTATTGTGAATAAATTTAAAAATGAATATGAAGTAATACTGAAGAGCACAATAAAACTTTGAGATCTTCCATACCTATATTCTTTTCGAACTTCTTCCTTTTATAACCATACCAATGCAGCTTACTATTATTGTGATGAGAAAAATGCAATATAATTTACCGATAACATTGGATTTATTAGTTGTTATTTTAATTGGAAACGTTGGTATTATTCCTGTAATCATGCCTAAGTACTTCAACATAATTGCATTTTTATTATTTGCGTGTTTGCAAAATAATTTATCATTTAATTTCATTGTTAAATTATAGAATGAAGCACTTGAAAAAACAGTGACTTATAACGATGTATATATATGGGAAAAACACAGAAGGATGGTAATCATAGAAAGGGCAATAATCATGTCAAAATGTCAGTTTATGAAACATATTGTTGTAATGAGATATTGAACATTATACCATATATGCTTGGATTATAAAAATAAGTCCACTAATCAATAGCAATTACAATAGGATGACCAAAAAACTTACCGTTAAACTCTAGAAGGTTAAACATTGCCGAAAACACTTAAAATACATTTTAATAAAAAGTTGTAACGAGCTCTCTGTGTACGTGCTGTTAATTAAAACAAAAATTAACACACTAATTAATATCGATATCACACTAAATAATGGGTGATTGTTACGGGGATTTTTACCCCTATCCAGATAGCTAGACTTGTGCGCTCCTCTGCTGCTAATTTTTAGTTATCATTTATTTAGATCTAAAATGTTGTTTATGTTACTTTTTCTGATATGGAAATGAATTGTCAGTGATTTCGAAATTTATTACAAAGTCTGTAAAATATCGTTACAGAATGCCAAAATATCGCACGTTCGTCATTTAGCTTTGCTAAAACATACACAGAAATAGTTTTTATGCAGAGAATTTCTATAGTTTACAAAATTTCGTTACATGTTTAAGTGACGATGCTCGAAGTATTTCTGAGTGCAAGGAACCTACACAAATCCCAAATTAAAAATATCAGTTGTTATTCCTTCAGGAACACTTTGGAAATTTGCCTAAACTAATCACATATTTTGTAAATCGAAATCTCAAATTAAAAGATGGATTAGCCACATTAGACGTGGGCTATTAATAATTTCAAAAGTATTCCAAGTGACTTCGAATGTGGCCTTCGGCAAAAGTTAGACGCAGTTTTTAATAGAAATCTAGATTTAATATAATTGCGGCAATTGTGTATGCTAAATACGCTGAAATAAAAGAATATTTCTAGTACGCACCTGTAACCAGTTGCGATGTAGAAAGGACGTTTTTCATCTATAAGGATGTACTTAATTCAAAGAGAACTAGTTTTACAGAAGAGAAAATGAACAAATAACAAGGTATTTTGTATTTTATAGACCACCAATTATGTAAATAAAATTAAAACCTCTTTAAAAATACAATATTTCAATAGTGCGCCCATGGGCGATGAGTCATCAATCGTACGTGTCCGCGCTCTACTTATTACAGTGTGTGCACGTTACAAATTATTACGGAAATCGAAAATGGGATTTTCTCGTCGGTGAGTGCACCACGAGAGGGGAAAGTAGTATAATCATTTATTCTTGTAGTGACAGGATAAATGACCAATGACCATTTATTCTCATAGTGACAAAACAAATGACAATTTTACATATAAATTTTTTTGCATTACGTGCAAATGCACACACTGTCAATTATCTTCATCAACGTCTCTGTCAGTTAGGTCATCTACATCCTGAGGAATTAGAACGATGTCTGCATTCTTACAAATGCTAGAAAAAAGTAGTGATGGTCTGGGAACGTAAAATATTATGGAGCAAATTTGGATGAATTAAAGAAGGAACGAATTCGGAGAAACAACAAATAAAGGAACAGAGGAACTACACAAAACATAAAATATTCTTCAGGCGGTGTGCATAAGCAAAGATCTGGATAACTGAGGCATTTTGCGACTATGCCCAAGAAAATACACTCATAGCAGGAGATGTTGGAATAAGAAGAAAAGGCCATTTGTGGAAAAAGTGTCATTCGTCTTTTATTTTTATTTTATGAATATAACGATTTTTTTAAATTTATAATATTATAATATTTTGTAGTTTTTATAATAGTTACTTACTGTTGTCAAATATGTTTGATTAAAAACAAGCCTATGGCAAAATTTGGTAAAAAATAAAATCTAGCACCGAACATGATTTTTGAGTATATTTCTCAAAATTATAAATTAATGCTTAATGCAATTTCTGTTCTATATTCAAAAAGTACAATAATACAATAAAATATGACATAGTTGTATTAATTATCAGAAATAGCCATTTATTATCTACATTAAAAAATCCACATATCGAGAATATTGGAGGTTGTAAGTGAAGCTGTGTTGCAAGAATCAATAACTGGTTTTCTATTTCCTGTGTTTTTCTAAATTTATATCTCCCTGTCGGAAATTTTACACGATGAAGGCAATCGTAGCAAGTATTTTCTACAATTTTAGCTTTTTTGTTTGTCGCATTTGAAGAAATTGTTAAGATAATGAATAGACTCTGAAACAGAGAGACATTAGCCAGATAGATTAGAAGTAAAATTTAATTTATAGACTAAATATTAACTAATAAAATTATATAGAAAATGAATACACTAGAGCCAAAGGAGGTTCAACAATGCATTCAGACCACTATTTAATACACTGCTCAACAAAATTAGCGGAACACAAATTTAATACTGCAACATTTTTTAATTAAAAGAGAGACATAATTTTCTACTTTGGAATATCACACGAACATAACCTATTGAAGTAAGATTTCAATTGTTATAATCGGGTCAACGTGACGTGATGAGGCATTATCTGCTTAGTCTCATGGTGCTAACATGGCAGTAAACTTGTTAATAAATGAATACAAAAATAGTTACATATTGCACTGTTCATGCATACGCGTTTGGTAGAAAATGCAAAAACTATTAAGACAATCAGAGACAGATAGTCAAATTCTGACTTGATATTTTGCTTCAGCAAGATTCAGCAAAAATTGACCAAATAAGAAAAGCATTGTTGACTATGTTTATTTATAGCAGAAATTATAAGGCATTAAAAAGGGGCAAAAAGCAATTGTAGAAAAAAGGGCATGAAGACAAGCACAACAAGGCATTAATTCTTATGAATAGCAGTGGTTATATATTATTTTCTGCTGATACCTACCAGTTCAAGTGACGACCATGATGCAAGAATGATCATTCTGTAATATTTTCTAGAAGCAAAGTAATTCATAGAATAGCTAATATGAAATAAAAAGCTTGTTATGCCATTCAGGGTGTGTAGGAATAGATAAAAACCATATATGTCATTAAATAAATTTACTTGTTTCTTCAATAGTAGAACACATTTTGACATGTCCTCCAAATAATTGCTTTTTTGCACATCTAGAATATTCTTTAATATTCGCTTAAATGTATTTTTATATATAATTTTTTCTACTGCTCCATAACGATACCCAATTTGATCTATATAATGTTGTAATAAGATTATGGAAAAAACCACAAAATATCTTTGAAATATTTCAACGAAAACAAGCCATGATAGTACGGAACTTGTTGATTGAATGCAGCATACGGTAGTCGGTACTACAATTGTTAAAAATAAATGTTTAATCAATAATTTTGGATTTATTTTGTTCGACTTGTATATATATTTGTATATAATATCATCTATTGTTTCATACAATTGTTGGAAACTGTTATACGCTTTGTATTTCCACAGATGAATGCTCAAAATCGAGTATAGAATCCCATATGACAAAAACAATATTGCCGGAAAGCCTATGTATAAGTAAATGTTTAATTCTGCAGTACAAATGAAACGTTTTAATATCATATAAAACGATAGTAGAGCTATTGAAGTCGATATTAATATAAAGTAAATTTTGTTCTCTAACGTATTATATGTAGGTGATTCTGATTGTCCATTAGACCAGTGTGATACGCCAAGTATCTTACAGATATAAATTAGTGCCAAATTGTTATTTATGTTTGTATTCTCGCTAAATTCTTTATAGACGAACCTCATTTTGACTTTCTGACAGTGTAGTTTTCACCTAACTGTTCAAGAACAATCATAAAATAAATTATGTTTTAATATTTAATGCGCATACATTTCAGAAGAAAATATCGTAAGTTATATAAAAGCTATTAGGATTATTAGATTTTAATGTTACTTTCCAAAAAATAGCAATAATAATAACAAACTTTATACTCGAAACAGAAAAAACTACAATACGCTAAAACATAAAAAAGGAAACTACGAGTGAACAATTAAATTAAATTAAGATATATAAACGGAATAATAATGTAATTTACGGGGGGGGGGGGGGGATTAAAATTAAATACCTTAATAATTAAGAAATATATGGGGTTGTTGAAAAGATGTGTGGACCTTAATCTTTTTGAGTACGGATCTGTACTTTTAATTCAGAGTTGTCTATTTATCACCACTCCACCATAAACATACATTGCCTGTTACATTTCCATTTAAAGTACAATGAATAGTCTTAAATACACTTCAGATGTCAAGGATGCTGAATGCAATTACTAATTTCAGCTTTTGAAAGAAAGCTGGGCTAGATTGAGTTGTTTTTGAGAGTTATTTTAAGTTACTCAGAGCCTTAGATATATCATATCCAGGTATATCCCAAATAATAATTATCCCCACGTTGGGCGCCAATTTTGTAGGAGAGGATTTCTCGGCGGGGGTTTGTGAGCGATTGTTATATTATATATAGAATCCAAGCACCAATGTTATAGGACTTAACACTTTATTGCTGTATAATAACTAACACTAACTGAAATAACATTGGTGATCGCTTTCAGCTTCGGCTCATCGATGGTCCATTGGTTACTCGTGGACAGTCACAGTCATCGACTAGACCCGCCTAGTAGCCTCCTCTCTTCGAACACCAATAGTCTAGTCCTTAATTGACCGTTATAGTTCGTTGTAATGGTAAATAATCTATTCAGTGTAGGATTGTGGCTTTATAACAAGATTTTTAATACGCCGGCTTTTAAATTTAGAATCAATTTAATTATTCTCAGACGGTTTTCAAATTTTATAATAATGAGCAGGAATAACAAGACTCCTTAAGCTCGGATCTGGGTTACTAATTTATAAAAAAAAATAACCTTTGCCACGTATGAATCGTCAAGAGGCATGTGGCAACAATAATAATATGGCGCTGGGTAAACTAAACCTTCAAATGCAAAATAGTCACAAATAATACTTCCGAATGAGTCACATCCACCATACCCCCCTCCTTTTTCTCAGTATCTGAGGATCTTTCCTAATTTCATTGACAATTTATTTTTCCTAAAATTTCATGCAGTAAATTAAGTTGCCTATCTTTGTATACCTAATTCTTGACAACATTGACCTTAATATGTATACAATTTTATTGTTGAATTTGTCACTCTTTCATTAAGTTGAGATTACAGTTACGTTCAATTTTTATATCTCTATACTATTAGAATAAATTAATTCTAGTTACATAAATGAAGAATATTTGCAAGTCAATACTATTTAGTTAAGTTTTAGTTTATTGTTTTTAAATGTTATGTATTTTAAACAGTACATTTTATATGATTTTTCTGATTTGCGCTAAGTAATTAATTAGGTAAATTTAATTTGAAAAATTTACCCATCGTGAGGTCAAACCCACTCCTCTCAACTGCTAGTAAGGTGCGCTGCCATACGCTAGCTGGGTAGTGGATTCGAGTCTTTTTAATCGTCTTGACATGTATGTATAAAATAATGCTTGTCATAATTTTTTATGTGTATGTATTATGTACTGACGATGTCTATGTTTATTGTGAGTTTGCGACGAATAAAGTATTATTATTATTAATATAGAGAGTGCGATTTTTATACCGTAACAACAATATAAAATGTTGAGAATAAAAACGCGATGAACTATAGAAAATCAAAAATCAATACTTACCATATGAAAAATAGTCCAAAATACAAGAATAATTGTCCAGTGTCCTTGAAGCTTTTCGTAAAATATTATAGCCGTGTTAATATACAATAGGAGGAAGACTATAATGTTAACGGTGAGAAAAAGTAAAATCCAACCAAAAATGTCATTGAACAAGTGAACGACGTCGCATAAAATAATCGAACACTTTCCAATAGCGTTCAAGATATTTTTGAATTCGGAATTCTCTATGCCTCCTTTGAGATACCGATTTGTATTGTAGGATAGTATGTTCGTTATTACCCCATACCTATATCCAATTTGCTCTATGTAGTAATGAGGTAGAATCATTCGTAATGCTATCAAGTGTCTCAGAAATGTTTCTAGACAGAAGAACCACATTGTTAGAACTGCAGTGTAGAAGACATGCGTCGAGCAAAGTAAAAGGGGTAGGATAATTCTTAAAATTACGAACTTTGCTAAATACATACGATTTGTCCCTGTCTTTTTGTAAACAATCTTGTAAATAGTTTCATCTAACTTTTCCATTGCTAGTAAGAATTTACTGAAGTTTCCGTTCTTGTAGAAGTTTATGTAAATTATCGTATATAAGTTTAACCCCAAAATCGAAGTGGTACTTAGAAAACTTATAAATGTGGAAGCAGGTGTTGTAGTCCACGTCACAGAGATTTTTCCTTTTATAACCATACATATGCAAACAAGGATGATTGCAATCAGTAATGCACAATAAAATTTACCAGCAATACTCGATTTATTATTTGTCGTTTTAATAGAAAACGATGGCATTATGCCCAGAATAATGCTCAAATATTTTAACAAAATTGCATTTTTATCATCTATATATTTGCAAAACATCTTTTCTTTAAATTTCATTGTTAAAATAAAGTAGTGGTACACTACTAGAATTAACCAAACACACAATAGTCTTAGATATTCGGCAGACATACGTATTTAAATGGTGATTAAACGGTAATTATAGCAAGAACAATTCTTATGTCAATATGTCAAGATATACAAGAATTGTTATGTTTACATATAATATATGTGTGTAATTCATTCAAAGAATAATTTCTTAAAATAATCAATAGTGTAATATACTTTGTATTCAGTTGTAGATACCTGAATGATTGATTAAACATTTGAAACATTAGAAACAATACTTATTAATTTTTCTGACACACATTTTGCAGAATATTTTTAGTAATATAAAACTAATTTAATTTTTGTTGTAGGGTTTCATAACCTTAAAGGCATTGACGAAAATTTGTTAATTTAGATCCATAAAGGTGACCAATGTAATATCGCTAATTATAGGACATGTAACAATCCCTTTGATTCTATTACTAGTTGAACAGTGGCGGCCCGTGATTTTTTGGGACGAGAGGGCACCGGGGGTCTGAGTGTTTAATATCAAAAATTAAGTACAGACAAAAAATAAACTCAATATGCTATTTAATTAACTTGTATGAAAATAAAATCCATCCGCCGTTCCTTACGATCAGCAAAATGATTAATAACTCATTCATTGAAGTTTGGTGTTGATGTCAGTAATTGTTTTTTAATGGAACACATTGCTAAGGCACATAGTCTGCTTTCCCGCATGGTATTTCTAGAAAATGTTTTTATTCTCTTCAAAGTAAAAAAAAACACCATTCACTTGATTTTTTCTATTTTGCACGTCCCCAGAGATTCGCAAATTAGCAGAAGACAATTTACAAAATCTTTCGCCAACATAGTCTCGACATATTATCAAAAACAAACTTTTATAACAGTTGTACTATTCAATCTTGGAAGTAAATTACAATAGTAGCATCAGAAAATTTATCATCCAACTCTACTTGACAATTTATATTGTTAATTAGTAAATAAAATGTTAGCATGTGTGCTTTTTATTCTTTGTACAACTTCTATTGCACATGTTTGACATTAAAGGCTTACATTTTGACATTTAAATATAATTTGGTTCCCTTTTTTTTTTGTTACCAACGTCAAAACAACAAAATTAGCGTGCGATAAAGAAATACTTTTGCAACCAAAACGGATGTCGTAAAGTGAACTTTATAGCACCGAAATAGAAAAAAGCATTTTGCACATTACACCCACACAACCAGTCTGATAAACTGTAAGAGCTTCTGTTGAATTTTCTCGTCACGGTTTTATTAGTTTTCAAATTGTGATCTTCTAGTTTAATCATGAAATCTGGTCTAGGGAGACCTAGATTTTTTAATTCTGTCGTAATGTTACTAACGCAATTCATAGTTGCATTTGCACCGATAGAAATTACAACATACACTCACTGCTGTATATTACATACTGAACCGCCACCAGGACCCGGCACCATAGAGTAGTGCCCCGCCGCCTACATATATACGCGCGCTACCCGCGCCAGATTCATCGCTCCATTTCTAATATAGACGGGGCAGTCGCGCGAGATGCCCCGAAGCCTACGTCAGACTGCGATTTTTAAACGCGCTGAAAAGACGGACTGTTACTTTCGAAAACATATTATTTGTCATCAAACAAATCAGAAAAATTACATACAAATTAGGTATTTATAATTAATTTATCTGTTAAATTAAATTTGTCACCGGGAAATTTATCATGGGAGGCAGTGCCCCGTTGCCCTCCCTGCAGCAGCCGCCACTGTAGTTGAACACAATTTATACTTTTATAAATTGTATTTGGATTTAAATATAATTATATTATGAATTTTATTTCAATTATTAGCATTCTACTCTCTTCTCAGGTCCATGTTGTTTCGGTACAAATGCTCTTCCGCAATAAATCAAAAGTTCCCAAGCTTTTTATAGTACTAGCCACATAAATACAAAAACTACCATCGTACATTTTACATATATCGTATATTTCCATAAAAACTTCTCACATATATGTATAGATACTTTTTACGACATACGATAGAAAACAAGAAAATACTTTTTATAATAACATTAATACAATTGATTTCCCTTTATTTTAATTTTAATAAATAAAGATCTTTATTTTGCTATTACTTATATTACCTATTCTTTACAATAGTTACTTAAATATAAATACCTTATAACTAAGCTTCGGATAAATATGCATTTGCATAACTGCATATTCTAATGCTTACTTAAGTCATTTTTGAGTTGAAGTGCATATTTTAGTCATTTTCAGTTTTATCTGCATATTTCCCAGTTATTTTTTTTTTAAACATAATGTAGGTAATGGTTTTTATGGGCCCGAAAAATAGTAAACAATTCACTCACTATTTGTTTTTAAAAGTCTATATTTAAAACACCAAATAAAAATATAATTGAAAATGAAATTAAAGAACACTCTTGAAACAAACGAACTATATATAAACTAAGTTCAATAAAACTATAATTATTGAATCCCAGTAACACAAAATACTATTTATGTACAAATTCATCTAAGAATATTTATGTGACAGATTTATGTAAGAGTATTTATTTGGTACATACGATTTACAGAACCGACTCTGAATGAATGAATGTATGCTTTTTCTGTCCCGCTGTCTTTTTATAGAAGTCCTATTATTCTCGAATTACATAAACAAATATTGTAGAACCCTCACCGTCCTTCGAAAATATATTTGGTAAATCCCAAACAGATTTTATGACCGATTATCAGGTACCCAACCCGCAAAGAGTGGAATATTCCATAACTTTGTTGTTTGATTTTGAGAAGCGAACATCCCAGTCTTTAAAATGGCGAAAGAAAAACGATCAGTTAGCGCAATTTTAAACCAATTTGTCAAAGACTTCAGCGATTTTACAACTGATGGAAGGGTGCTGTTTTGTAAATACTGTGAAGTGAGTGAAACAGCAACAAAAAAGTGCCAAGTGACGCAGCATTTACAAACCAGTAAGCACCAAGAAAAAGAGGAACCGAAGCTTAGGAAGGAAACAGCAGATGTTAGTACCAGCTATATTAAAACTTGGTCCCAGTCGTTCACCATTTAACCAGGAATTGTGTGAAGCTCTAATTTTTGCGGACATACCGTTGGCGAAAGTAAAAAATGAAGCATTTAAAACCTTTTTGGAAAAACATACCAAGGAAAATATTCCAGACAAATCTACACTGCGTAAAAACTATGTTCTGCCATTATATAACGCCACAATACAAAAGCTACGGGAAAAAGCTAAAGATAAAAATATTTGGGTATCTTTGGATGAAATAACGGAACAAAGAAGCATAGCAAATTTTGTTTTTGGTATTTTGGGAGTTAAAGAAGAAAGAAATAAATCGTATCTGTTAACAATGAAAGTGTTGGAAAAAGGGAACCATTCACCAATTGCCACATTTTTCAATGATGCGCTAATTTTTTTGTGGCCAACAGGCATTTGCTACGAAAAAGTGCTCGTTGTGTGTACGGATGCTGCTCCATACATGTGCAAAGCAATGAGTGGTTTGAAAATACTTTATTCAAAAATGACTCACGTTACTTCTGTGGCGCATGGCTTACATCGAGTGGCCGAATTAGTGCATTACGTTTATACAAATGTAAATTTGTTAATATCATCGACCAAGAAAGTGTTTTTAAAAGCACCTTCTCGCGTTGCCAAGTTTAAAGAAATTGCCGGTGGCGGGATTCCACTTCCGCCGTCCCCGATTCTTACAAGATGGGGCACCTGGATTGAAGCTGCAAGCTATTACGCTCAACATTTTGAGCTTATTGCCCGTATTGTGAACGATTTCGATCCTGAAGAAGTGAAAAGCATAGAGGATGCTCAAAACGCTTTAACACAAAGAGGATTGCGCGAAGATTTGATTTTTATTATATTAAATTTTACTTGTATTTGCGAGGCTATTTTGAAATTGGAAAACAAGGGACTTCCTTTAGAAAACAGCATACAAAATGTTGAAAATGTTTTTGATAGGTTAAGTAAATTAAAAAAATGTAGTTTTGCAAAAAAAATTTCGTCAGTTTTAGATAAAAATACTGGATATTAAATTATGAAAAATATTTCTAAGATTTTACAAAATGAGGAAACTGCTGTTGCTCCCAGTAATTTGAATCTCTCTGACATAGTAATTTATCATTTGCTCCTATTGTTTCATGTGACGTGGAACGATGTATTTCAGAATTTAAAAATATTTTAGGTGATAATAGGCGTAAATATATATTTGACAATTTATTACATCATTTCATAGTGAAGTGTAATAGTAAAAATCTGTAAATTTATTGTAAATAGACCAATATAACCTTTAAAAAATGTTTTATTTAAATCTAAGTAACGATTTTTTAATGCATATGTAAATGCATATTTTTAATATTTTAGATGCATATTTGCATGCATACTTACTTTTTTAATGCATATTTATCCGAAGCCTACTTATAACAAATGCCTGTAATTTCCCTTCTTCTAATAAATGTTGGGTACAGTAATTTCCCTGCCGTCGGTTAGCTGCACCTACCTAACGTTTGATCTTCGATGGAATAATATTTCTTCTATTAATTTTCTCTAGCCACATTTATTTCACTTCCATAGTTTATCATTGGTTTTTAATTGCTCGTCACACTTTTTATAATTACATTTACACCCTGCTCCAAGGTCAACGTTTTTATTTATTACCCTAATAAAACTATTTCTATCTTATACACTAAAACAGGCATTTATAAAAACTCTTAAATATCTAGATATACACATGTTTAACATAAATATTAATGACATGTACCATTACAGACAATTAATATTTTACGTAACTTTGCCAAGTTATTTGAGTTATCATATACCAACAGATTATTACTGAATCTAAAATATTACTGTCGCTCCCACGGCACAGTCCACTATAAACAATCTTCCGGAAATAACAAACTATATAACAAAGCTTTGGATCAACGCCTTCAAGTAGATGTTATTTACACTGATTTCGCTAAAACCCTTATCAGCATTCTTTGCTTTTTAAATAACTGATGCTTTTGGTTTCTCGATTGGTTTGCTCAAGCTCTTATCATCATGTATCTGTCGGCCTTGTTACGTTTGCTACAACGTATTCAATCTGGTCACTTTACACCTACTTCAGATGTACCACAGAAATAAGATCTTGGTCCCTTGCTTTTCAACACATTTATTTATGGTTTCTTAAATTCTCTTGACTGCTCTGTCCTAGCATATGCGGATGATCTAAAGATCTTCATGGAAATTAGAATTGTTAAAAACTGTCATTTACTTCAGTACAATTTGCAGGTAGTTTATATTGGTATCAACAAAATAAAATATTTTTAAATTTAGAAAAATATGCAATAGTCACGTATTCTAAAATCTCCAACGTCATCTTTTTTGAACACCATGTGAATCAATTTGCAGCACCCAGGCATATGCATTTTAACGATTTAGAAGTCCTCTTCGATTCTGATCTCCGATTTACGAAATATATTTTATCAGTTTGCAGTAAGGTTACTAAATAATTGGGCTTCCTTATCCGCTCTTGCAAGAATTTCAATAATTCACCGGCTCTAAGGCCAATTTCTTATGCTTTTGTCAGAAGTAGACTGGAGTATGGCGCATTCATATGGTATCCACACCATTTATACCCAGAAATAATCTTGTAGCGAGTGCGGCGGCGTTTCCTGAAATATATTAGCTTCAGATTTGATGATATTTATCCTCCTAGAAGTCCTTAACCGACAGAGAAGAATTAACAGCGCAAATTTCCTTTTTAATTTAATTAATAACAAAATAGAAGAATCTGCTTTACTTTCTCAAGTTGATTTTGCAATTAACTCACAATTGACGCCATCATCTAAATCTTTCGTTTTACCCAGACATAAAACAAATATTGTTGTTAAAGCACCTCTTACGAGCAACTTGTTCTTTATTCAGTACGCGTAGTTGTTCATAAAGTTAAACAAAGGGAACGGGCGGTGAATTGACTATTGGCTTGTTCACGGATTTAGCGAATCATTTGCATCCTATCTCTCCATTTCTCCAATAGACAACAAAAAGTAGATGCATTACTCGCGTCTCAGAAACTTCGGTTAATCAAACTTGGATACCATTTGGGCCCCTTTTGTGGTGTTTATGAATGAGCTTATAGTGGGAGCTAAAAGTTAAAGTTTTGAACAAGTCAAAGGTATATAAAAAATTATCACTTAAAATTTACCCCGCAATAGTGTGAAAGCTTATTTTCCAAGAATTATTTTGTTGCATTTTATTACAAAATTTATGTTATTCTTAATTTATACTTATTTTTATTTATATTTTTCCTGTACGCGAAAAAAAAGATTAAGTAGAAATTGTTTTCTTTTAGTTTGTTTCTGACAACTTCCTTTTTCCCTTTGTGAAATATATTTGTTGTGTACATAAAACAAAGCTTGAATAAAAGAGATTTAAATTATATGATATGTTTAAAATGTGTAATTGATCAATTAATAGACCATACCCTATGCTGTTTCTTTTCTACTGCAAACTATGTCATCTATAATACAATAGCTATATTCTTTAGAATACGGAATAAAGTATCTGGATCCGTTCAGGTAACTGTGTGGTTGAATCCTTTGATTTTTTGTTGCAATTGCACTGAACTCTGACCGATTTATGACCGTGCTTTTTTGTTGTTTTTTTCAGCACATTTGTAATTTTTTTTATTATTATTATTATTTTGTGTTTTTCTGTGCAATGTAGCGAGCAGTTACTCAGAATTTCGTTTAATTTTTTGGCTGCAATTATCCTATAAAAGGGGTATCTGTTGGTTAATAAAAACATTATTATTCTTATAAAGCAATTAGATATGTAAAATTTAAAGTAAATGAGTATAACATCAATTATGTATAAACATTGGAACAAAATGCAAAAAGGAAAAATCCCTTACCACAAAAAATAAAAAAAAAACCTGTAGAAAAACAGAGTATTAAATGTAGTGTTTTTTGGCTAAGGTGTAACTTTATAAGATATGCTCTTCACTAAATCACTCATTTCTACTGAAGATGGCAAGTTAGTTGCCGAAATACGTATAGAAGATTTATATCTTTTTATTTTTTGTCATAAGGGATATTTTATATTCAACTAGCTTAGAATCTTTATATACAGAGTATATCGCGACGAGATTTTGCTAAAACAATATAGAAAACTAATAAGAGTTGAATTTTGTAATTTCGCAAATATTAGTTTGGCGTTACTCTCTTTCGATTTAAATTAGTTTCGAATTTTCGCTTCTTCCGGTTACACCCGAAAAATTTCATCCAATTTAACGCCCCTAGATTACTTTATTTGGGGATATGTTAAAGATAAATCATATAGTATACCTGCTACCAGCAAAGAAGATATGATAGCCAGAGTGCGAGGCGCGTTTAATAATTTAGACGGTACAATGGTACAGCGTGCCACACGCACGAACATTTTAAAAAAATAAGAAAGTGTTTAGATAGAGGTGGTGATGTGTTTGAAAACATAATTGAGATTGAACTGTCTCAATAAAACACTACTTGTGACACACTTATTTATTAAACACTAATAACAACTAGATGATAAAAATAAGACGTATTGCGAAGGATTACAAGTGATCCTCCTATCGGAAAATTACTTATGAATTATATAATTCCGTTCGGAATGTGCTTTTTTATTACCTCGGTAACGCCGAGTCCGTCAATTTTTTTATAACTCGGTTTTACAACGTCCGTCGTCTTCCGATTTCCAATCTCCACTCGTTTCTATTCGCCCACAACTCGTCATCCAGACCCCTAAACCTCATTTCGCTGTCTATTCCTTCTCTTCAGCTCCTCCGTGGTCTTCCTCGTATTCTTCGCCCATTTGGATTCTATTGTATTACTTGTTTAGGTAGTCTTTCGTTCTCCATTCTCTGCACATGCCCGTACCATACCAGTTGTTTTGTTCTTATCTTGTCCACTATCGTGCGTTCACCCACTGTCATAAAACGAGTCCGTCAATACTTTGCAGACTGTGCACATTCTGTCCGTTCGATCAACTTCCGTTGAACTCATCGAACGGACAGACAGGATGTCCTTTAGACACTATCGACTCAGTGCTAGGTAAATCAGGATTCAGGTTACCGCTGTAATAATTCTAGTACTATACAGAGTGTTGATTCGCAACAGTATGACTTTTCAGTTTCAAAGCAGTCACTAATACCTCATACATGATCATAATTTGCTTCAATGTTAATGGTAGTTGCAGATTTGATCTCATGAAGCTTAAAAAGTGTTGTATGGTAGTCACTTATCGACAAAATAGTTGCTCAAATATACGATTGCAGTTTAATCATACACAAAGAAAATTATCACGTAAAAGGTCAATAGATACATATATTCTTCATTGACACAAAATAAAGTTCAAAATTCTTATAATTTTAGATTCAGTGTTCGATAATCTGAGAAAAAAGGAATCAGCTTTAAATGGTGTACAGATACCAAGATAGACTTAAAATATCTATAAAGACAAATTCATTTCTACATTAATTCATTATTCAAGACACAAAATCTGTAGAATGAGAAGTGTACCTAAGCTATATGAAAGGCATTCACAGATATGTTTCAGTACGTCAAAATGACTTAATCTTCTATTTGCTTTTATTTCACACTTATTACATGGGTCGCTGAGCGACTGTATGTAATTATTACTATTCTAAAAATGTGGACAGAACATTATGAAAAAATGAGGTATGGCCACCACACAACTTTCTTATAGGTATGAGCGTTTCAAACTAAACAATTTAAAAAAAAAATTGTACAGAAGTTATTCAAAATCCTATTCTAAGTACTTCCATTGCCTTAATAAATTTCTATATAATGCATATTTTGCAAGATATTCGAAAAAAGTGCTACTCGCTAAGAGTAAATGTGTTACTTCCGGTCCGAACTTTGAAATTTCATGTATACAAAGAATATTGCAAATGCATAATTTACATTATATTTGCAAATAATAGCTATTCGGTAAGAGTAAAAGTCGTACTTCCGGTCCTAATTTTGAAATTTTTTTTATACAAAAGGAATTGAAAATTAAATTCTAAATACTTTTATACTCGTAACGTACCTGTCTGAAATGGATGACTTGCAAAATATTGGCAAATAACTGATTTTCGATAAGAGTAAAAGACCTACTTCCGGTAGGAATTTTGAAAAACTTTCATAATATTTTTTTTCTCAAACTTAATTTTGAGTGCATATGAATTCTTTATAAATTTGTTTAAAATTAGTTCGAATTTTTTACCGAAGTAAACTACTACTTCCGGTCTGCCGATTTTACTGAAAATCTAATCAGTTTTCAACAGGGAGAGTATACTCGTAAATACAAAATTTGGAATTGATAGCTGTAACGGTTTGATGGCTATCGTGGTCACACATACACGGACACACACACAGACATACACTCACAGTCATTTTTTAAAAACCATTTTTTCGGTATCAGGGGAGTTCAAAACGTTGACATCTGCAAAAATCTCGAGGTCGAAAATTTTCATCATAACAATACTTCCTTATACTACGTATAAGAAAGTAAAAGGCGGAAAATTTGACAGGAAATTGCATACATATTCGCTGTAATCTCCTCAGCTAAATGTTAACTTAGAAATATAGCATGACAGTTGATTATTTTAAAAAAACAATGTTTCGAAAACATTTATTATTAATATAAGAATAAATTGTTACAGGTAGAATTCTACAAAGGATTTTATAATTTTTAATAAAAATAGGCAACCAAAAGCGCACAATAATAATATAACGAAAAATCAATGATCAGACCTTGGCAAACTCAAGCAGTCTACTAACACTGTTGCCTGTGTTATGTAAAGTATTATTATTATTAATATACAGAGTGCGATTTTTATACCGTAACAACGATATACGAAGTCGTGAATAAAAATGCGCAGAACTATAGAAAATCATAAATCAATACTTACCACATGAAAGATCGTCCAAAATACAAGAATAATTGTCCAGTTTCTTCGAAGATTTTCGTAAAATATTATAGCCGTATTGATATACAATAAGAGGACTAATATAATGTTAATGGTGAGAAAAAGTAAAATCCAACCAAAAATGTCATTAAACAAGTGAACAACGTCACATAAAATAATCGAACACCTTCCAATTGCGTTCAAGTTATTACTGAATTCGGAATTCGATATACTTCTCTTAAGATACAGATTTGTATTGTAAGATAGTATGTTTGTTATTACCCCATATCTATATCCAATTTGCTCCATGTAGTAATGAGGTAGAATCATTCTTAATGCTATCGTATGTCTCAGAAATGTTTCTAGACAGAAGAACCACTTTGTTAAAAATGCAGTGTAGAAGACATGAGTCGAGCAGAGTAAAACTGGTAGGATAATTCTTAAAATTACAAACTTTGCTAAATACATACGATTTGTCCCTGTCTGTTTGTAAACAAACTTGTAAATAATTTCATCTAACTTTTTCATTGCTAATAAGAATTTGCTGAAGTTTTCGTTCTTGTAGAAGTTTATGTAAATTATCGTATATAAATTTAAAGACAAAATCGAAATGGTACTTATTAAACTTATAAATGTAGAAGCAGGTGTTGTCGTCAACGTTGTAGAGCTTCTTCCTTTTATAACCATACATATGCAAACAAGGATTATTGTGATCAGTAGTGCACAATAAAATTTACCACCAATACTCGATTTACTATTTGTTGTTTTAATAGAAAACGATGGCATAATTCCCAGAATAATGCTCAAATATTTTAATAAAATTGCATTTTTATTATCTATATATTTGCAAAACATCTTTTCTTTAAATGTCATTGTTAAAATGAAGCATTGGTACACTACTAGAATTAAACTTACACTGAATAATCTTAGATATTAGACAGACATATGTATTTAAGTAGTGAGTAAACGGTAATTATAGCAAGAACAATTCATTTGTCAACATGTCAAGATAAACTCGACATATACAAGAATTGATATATTTACATGTAATATATATCTGTTAGTTGTTGAAGAAATAATTTCTTAAAATAATCAATAGTGCAATGTACTTTGTATTCAGCTGTAGACACCTGCATGATTGATTATACATTTGAAACATTAGAAACAATACTTTTATAATAATAATAATAATAATAAGCTTTATTGCCCAACAGTTACTACCAATTACAGGACAATTTATTGGAACATTACAATAATGAAGTATGTACATACAAGTTATACAATAGACAAACAAAAAAGAAAGGAGAATTAAATATTAAATGTTATAGAGCATGTAATGACAACGAACGTCAATAATATTTGTTGAAGTGTTCCGCGATTACCGCCCTCACAAACCCGACGCTGGAGCAATTGACATCGCAGTGTGCGCTGATTTCATTAAAATTAGAACACATAGAATAAAGAGGTGATCTAACCGCGGCATTAGTTTTCGGGAAAGGCAAATTGAATGTAGGGGCATAGTGCGACGCAGGACGGGGCACAGCAAACCTTATTTGCTGGAGTAACGCAGGAGAATCAACTACATTGTGAAGCAACTTAAACAAAAAGCATATACCCGAGGTGATACTCCTGAAATGGAGAGAAGTTAATTCGAAACGGGCCAACAACAGACAGTGGTCAGCATTCCTACACGGATAAACTCCGTCAACTCGACTCCATAGAAATTTAACAAACTTGCGCTGAACCAATTCAAGCTGCCGCACATGACAGTGATAGAGTGGATACCATATCACACAAGCATACTCAAGACGTGACCTAACCAACGAGAAGTATAACGCCTTTAATGATTCAGGATTAGTAAAAGACCTGCAATTGCGGACGATGAATCCCATCATTCTCAAAGCAGTAGAAGTTACATTGTTTATGTGGTCAACAAACGTGAGTCTCGCGTCAAAAATCACACCCAAGTCCCGCATCGTTTGAACCCGTTCCAAATCCGAGCCATTTAAACTATAGATGAAAGCACACGGCTCCGCACAGCGCGAGAAAGACATAGATTTACACTTCGCTACATTTAGTGGTAAGTTATTCGTAGTACACCAACGGAAGATGTTATCCAGGTCAGCCTGAATGCGAATACAGTCTGAGATCGAAGAGATACTACAAAAAATCTTTAAATCATCCGCGAAGAGTAGCTTATCACAACTGATCACTGAAGTGACATCATTAATAAACATATTGAATATCAAGGGACCCAGATTAGAACCCTGCGGGATCCCAGACGTAGCGGTATACGTGAAAGAAGATAATCCATTGAAAAAAACGTACTGAGAACGTTTACTAGCATAGGACATCAGAAGACTAACAAGAGCATTACTGAGGCCGAAGGCTCTGAGCTTCGTAGCAAGAATAGTATGGTCCAAACGATCAAAGGCCTTGGCAAAATCAGTATACACCACATCAACTTGCCCCCTGCCATCCAGGCTATCCGAAATGAATTGTGTGATGTGGCAGAGATTGGTAATGGTGGATCTAGCATCCAGAAAACCATGCTGATGCGGCGACAGATTCTGCCTAACAAATGGATAAAGACCTGCATGAATACAGAGTTCAAACATTTTAGAAAAATTTGAAAGGATTGCAATGGGTCTATAGTTTGTGATAATTGTCTGATATGTCCATCAATATTGGCTATTAAATCAGATGAATACCACCTCGGATAGCTTCTCGAGTGACGAGTACAACTTGGCACATATAAGTCAAGTGCCGCATAAAGCGTATTATAAAATATATTTACATTTTACAAAATATAATTGGTAATATAAAACTAATTTTAATTTTTGTATTAGGATTTCATAATGATGATAAATGATAGGGTGGTCGCGGTGGTGGTGTTGCTGTTTACTTAAGAAATTAACTTAAATTCAAAATTATACCAACACGATCTTTTTTTTATTAATGGTAATAATAATAATAATAATGTTTTGGTTGGCGTATTTTATCGTCCGCCTAATACTGACCTTACACAATTTTTTGTTCACTTTAGTGAAACATTGGGTGAGGTAAATTTACTTGCTGATCATGTACTCTGTCTTGGGGATTGTAATATTGATTTGATGGACAAGGCTATAGCGCATTAAATTTTATTTCAATTATTGAATCTCTTAATTTGATTCAAATAGTGGATCAACCTACAAGTGTTCTGCGGGATTCCGCTTCTCTGATTGATGTTTTAATTGTCACGGAGGCAGATCATGCCAATGACTTTGGAGTAAAGTCTGTTCACCATCTCTCGGATCATTTAGTGGTATTTGCACAATTCGATTTTTTTGATGTAAAACATGAACCTGAAGTTCGGACCTCGCGTTCTTTCAGACACTTTGATTATAACGCCTTTTTGCTTTACTTCAGATCAATCTCTTGGGAAAATATTTACAACATTATTGGTATAGATGACAAAATCGTTTTTTTAAATAACTGCCTCAATGCGTTATTTGACACTCATGCTCCTTCTATTACTTAATAATGTGCACGGTTGTCTAGTCCTTGGTTAACGGACAATGTCAAACATTTAATGTCTCTCCGCGATAAGGCTCTTGCAAAATATAAAAACACCCACCTGGCGGTTGATTGGGATTATTATAAAAGTCTTAGAAATTTTACATCTACCGCTGTCAAGGCGGAGAAAAGGGCGTACTTGAATCACAGATTGAGCAATACCAGCAAGAGCTGCGTGTGGAAGGACTTGAAGGAGTTGAATATATACAAAAAAGGGAAGCCCGCATTGCCTGTACATTTGCAGAATGTGAACGAGATTAATAGTTATTTTTCTTCAATCGCACAGAGTGAATCAGATGCGGATCCAGATGTGCTGGGTTTTTATAGTAGTAACATTAAGCCTGGGGTCGAGATATGTTCTTTTGACGAAGTTCTGGAGGAGGGCGTGCTTTCTATTATAAACAATATTTCTTCAAATTCTACGGGAAGTGATAAGATTGATATTAAAATGATTTCCTTATCTTGTCCTTACATCATTCCGTATTTGACTTACATTATCAATTTCTGTTTATTTAATGGTGTTTTTCGTTCAATATGGAAGGTAGCTCACCTTATGCCTCTTTCTAAGAATAGCACCCCTAGTGATTTTGCGGACATGCGACCAATAAGTATTTTGCCGACACTGTCGAAGGGTTTGGAGAGGGTGGTGGAGCGTCAATTGAGACATCATATATCTAGGTTTCATATTCTCCCATCTTTTCAGTCAGGATTCCGACCGGGGTTTAGTTGTGCCACCGCGCTGACTAAAATTACTGATGATGTTATTTGAGCTACGGATACTGGTTTGGTTACTGTTTTGGTCCTGCTTGCTTTCTCCAAAGCTTTCGATACGCTCAATCATCAGGTGTTGGTCTCGGTCTTGCATTATGTGGGGTTTCATGATAATGTTGTTTCCTTCTTTCACAGCTATTTGTCCGATAGAGTACAAAGAACTGTATTAAATAATTACATTTCTGACTACACATATTTGAAATCCGGTATTCCTCAGGGATTTATCTTGGGTCCATTGTTATTTGCAGTTTATACCTTGCAAATTTCACTTCTATGCTGACGACACGCAACTGTACACTTCTTTCAACGCCGGGGATATTGCTGTTGCAACGCAGACTATCAATAGTGACTTAGATAAATTTTATAAAACCACTCGTCGCCATGGTTTGCAAATTAATGGACAAAAGTCATGCTACATTATTTTCGGTAGTGCTTCCAACAGGTCACAGGTGTGTGATACGTTGGATTTGCGTATTAATGGAGTTGGGTTGGTCCGAAAGAATTGTATTAGAAATCTGGGTCTGCTTATGGACGAAAACTTAAGGTTCAAGGATAACACTACCAACTTTATTAGGCGAGCTTATTGTAATTTGAAAATGTTATATCCTTACAGATGCTCCTTGAATGCTCATGTTAAGACCATGTTGGCCGATACACTGGTCTTGTCCTATTTTAACTTTTGCGATTCCATTTATGGTCACTGTCTTAACAGTTTGGATAGGAGGAGAATACAGGTAACCCAAAACTCATGCTTGCGGTTCATTTTCGGTGTTGGTAGGAGAGAGAGAATTTTTTTTAGGTTGTCGGAAGTTGGCTGGATCAATATGGAAAAGCGCAGGCTTTTTCATTTGGCATGTTTCGCTTATAAAATTATTACTACCCGCACGCCACCGTATTTGCTAAACAAAATTAGATATCGCACTGATGTCCACAGCATTAACGTTCGGAGATGGGATTTGATTGATATAGCTCGTCACCGTACCACTCACTTCAAGCGTCTGTTTCAATACAATTGTGCTTTGATTATGAATGATTTGCCACCGTATTTCAAAGATTTGTCCCTCCGTGGTTTCAGTTTGAGAGAGCGTTTACTAAGTGATCTTGTATTTTGAGCTGCTCGAGTTGTTCAGATAGCAGTAGTGTTATGTTGTAGTTTTTCCTTTTTTCTATTTTTTTTTAATTACCCTTGCGCTTTTGAATAGTGTTCAAAATGGTGTTATGTATATGTGTATGGCTATTTACGTATATATATGCGCGCACACCTTCTTTTTCTCCTTTGACTCATTTGGTACACCTGGTAGATGAGGGAGCCTCAGGCATAACTGAAGGTGTTACCATTTGATTTCATTATTACCAATATGTAAAACTAATATATGTTAATGTAATGGAATCAATAAATGTTATTATTATTATTATTATAATCTAAAAGACATTGATGAAAATTTGTTTATTTAGATCTGTAAAGGTGACCAATGTCATATCTCTAATTATAGGGCCATTAGTATTTTAAATAATAACCAAGTTATTTTAGTTTGTCATAAATATATCAGCAGATAATTACTGAATCTAAAATTTTACTTTCGCTCCGCCACCACTGCTTCGTACCTGCGCGGTCCACTATAAACAATCTTCCGGAAATAACGAAATATATAAACAACGCTTTGGATCAGCGCGATGTTATTTACACTGATTTTGCTAAAGCCTTTATCATCATTCCTTGGTTCTCAAAAAACTTGATGCTGTAGGTTTCTCGATTGGTATGCTCAAGCTCTTATCATCATGTATCTGTCATCGGTCCTATTACGTTTGTTACAACGGGTTCCAATCTGGTCCTCTTAAATTCTCTTGACTGCTCTGTCCTAGTATATGCGAATGACTAAAGATCTTCATGGAAATTATAAACTGTTGAAAGCTTTCATTTACTTCAGGACAATTTTCAGACAGCTTATGATTGGTGTCTGCCAAATAAAATATTCTTAAATGTAGAAAAATGAGCAACAGTCACGTATTCTAGTGTCTCCAACCTTATTTTCTTCGATTACCATATGAATCGAGTTGCAGTAGAACAGAGGAAACTATTTCGACAAGATTTTCCAAATTTTTACCACCCAGAAGTACAATCGTATCGTCAGTATAGTTTACAGTTAGAAAGCCACCATTAAGTGAAGGGCTTGTAACATTGTATATATTATTAAAATAAAGCAAAAATAAAAGCGGACTCAATACACTTCCTTGAGGTATGAATTTCGCCCTTAGTGATAACCGATTCTTTTGAAATCCCTGTTCTTGTTTTGGAGTTAATGCGCACCGTTTGCTTCCTGTTTGTTATTAAGGCTAGCCCCATGAGAGTGCTCTTCCTCTGATTCCATACCGCTCGATTTTATCGAGTAGTCTACAGTGTTCTCCGCTGTCAAATGTTTTTGACAGATCCAGTAGAATTCCACATGGATTTTTTTATTTCCAAGGGATAATAAAGAAGCATGTATTAAGTCAAAAAAGCATTTTCAATGCGTTTTCCGTTGAGGAAACCATATTGATGTTGACTGATGATATTATGTTCAGTAAGAAAGTTATAAAGACGAGTATATGCTACTTTTTAAAGACTTTTGAGAAACCAGTTAATAGGCTGATTGGTCTGTAGATACTTCGATCATTTGGGCAATCCGTTTTGTGGACAGGAATCACAATCGCATGTTTTAAAGAATCCGGAAAATATCCTGTTGTGAAGGAATTGTTGATGACGTGGCACAGGACTTGATGGAGGCATTGGTATTTTCTTTAAGAACATGAATAGGTATATTATCGGTGCCAGATGACGCGGTATTTCGAATCGAAAGTATAACAGATTTTAACTCTTCCGTAGATAGAGGAAAGAAATGGAAGGTATGAAGATTGGGGGCTAAAGTTATATTATCATTATTTAAAATAGCCGTAGTTCAAACATCAGTAGATAGTTCGTTGAATTGGTTAGCGACCGATTGTCTATCAAAGACATTGGGCACAATATTCGATGTGCTTTTGACAATATGGGCATTTATAATTTGCCATATGGTTCTGTTTTTGTTTGTGGATTCACGTAATTGTCTATTATACAGATCCTTTCTTTGGGATTCTATTACATCGTCATAAGACCTTTTATAATAGCAATATGTGGGTTTGTAATTATCGTCATAGGAGTTGGTAGTTTGTAAACCTGTTATGGTATTTCGAAGTTTAAGCAGATCCAGCTTCTTAGGAGGGAAAGCTGTATTAAAGTACAAGGGCGACCTGAAATATTTCCGGAATCGACAAGAAAAACACGATATTGGTTCTTTTATTTTTATTTTTCGATGTAGTCTACTCGAAGATCAATACACTTTTTCAAACGGTGCTACAGTCTCTTCAAGCCGTCGGAAAAGTAGGATGTCTCGAGGTCTGCAAAATAGCCATCTGTAGCGGCGATGACCTCCTCATTTGAGGCAAATCTCTTTTCTGCCAGCGCTTTTTTTCAGGTGTGGGAATAGGAAAAAGTCCCTGGGGGCTTGGTCCGGTGAATATCGAGGATGAGAAACTAATTCATAGCGCAACTCATTCAATTTGGACAAGCCGATGCGGGATGAATGAGCCGGTGCATTGCCGTGGTGAAAACGCACTTTTTTCCGCAGCAAACGAGGCCGTTTCTCCTTCAATACTGCATCGACTCTGGTCAATAAATCGCTGTAGTATTGCCCCGTGATCGTCTTTCCCTTCTGCAGATAGTTGATGAGGATCACACTTTGGGAAACCCAAAAAATGGTCGCCATGACCTTTCCAGCCGATGGAACGGTCTCTGCTTTCTTCGGAGCTGATTCGCCCGGAAAAGTCCACTGATTCGATTGTTCCTTGGTCTCCGGTATGTAGTTGTGAATCAAAGTCTTATCCAAGGTTACGAAACGCATGAAGAAATCTTTTGGATTGCGTTGAATCCTGGCCAGACACCCCTCCGAAACGATCACCTGATTTCGTTTTTGCTCTGGTGTGAGCAAACGCGGTATCCACCGCGCCGAAAGCATTTTCATTCCCAAACTTTCGTGTAGGATATGGCCAACGCATTCCTCTGAGATGCCTGTTGTCTCTGCTATCTCTTTCAGCTTCAACCGGCGATCGGCTAACACGACACTATAAATCTTGTGGACCATTTCATCGTTGGTAGCGGTTTTTGGGCGTCCACTGCGTGGTTCGTCACTTATGCTTGTGCGGCCACGTTTGAACTCGCCCACCCAGAAGCTGATGTATGAAAATGACGGAATATATTCGCCATGAACCTCTAGTAAAATATTTCGAATTTACGTGGCCGTTTTCCCAGCCATCCAGAAGTGTTTTATCATACCACGAAATCCGATTTTATCCTTTTTTGCGAAACCGCCTGACGTGTTACACAAAACACACTCTTAAATAACAACTATTAACAGTAGACGTCTAAAATTTTGACAGTTGCTATAAAAGGGGTTGCCCTTGTCGACCAAGAAATCCACTTTAACCTTCGTGCGCCATCGCTTGCCGATTCCGGAAATATTTCAGGTCGCCCTCGTATCTTAAGTAAATATTTAGAAATATAGAAAATTTGTCGTTAGCACTAAAATACTACTGTAAATTTCATGGCAAATTTCGCCTGCAATCATCAATTTGAAGTGTTTGTCGTTTAATTCTACAATAATGGTTATGACAATATGAATTAATTTAGAAGAACACTTTTTAATTTATTATAATAATGATGGGCACTATTCAAATATAAAATTCAATTTTCTATTATTGACTTGGCATTTTCTCCAATTATTAGTTTTATTTTTATTATAATTTTTGTCGTTATTTTTTTTCATAATTTTAATCTTTCCGGTATTTCGATCGGTTAATCATACGAAAACAATTTACGCAATCTTTTATTTGATTCTTTCTCAATAATAGCTTTAAATGACATATATGATATACAGTCAATATGGCGATCGAAATTTTTGAAAGATGGAGTAGATTGTTTGTGCACATAAGCACATATGCACATGTTTCATCATAAGCCTTAAATAGACGGCCATTTGTTCATCTACAAGCTTAAGTGATGAACAAGATTCCAATTTTGCATGTTTATTTTGTAATTACTAAATATTTCTCAACTGGCAATTGGCGAAAGAGCTGAGTTACTTTCTAAATACTTTTGCTTCTGCGTGCATTGTTGCGTGCTTATGTTTCTATGTTTGATTGAATAGATTAAATATAATTTTACATCTCTTATTAAATGTATAACTTTAATATCATTATAAAACGAATTTTTTGTGCCCCACGCGCTGGGCGTCAAAATGTAGTTTGTTGCATGGAAGTAGTAATAACAAAACGTTTTCAATATAATTATTCAAGTACATTTAGGCAAAACTTCAAATTAATGTCTTATATCATTTAAACTTTATTGATAAAGTACAATACAACAACCAAGTATGATAGAGTGCTGTTAATAATCACAAATACCCACGAGAAATTCAAATTAAAAAAACCGTTTATTGAAAATATAACTGGCTTCAAGTAGACTTGAGATATTATCGCAAATAAAAGTTCTTCGTATATTTTACATCTATCCTTACTTATTCCAATTCCAGAGAATTTGATGGCATGTATAGAATTGTAGCAAGTGCTTCCTAGACCTTTTGCTAACTTGCAGGTTGATTGAGTCGTCGATGGTAAAATTACAACAAGAACCTGAAACAAAAAAGAAGCTTGTTTGTAGTAATTTCAGTAACAAAAAAAAGACATAATGAAATTTGAAGGATATATGTTTTATGTAATTATGTGAAAATACTTTGTATTCCACTAAAATGATGATCAATTCTATAGAATTCTTGAAATCACTTAAACATATCTAATTTTGAAGTTTATGTATGTTTTAAATATTGGAATTAAAGATGTTTAGTATAATTATAAATTTAATCAAATGTAATAAATGAGTTAACCTTATTAATTTTTTGGAATCACAAAGGGATGCAACAATTTAAACAGTAGGAAGTATTGAAAATTATGAAATACTGATAATACACTGAAGCTATTAATAGAATCTTATAATTTAAAATGTTTCATACATGCATATTTTATTTTACGATAGAAAATATGGAGTGTAATTACAAGGTGGCCTTAATCATATCATGATTAGAAAGCATTTAATAATAGTCATTTAAAAATGGTAGAAAGAAGTAGATATATAAATTTTAAGGAACGCTAAGCAGTTTTAACCTACTTCAAGACTTGAGTATTGAATCTAAAATTGTAATTAATAACCGAACCAGATTTTTTTCTTCTACGACAAAATGAATCGAAGACCATTAAGAGAAAATTTGACTGAGGCAAAAATCAGTTGAAGGTTATTTTTATCAGCGCAGACTTGAACATTTCACTTCTGTGGGTTTAAGATTATTGCATGTTGCGGTGCATTCACAAAAGCCTGAGTTAATGTATGGTAAAACTGAACATCACTAGCATAGCCGTGAATTTTACAGACTGTATGACTTTTAGGAAAAAGTGGGTGTAAATATTACAGATCAAGGGTCCAAAAATTGATCCATGTGGGATGGCACGCATTACTGTGTTGAAAAGCACATATTGATTTATTAATGTGCTGGGATCTATCAGAGAGTAACTTAATAAAAAAATGTATATGGACCAACAGTCCTAAAAGTATAAGAAGAACAGAAGCTTTACTACTATCGCGAGCAGATATTAAATCATCAGTAAAATTCAGCAGCCAAGTGTTATGACTGTATTTGGATATAAATTCAGACTGAAGCTAGTGTATGATGTAGTGTAAGTTTAGACTTGATCGCAACTATGAGTTGGTAATTCTTTCCAGCACTTTAGATATAGCAGAAAGCAAGCTAATATAACCCACGTAAGAAACTGTTGAACATTAGATTTTTAGAAAAAGAAATAATTATGACGTCAGTGTTTGACAGGATACAAGAATTTATGATACATGTGATATATTCAAAAATAAAATAACAAAAAAAAGTTTCACTAGAAAAAAAGAACATCAATTCATGTGGTATTACTCTTAAGTTCACTAATGTACGTACTTGCAATAGTGCAAATATCAACAACAATGAAAGAATAGTCTATAAGTCTATAGGTATATAATTTTCTTATTTAAAATTACACTAAAATTTTCCATGTTTCAAAATATTAGATTGGAAGACAAACACGAAATTAATAGAAAAAATATTAACAGAGTCAGGATTATTTATATTACCTGGTATAATGAATTTACCCGGCTTATTCATTTTAAAGATTTTTGACTGTAATTTCAAAATCGAATTCACATTGAAACATTTTATAAAATAAACAGGTTTTTATATTAAAGAAAATGTTATAGTGAAAAACATAAAAATGTAATGCTAAATTTGTTCATTCAAATAACCTTGTAACTCCAATAACAAGAAAGTTAGCAACGGTGAGCACTTATCTTAAGGCGTTTTCGGAAATTAATCCCGGGCATTGAGGTTACAACACGGTTAGCACAAATGCGTTCGTTAATTCAGTCGGGTAAAAACACCGTGTTCGTAAAATCGAAAAAGTAACCAGGTTCAATAACCCGGTTCGGTTTTCATAACCCTGGTAAGTGAGTAGGGTAGTGTGGCTTGTTTTACTTCCCTCTCCGGGTATAACCTTCCAAAGCGTTAGTGTCAATACATAAAACTCTTTTATTTACTTTTATAGGAAACAAATTTAAAAAAAACCTTGATAAAGTGTATTTGGGACAACTACTTTATATTTTTTATTGCAAACTCCTTTCTTATTTCTCTTTGGGTTGAGTTTTATACAGATTATAGTATCATCGTCAGATTCAAGTACAAACAAACTTGCTAATAAAACTATTTTACGAGTATCTGAAGTTGGAATATTCACTGTGGTATTCATTTCTTATTTAATTTTGCTGGTACAGAATTTAACGGTGCGGTCTTCGATGCCTAACCCTAACGGGAGTCCATAGATGGAGCTGTGATTGCATATGGATTTTTTGCAGTTTTTATTATAACCCTTGATCAACAGAGAAACAAACAGAGAAATATTTATAATAAAGATAGTAATACAACAAAAATTAATACAGAAAGTGTTCCTAAATTCGAATTAAAACACCCATCTAATGGATTTTTTCGGTACCATTTTAGGCGAAACCAAAATCAAAATTAATTTTTTTTCGGATTCGACATCAGCATAGTGCTTTTATAAATTGAGTTAATTTTGTTATGTTTCTTCCAAATTTACTAATTTTATGATTTTTTCTGAAAAAACTAAGGGCACTAGGATTTTCAAAATAACTCAACCTGATGAGTGTGTTTTAACATTTACTGTGCGAAAATTTTATTGTTCTTGATTTACAACGTTTCGTTAAAATGGTACCTATATTCCTTATGGACATATAACACGGGCGAACCCCAACCTTAAGCTACGGATATAGGTTATGTTTATGTTGCGTTACTATACATGGCCGCAAAGTGCGTTCGGAAATGTTTATATAACCCGGTCAAATTTGTGAACCTGTCAGGTACTTTCTGACCGGGTCAGGTTAATGCTATACATTTTCCGAAAACGACTTTAGAAGACGCTGTATGGTATCAATTCACGTTTGAAAAATTTCGTCAAATGTTACCAAAATATGCAAGGTAACAAAAGGAGCTAAAATGATCAATACAACGTACAGTAGAGTCCCGCTAAACCGGACACCGCTAGTCCGGACATCCGGTTAATCCGGACGAAAAAAAACAGGATTTATTATATATGTACATAATTAGTTTATGCATTTTATTAATTGGAGGCGAAGAAAGAAAGTTCAAATTATTATGTAGGTAATAAAAGCAATGTCGAATAATTAAATAAATACATTATTAAGTTAAGTTATTCCTGATTGCTTTAATTAGCTAGCAATATTAATTTGGGCCAACTTTCTTTGTCCTTAGCTATTAATATGCGTAAAATAAATAAGATAAATTGCATCATCTAGTGTCTAAGAGTGACAAAGATGAACTTGGGAAGAGAAACGACGATGCCGGCTTTTCCAGGATGACTCAGGAAGTGTCTTTCTTTTTCCTTTATTTCCTTCTGATCAAGTGTCAGTTGTTACTCGTACTTCAAGCTTTGTTTCGTATTTATACATCCCCAGCTAAAATCGTAAATGATGTAGGAGTTGAAAAAAAATGTTTCTGACTGGATAAAAAACGGAAAGAAATTAAAAATTTTTGTGCCAAAATGATAAGCAGAGATAATTTAGGCAAAAGGAGAAGGCTTTTTGTGTTTGGTTTTTCCAGAACTGCAAGGGGACCCTGCTTTCACTGGCGGTGTGGAGTGATTGTATCGATGGAATCATCAAAATGGCGTTGGTGAATTCGGAGTAAGTGGTGCAATTTTATCAGGTGACAATATTGCGAGTGAAGATTTCAAAGTTAAATTTGAAAAGTTTGTTACCGATGATAACTTACTACGTCAAGTGTTTAATACTCATGAAACGGGATTAAAATACAAAATACTTCCTAAAAAGACTTTAGCCTCAAAACTAGATTCTGTAGCTAAAATTATAACGTGAAGAAAGAACGGGTAATTTTGCTCACTTGCCGTAACGCTTCTAAAGAATTAAAACTTCTACTTTTGGTGATCGAAAAATCGGTCAAGCCCAGGGTCCTTAAAAATGTAAATCTCGATGTTTTCCCTGTCCAGTAAAAGGCACAAAAATCTGAAAGGATGGACGGTCAAATTTTTAAAGATTTGTTTCAACAACTTGTGCCTTCAACAAAGAAGTTTTTGAAAGAAAAAAAGCTTCCAGAAAAAGCTCTATTGTTCATATGCAATGCACCGTGCCACCCTCCATAAAAAGAATTACCAAAGGAAGACATTTTCGTGAAATTTCTGCCCCCGAACGTAATTCCTTTGATTCAACCAATGGACCAAGGTATGATTGAAGCAACAAAAGGCGGTACATGAAAAGTTAAACTTCTCTCTTAAAGCAAAAGAAGTGGACCCGTCAGCTAATTTCATGGATCTTCTTAAAAAAGTAATGATAAAAAATGTCATTTATTTGGCTGCAGGAACATGGTAGAAAATGAAGCCGTTAACTCTTTAAAAAAGCTGAAATAAACTGTAGCTTAGCATCCCTCAAGAAAACCAAGACACCAACTATCCGACTAGAAAAGACGACCCCCACCTTTTTCAAGTTTTTCAACAGTTGGATGGTTGTGCCGATGTTGAAGAAAATGACATTTCAGAGTAGATGAAGAGTGATAGTGGTATTGCTAATCTAAGTGAAGATGAAGTTGTGAAAGCGTGCATTGGGAACACAGCAGCATAGAATGACAGTTCGGAGGATAACAACGACGATACGGAAGAACTATGGAGCTCATGGTGAAGCCACGCCTACGAGATCGCACGGCAAAATGACGTCTATCTTGTTTGAAGCCAAAGAACATTACAAACCTTTTCCATTGACTTTAATAACATTATTCTTGTTTGCAATACGGCACTGTAGTTTTATCTTATAGTCCTGATTAGAATTTAACGTTTCATTATTTTTTTAATTCTGTATTAAATGTAATGTGCTGTTTCCTTCTGTAGTATGTTGATTAGTGTATTATTTAGTGCACAAAAAATAAATTCTGAATTTTAATCTCAAAATGTTTTATTTTGATAATCGTACGTCAGTTCGTAGGTTAAACACTAAGGTCTATATTTACAGTAGTACAAAAACTAACAGTAAGCTGAAGGAAAAGAAAAAATTTCGATTTTTTAGTTTTACATATCTGAAACTTCTGTTATGTTCATTTTAAGGCAAATTCCGTGTAATCCAGACTTTTGATAGTCTGGTTAGGCTCCGGTCGCATCTAGTACGGATTAACGGGACTCAAGTTTACTTTGATTAAAGTAAAAATAAAACGCATTTAGATAAAAGTTGATTGAAATGTCAGTTATAGCTTAAAAAATACTTTACTAAAGAAGATTTCAAGAAGCTAATTATGAAATTATTCTTAAGTCTTAGTGTGACTATTCAATTAATTATTGATAAGTCTTAAAAAAACTTTTTTTTTCTTACAAGAGAAAAAAAAATTTCTCTTACCACTTCCTTAAGAAGAAACATGAAAAGTATTACCGTCGTTAACCATTCGATTTTATAGTGGCCCACGACTACACAAATATAAAACAAAAAAGTTAGAATTATGTTGAAGGTAAAGAACAACAAATACCATCCAAATATATCATTGAATAACTTAATAATATCATTCAATAATACCAGACATCTTAATATATCTTCTAAGCATTTCTGCAACTTTAGTTCATCTTGATGTCCTCTGTACTTGATAAATTTGCTAGTGTTTTCATTTATAATTTCTATAAGAATTTCATATCGATATCCTATTTGTTCTATGTAATGTTTTTGTAACAGAGCTACATATAAAGGCTGATATCTTTCCAAAAACTCTGGCGTTAACCACCAAGAACTCCGACCTTTACTCCAGAGCAGTATTGTTTGTATAATTAAACACAAAACTGGTAGTATCGCTCTCAAAAATGTAATTTTTATGAAATATTTACGATTTAGTCTCGTCGCTTTGAAGATATATTTATATATAATATCATCCAAAATGAGAAATTTATCTAGGAATTCTTCAAATTTTTTGCAATTCAATAGAGTAATATTGATAATTGTGAAAAAATTCAAAAATATTAAAGAGCAAACACTTGAATTGCTAACGATACAAGTCATATTACACCGTTTTCCCTTATAATGTCCATCAATGCTAATCTTCATAAAGACGACGATCACTATTACCAAGGTAAAAACATGCATTTTCTCAATGATTTTCAAGTAAGAATGTTTGCGAATAGCCTTATCCCAAGATATAACACCAGTAGTTCTACATAGCAGCATCTGAAGACGAGTATTTCTAATATCTGTTTTCTTGCAGAAATTTTCATTTATAATCTTCATAGTATTCTCACTTTTACAACAAGAAACCGAATAAATATTTAAATATACTTGCGTCTAGTCATTAAAGGACCGTAGATATTAGGTAATATAAATGGCTGAGTGTAATAAAATATCACATTTTCTTCAGTGAATGATCATTTGCTTGTTATTAGATAAAGTTGTACTTACGAAATGAGTTCAAAAAATAATGATTTAATGTATAAAAAGTAAGTCGTATAAACGTGGAAAATTCGACTCTGTGGGATTTGTTTAATCGATAATAAATAAAATACAACAAAATATAAATTAGGAAACACTTTAGTTATTCTTAAAGAATTTGATTATAGAATAAATATGAATGAAATTTTATCGGATCAGATGTTTGTAAAGTTAGATAAAGATCCGTCAATGATATATCAAAAATAAATTAGATCTTTGATAAAGAAAACGAACTTTATAGAATCAAATCAAGTATCATGAATCCAGTAGCTTCAAAGCTACATGAGCTACCTAAAATTCACAAAGAAAAAATACGCTTACGCCCTGTGGTAAGTTATGCCCAAGCTTCGTCTTATAATCCTACTAAATTAGTTAATGATATTTTACCAGCCTAATAGAATTTGAACCTAATATACGATTATAAATAGCCTAGACTTAATATATAAACTACAAAACACTAGTGTGAATTACGTTACAGGTTACTGGTTTCATTTCATGTAAAAAGTTCATTTACTTATTTCTATTCCTTTCGGACAAATCGTTCGTTATTGCGTAAGAGTGTGTCCAATGTTATGAATGGTGCTGGAAATGAATCTGATATTTATATGTTATGTTATTCTGAACATGAACCACAGAAACAAACAGTCAATTGATAACAAATAAACTACAATGTTATCTAATTCGTTTTATATTTTATATTCCCGCAATTCAGAAAAAACAAAACATGTTTTAATAACAGTAGGAAGCATACATCTGTAATTTACATGTATTTTAATTTGTAATTTTTGAAGAAGACTAAATATATAGTCGAAACGTCAATGTAGTTTGTTTTAATTTATAAATAATATTTTATCATGAGAGGGCCGCTACACCAAGAAACCAACTTAAAGAAATGTTAAATATATACGGCAAAGAAAATAATAAAAAAAAAAATCCTAACTAAAATTATACAGTGTGCTTACCGACGACCTGCGTATAGGGCTTACTGTGAGATAAAACGACGACACCGAGAGTTTGTATGAGTTAGTACGAAAAAGCAATATACAAACTGCTCCTTGGTCGAGTGTAGTGTTGGAAAAGAGGGGATTCGAGTAGATTTACGCTGAGGCTAGAACGGGCTAGGCTGACTTTCCGTTTAAGCAGGGCAACGAGGATAGATAGCGCAGCTGTACTGCAGTTTGTATATTAGGTGCTTTCGTTCGTACCCGTGATTCATAATCACACGATCAGTTTAGACAACGCACGTGTTCGATTGCAATGATCACTTGTGAAACAAGTAATCACGATTAGGAAACCCCTTACCCCGTAGAATCAGACAATTTTTGTGTTCACTGTGATTATGATGATTGTGATTAGTTTACATAACAGCAACATAACCTTTCAAAAAGGCGTGTAGTGGTATCTGGTCTTGTTGTCGCATCCGTGGAAAAGATGGAAAGAAGTTTGCAAGGTGGAAGTAGTGATAATTCACATTTTAAGAATGTTCAACTTTCTAATTTAAGCTTTGCGCATTTGGCGCCATCTATGCATCCAACTTTTGCATGTTCGTTTGTAGTGAACACGATCCGGGTATGATTACTTGATCATATGTTCATGTTCATTAATACGTGATCACTATACGAACGAAAGCAGCAATTGCTTTCTCGTACTAACTCATACAAACTCTCGGTGTCTTCGTTTTATCTTACAGTAAGCCCTATACGCAGGTCGCCTGCAAGCACATGGTATATATATAATGATATACTATGCTTGTGTACACTAACAATATAGTATTATATATTTCTTTCATGTAAATGAATTTGTTTATTAAGTATTTAGTTATTGTATATTGGAATATCTTTTTTAGAAATATAGGTAGTTGTTAATTTCTTAAAGTATAATTTATTGGTAATTAATTGAGCAGTATGCATTTATGTTATGATCATCCTGTATAAGGAGTAGTCGATCAGTTTCATTTTGCATTAAATTTCACCAAAATCTAAAATGAAGAGATTTGAATATTAATTGTTGTATTATGATGTGTATTATTATTTTGTAAAAACTTGTTTAATTGACGTTAATGATGTGAAAAGGTAATAAGAACTCAATCTTGGAAAATGAATAGTATAAATTGATTAAAATATAGCGCGAAAATTCATAAAACGGATTTGACAGTTCATTGACGTTTCGTTAGATTTTTGATTAAAACTAGGTTTGACAAGACTAAATTACATGAAATCTTTACTAAAAACCTCGAAAGAATTAAAATAATAAAAATACTGCATTTTGGATAGTATTTAAGGTAATTAAACAGATTTAAAATCTATGTTGTATGGAATAATCTTGTGTAATATTTTAATTGGTCAAATTTAAAAAATTATAATATCGTCAAGGAGATAATAAATAAATATAGGGGGAAATGAATTGAATTTTAGAGAGAAGCGTGTGTGTATATTGGAAAATTGGAGATTTTCGCCTATATTTACACAATAACAGTTCTAAAATAGTTTAAAGGTGTTGGACTAAAATATTCAAACATATATCTACATATGTGAAAAATAAAGTGAATTATAAAAATTTAAGAATTATATAATACTTGCCATATTGGATTAAGAGCCAAAAGACGAAATTGCAGTTTGATGTTCTGGAATATTAATTTATCGAAGCATCCAGAGACATCATTTCTTCTTCTGCTGATTTCTTCAAGAAGGAAACTATCGACATCCAGAATCCAGAAGTATAGATAGAAGGTTCCAGTTTCATCATAGAGTCATCATTTCTTCGTAAGAACATCACGAGATTAGAAAAGAATTCACAGATACTGTACGAGTTGTTCCAAAAGGGTTTGCAGAGTTTTTCAAGAAGGAAACTATCGATATCCAGAATCCATTACATCATAAAGGAGTATCTAATTCATAGAAGCACAGTGACCTGAATTTCTTAGAAGTACCGAAGCAGTTCCAGTCCGTCGATTGTGAGAAGACATCGGAGGAAATTGCAAGAATCATCATATCCATCCGGAACATAGGAATTTAAGCTAGCAGAAAACACTCTTTAATTACATGAAAGAATACGAGTAATAATGGGACATAGATATTAAAAGGTCGTATAAAATATTAAAATTATTATTGAAGATATTTATTTCTGAACCATTTTGTATCGTATTTAAAGTTAAATTATTCACAAGTAATTATTGACAACATAAAATTTAAATCTCTACTTTAAAGATTATTATCAATTTCATTTTTATTATAATACATATAAAATATTACATACTGCTTAAATATTTATCATATATAATAGTTTATGTTGGTGAAAGAAATTATAAAAGCATCTAGATAATCCAATAAATATAAGTATGCAATCCTCTAAATACTATAAATAAAAAAAGAAACCTTACCTTATATCGTTACAAATGTAATAAATATTTCACATCATAAAAAAGGAATATACAGGGTGTCTCTAAAAGGTCTTTAAACAACTCTACCACGTATTTTTCGGACCAAAATAAACCGATTTGGCAAAACTTGGCTTAGTGAAAGTTGCTTAGTTTGTGCGCAATACGGTCCTGAAGTTGCAGTTGGAAAATGGTTTTTTTGTTATAAATTTGAAACGGCTGGAGCGATTGCGCTAAATTTTGTCACGTTTACATAGTTTTATGAGTCAAGAAATTCTGTATCAAAATTGTGATAGTAATCAATCCATAGGCGGAGAACCTGCGTTTATAAATATTAAAACATTTCCATTTTCTACGCCAATGGATAAAAAAGAGTTTATCTATAAAATTTTAGATTAAGTGTCTTAAGTACAAGAAAAAAGGTACTCTTGGTAAGACTCGAAAAATTGCATCGTTTTCTCAAAAATCGCATTTTAAGAATTGTTAACAATTTTTTTATATGTTTTCTTTTTTAATAACTACGGAACGACCAATATCAAATAGGTGAAAACAAATAGGCACTAGTTAATAAAAAAGATATTCTGTTTATTTCGTCAATTAATACAAAGATGCTATTTTTTTAATAATGTTTTTTCATATAAATTCCAATTGTGTTCTGGTTGGTGGACAACAGAGAATTATTAACAATTAAACAATGAAATAATGAAAATGAAACAATGATTTTTAAAAAAGAAAAGAAAAGATATTATAAAAGGTGTTCAAAATGTCTACCGTTTTCGTGAATACAAAGGTCTATTCGCCGGAGGAAATTAAATTGAACTCTTTGCAAAACTTCTACATCACCTCTGAGATTATTGGTTGCTTCTTGAATACGTTGCCACAATTCTTCTTCATTATTTACAGGTGTATTGTAAACAATGGATTTCTGGTGTCCCCAAAAAAAATAATCCAGAGGATTCAGATCTGGACTTCGAGGTGCCCATTGTACAGGAGCGTCATTACCTCTACCGATCCATCTATTTGGAAAGTGATGGTTTAAGTTTAAGTAGTGTCGTACGTTCATCGAAAAATGTGGTGGTGCACCATCGTGCATAAACCACATATTCCGTCGAATATCTAGCGGTATATCATCTAACAAGTCCGGAAGAGTATGTTGTAAAAAAATCAAATAGGCTTCTCCAGTTAATCTTTGCGGTAGTCTGACAGGTCCAATAATAAAATTTCCGATTATTCCAGCCCATACATTCATTTTAAATTCATGTTGAAAATGGTTAATTTTAATGGCATGTGGATTTTCCTCTGCATAAACATGTTCATTATGAAAGTTCGTTATCCCTCTTCTTGTAAAACAAGCTTCGTCGGTAAATAAGATTTTTTTGCAATAGTTTAAATTTCCTGCTCTTTTATGTTCAATAAAGGTCTTGAACTCGAATCTTATGGTATGGATGTAATAATTGTTCTCTAATTACTCTATTGACCACATCTTTAGATACTGCAATTTCTCTAGCTATTCGTCTAACGCTCAGTTCCGGATCTTCTTGAACACGGTCTAAAATTTCTTCTTCTACTTCAGGTTGCCTCACAAAGCGCTGCCTGCCATAGTTTGCTGTTACAGGAGCTAAGCGACCGGTTTCTCAAAGGCGTCTCTCTACTGCGGCAAACGTTGGATGACTTGGAACACGACGATTTGGAAACCGTTCCGAATATACTCTAACACTCTCGGCACAATTGCCTTGACAATATCCATATACTAATAACATATCGGTATATTCTTCGTTGGTGTATTGAACAGCCATGACAAAACGAAAATAAAAGTAATGATGGAAAACACTTTTGAAAATCCAGAAAAGTCGTTGTCAAATATTCAAATAGTCATAACTATGGAAACCAACAATAACAACTAAATACAAACATATTGCTGTAATATTTGCCTTTAAATGAAATTTATATAATTTGTTTATTTATTTGTTAAATAAATAAATAAAATTGAAGTTTATGCTAGCTCTATAGGCAAAACAACATAATTTATTATCTCTCGTGGGTTCTACTGTGATTTACTTCTTTCCTTACTTGTTTCTCTTTAGATATTGTTTTGATGTTGTGTGGGATAGGGTTATAAATAACTATGACACCAGATTACTTATGTGAAAAAATGTATTATCTGCTTATTAATTACAATAGATAAAATTTATTGTTGCATGTATATTATTTATTTTATTTGTTTATTTACAATTCTTACAGGTAGCAGTTTTCATAATAATATCGTGTTCGTTTATTTTAATATGAATTCAATCAATACAGGGTTTCTCCACCTTCACTCTTTTCTTACGAAGGCCTGTGTATTTGGGCCATATTATGTTGACTTGATAATGAAAGTACTGACTAATCGGCTTTATGCAAACATTCACACGTACTACATAAAGCTTGGATCAATCACCACCCCAGATACATTCCTAATGCATCACAAACTAATTGTCTAAACCTCTATTCTCACGGAGACTTTAGATTCTTAGTGCGAAGCTTTTAGGTGTTCCTGTTTATAAAAGTTTGAATATTGTTCAAAGCTGTGCTTACTAATGTCTTTTTTAATGAACACTGGTCCGTTGTGCAAGTATTCGCACACAGTACACTATTAAGACTAATGTTCTTTATTTTTAATAAAAATTGTGTCCCTATATTTACGTTCTAATATTTAAATAACTAAGTATTAAAAGAAATGGAGTGTTTAGAGAGAACCTGTATCATTTTGATTGAATTTATAGTTATAACAATATTATTTACTACTCACTGCGTAGATTCATATAATTCCTCGAATTCTTCTTCAAATTGGTTCTCCATTTTTGTGGCTTCTTCCCTCCTTGGAATTTTCTATAAATTTAATGGTGACGCTCACTTCTTGCAAATATGGGGACCAGAAAACAATTGGAAATTATTTCTATAGAAGCGTGTATGCTTCTTGTTTGTTTGTGAGTTGTTAGTTAGTTTATTTATTTATTTATACTGCGGTAATAATGGTAAGCGTGTAGCAACTCCACTTGACCATTACTCACTTAACACGTGGATGTATTATCTACTTCAAGAGACGCTATCACTTTGTTGTGTATTAGAAGTTTTTAATGTCACAGGTACCAGCTAACCACTAACTATTTTCTGTTGTGACTCCCTTTTTATAGTTGAAAATAAATGCCGCTCGTTATTTGATTGTTTTGCGGACTTTTATTTTTGAATTGTTCGTTGTGGCGCCTCTAGCGGATATCTCGATACTTATGCCTTGTCTCTTCTTCTTCTTGTCGTATTTTAGGTTGGTATTTATTTTTATTATGTTCGTTCCTGACATTTGATATTTTCCACATTCACCAACGACAGTATTTGTTGTTGTTCCATTTATTTATATCTAATGTGCAGTAAGTATATTGATATTTATTTTGATGTTTTTCTTACGTTATTTTATTCTTTTATTGCTATCGTAAACATTCATTGTACTTATAGATGTATTCATTGCTATTTTTATTGTTTTGTAGGTACATTCTTCGACCAAGCGCTAACCTTACTCGTGTTTTTGTTTTGGTGCTTTTAATCGGAAAGAATGGAAAGAAATTGGATATTGTTTCAATCGCCAGTCCCTCTGTCTGTGGCTTCTCTGTCTGCTCCGTTCTCTCTTCGAACCATTTTACCGTCCTTGGAGAGTTTTGTATGTTTAATATGCTGTAATAAATCATTGCTTTTTATATTAATGCTGTTTATTCCTTTGGTTACAGATTTTCGTTTGTATGTGCACTAAGTTTGGAACCATGAAAAGGATTGCTATTATTTGCATTACGATGTGAATTGATACTTTTGTTGTGTATATTAAAAATGTTATACGATTCTGTGCTGTTCTTTATGATATACTTTATTTTAATATCCTTTTCAACGCAACCGTATGTATTTTATCTTTAAGTTACTTGAGTGCATTAAGCCTCTTCATATACATTACGAGCATATCTTATTTTATTCTCTGAGTATAGTTTAATTGCTTTTAAATGATTGACCCTTATAATTGTTCCGTTAGTTAACATCACTCTTTCACGGTTGTTGGTTTTAAGGGTCTTTCCATTTTTAAATGTAGGTTCTTTGCATAATATACTCAGAGCTCTTTTTGTTCCTAACCTGTAGTCAGGTTCTTTATTTTCAAATTTAAACGTTATCTCGGGTTTTTCACTTCCGAAAGTAAATATTCATTTGTGTCATTTACTATCATCGTTGAGGTTTTTCCTCACTTATTTCTAAATGGTGTGTGTATATATATAATCTTAATTAAAATACTTATATTCTAAGTGCATACCTGTGTTATCGTATGATTTAATAAATTTTATTTTAAAATAAATATTTCTTAAACTATGAGTGTGTTTTCTTATTGCTAATATTGATTTAAATATACAAGTATATCTTAGTGTCAACATTAATTATATCTATTTCTAACATTTTATAATTATATACAATATTATCTTAATTTCTAAAGTAGAGTTCACGGCAATATGTATTTTACAAAACGCAGGGCACAAGTGGAATTCTTAAAACAAAAAAAACATCAAAAAAATAGCATTTTTTGCATCAATTGTCGAGATAAATAGAATATTTTTTTTGTAAACCATATAATACAAACATATGTATTTTACAAAACGCAGGGCACAAGTGGAATTCTTAAAACAAAAAAAAAACATCAAAAAAATAGCATTTTTTGCATCAATTGTCGAGATAAATAGAATATCTTTTTTGTAAACCAGTGCCTTTTTGTTTTAACCTATCTGGTATTGGCCGTTCTGTATTTTTTAAAAAAGGAAACATTTTACAAAAAAAAATTATCAATTCAAAAACGACGTCAAAAGACGTGTACATAGTTTAAAGAGACGACAAAATTTAGCGCAATCGCTCCAGCCGTTTCAAATTTATAACAAAAAAACAATTTTCCAACTGCAACTTCAGGACCGTATTGCGCACAAACTAAGCAACTTTGACTAAGCCAAGTTTTACTAAATCGGTTTATTTTGGTCCGAAAAATACGTGGTAGAGTTTTTTAAAGACCTTTTAGAGACACCTTGTATATCGTTGCTTGAACAGGTTTGCTTCGTATCTATTTCTGTTATTTATTTGTCGTTCTCGATTATTTCTTCATCAAGAATTGTGTCTTTTATATTTATTAAATCTATTGACTAGTATATCGATTCTTTTATTTTGTTATACTTGATAAGGTATGAGATATATATTACGTCATTTCAAAGACGCTAACCTTAAAAAAAATATCAACATAGCTAATATTTATTATTATTTTGAAGTAAATTGTTTACTTACACAGTTAATAAAAGTAAGATAGTGTTTACAATATTATTAAACCGATATTGAAGTTTGAAACGGACCATTTCACACTCCCAAAGGGATATTTTGAATTAAAACTGTAAGCACAGACTAAACAACCCAGACCGGCAACTTAATCCCAGATTTTATCCAGAGTACCCATCCTTGTTTAGCAAACGTAAATTTCAATACTCTACCATCTTTGTCAGATTCACTGAACTTGATATGAGATGGCGCTAGCGTCATCGAAATGTTTGTTATGCTGTGGCTATATGTCATTCAAAACTACATTTCAAATTTGACACGTTTGACATATTTTTGCAATCCTTTGTCGTACATCGTATTAATTAAAAGTTGATACAAATATGGTGTCCAAGTGTTCAGTATGCGGGTTTGGGCAGGATGAAGTTAACAAAATGCACAGGTTTCCTGCAAATCCGGACAAGTGAGTATAAATATTGTACAATTGTGCTTTAAATATGTATATTACAAAATTTCTTAGTCATCATATTAGTCCTTTTTGCATACTATTTTTTTTAAAATTCAGGCAAGGATATGGCAAAAGGCAATGGCGATGGCTTTTACAGGAGAAAACCTCGAGAATTATAGGATTTGTGGAAGCAACCATTGGCGTTCTACTAAGAAATGTATAAATTTCTTATAAACATTTTTGACATGCTCTTTGCCTCGCTGGTTTGAAACCTTTTGATTTGTGTATTTGTATTATACTATTTTGTAGTTGATTTTATTTTTGGCAATCTGTATAATATCAATTTTATATACTATACACTTGTAATATTAATTTTCTACACCTGCAGATTTTTCTGTTATATATTTCATTTGCTGTTAGTTTAAGGGACAAATTTAAAATCAGTATTTTAGTAATGAACTATTGTTGAATTTGTTCCCTTTGGTACATATTCGTTTTGTTTTTATTTTTCATATTACACAAGATTTGTATTATTATTGTCTTCTCATTACTGGTTGCGTAATTTAATTTTATTATGTTTTATTGTATAATGTATATACATCAATAAAAACTATTATTATTATATCCCTATGTTTTCCTTGACAGTTTTCACTTATTAGATTATTATATTTCTCTTAATCTTATATACAGTAGTAGTTTATTGTGTCTAATAGGTCACCGTAAGAGGGATGTTATAATACATGTAAGTAAAAGATTAATATTTATATTTCGTATCACATATTTAATATGTAACACCACAAAATTACACATAAGATGCTCAAACTATGGCTATAATTGTTACAGTAAGTAATATTTATTACCATAGTTTTAGTAACTTTTGTGTATATTTCTGTTACATAAATAACGTATTTAATAAGCGTATTCTAAAAACAAGCTCACTTCAAATTTCGCGCCTATTTGCTGCTAGCGCCATCTTCGTACCAAGTTCACTGATGTGTGACAAGGATAGAAGATCTTGGGTATTTTTTTTCAAGTAGTTGCCGGTCTGGATTGTTTAGTCTGTGCTGTAAGTATTATATAGAAACGAATACTAAGTTGTCATAGCAATACCAACTATAAAATAAGCAAATTACTGAGATTATTGTACTCTTGAATTTAGAAGAGGATAACAGGATAGTACTAAGGACATTAAGGTCCATATTAAAAGGAATTTTAAAAGAAAGGTTTTAAAAGCTATTTATTGTGAAAATTGATAGATAATTATATAAGGAAAGAGTATCATGTTCTTAGTTATAAAAATATAAATATATAATTATTATTTATATAATAATTGAGCTAGATGAAGGTATTATTTTAGAAATATAAGATTATGAATAGTGAAATAATTTAAATTAATTGCATTTTAGTTCATGTATTTGTTGCATATACAGGGATCAATTAATTAATTTTTTTTAATAATATTAGAAATATGTGCAAGGCAAATATTAGCAGAGATTAAAAGCAATAAGTAACGTTTACGAAAAGTTTTATTCACTTGAGCTAACATGACAACATAATTGATGATAGAATTAATCATTTCACTCAATAAAGTGTTGTCGATCTTGAAGAACCCGGCAGCGGAAAAGGTTGGTTGGATGTCCATAGTTTGTTTGCAGAATATCATTAGCTCTTGTCGAATGCTGAATGCCACACCATAACTTTCGGTTGTAGTAAATTCTTGAAGTAGTTCGTACACCAAATCACTAGTTTCAGCAATTTTCAAAGACGCAGAGCGACATACTGAAATTAACGTGATGCCAGTTACCTTAAATATAAAACTTAGTAAGAGGGGGAAGTGACTAATTATCTATAGTACGTGTGATAGATGGATTCTCTAATTCTATTGAAACGCCATAGCGCGGTATTCCTAGTTTTAATCATTAATTTTATGTTATACGTTAGCCAGGAAGCCGGCTATTTCGAAGATGATATATGTCTAACAGGAGCATGTTTATCGAACATGTGTATTAAGTTAGCATTAGGGAGTCCTAGTTTTACGTTAACATCAGGTAAATTATATATCAGATGCCAGGAGATTTTGTATATGTCATTGACAAAAAGATCGTGATTAAAATTTTTGAAACATCTTGCTTAGAATTCCCTTTTAGGTGGGTTATTTGGTCTGAAGTCAATACTGCAATAGATGACTTCATGATCTGAGAAGTCTACGTGCAGTAATCTCGATATAGCTATTTACCAATAATTTTCCTTATACTGCATTTCAAATAATCAGTTCTCATTTTCCGAAGTACCTTGTGAATTATTTGCCTTTTAGAGTAGACTATTTTGGTAAGAACTAAATGACCCAGAACAGACACGTTTGTTTTTCGTGAGAAAACTGAATATACAGTGAGGACGCGCGGGTTGGAATAAACTCATTTAAAATTTTTGGTTTTGTTTATGGTAAAACGCTCGGATAGGTCGATTTTTATTTTTAGCTGCGGTTTTTCTGATGGTAAATTGATGTACAAAGGATGGTCCAAAAATAAGTTACGACCATCAATTTTTTTCCAAATGGAAACATATGTTTTTTATTTAATTTGTTAATTCTACAACGAATTCTAAGTATGTTTCATGTACCATGTCCTATATCCAAACTCAACAGTTATCGAGAAATTTACAATTGAACATATCAATAACTGCAGTTATTGATGTGTTAAAAAAAAACCTCTACGCGACAGCTGCACATTTGATGAACTATATAAAAAAAATCTTCATAAAATCAAGATAAAAAACATTAAATAGTAAACATTGTCACACATATTTCACACGAGTGTTTTTAAACCTATTGCGTCGTCTATCCCCACTTTACGGTATCTCTACCGGTCCTACCCAAGAAGCAAATCTATCGAAATCGGTCGGCTATTCCAGACTTAAATCCAAGTGACAGTTTGTAATTAAAAAGGAATTTCATATATACCTATAATATTCGAGTGTATAATAATATAACAGATTTGGGCAAGCGAAAATTGGCTTATTGTAAAACATCAACAGTTCCGTAAGTACTCATTCTTTATACATTATGTTTCCCTTCTATAGTATTCTTTTATCTATGACAGAATCTGTGAATAAAACCGAAGCGCTGTGATCGAAACCGAATATCGTCTAGCTCCACCTACTCACACCCCCTTGCGTCTACCCGTCCCGCGAGTAATATAAGTTGCATAAGTTTCTATTTGTTAGTAAACGCCCCTCTTAAATGAAACGACTGAATGTATGTAGTATTAGAATAATTTAAGTAGAAAAGAATATGGATTATACCTCATTCCAAAAAGAGACAGACAACATTCTGAACAGACCCAAGTCAGAGTTATTTCTGGTTGGTTAACAGCAAGGCGAAATAACACGATACTACATTCGCTTTTTGCTATGAATTGTCAAATATTTTGACAACTTTGATATTGTTTGTTTTCTACATAATTTAGTTACTTTCGTGTGTTGTGATTAATTACTACATTTACCATTCTGTTGACTGTTGACCAGAGATAAATCCACAGTTATCTCTGAAAAATCTATATACCTACAATTTAATTTGGTACAGATTTCATATTTCAGACAGATGTTTAAATTTAATTTTACCGCCTAAAATTGATTTCACCAGTGACTGGTTGTAATTTGGCCTGGGGGTCTGTTCAGAATTTCGTCTCTCTCTTTTTGGAATAAGTTATAGATAAAATGAATGTTAAATCAGTCAAACGTCAATAACAGTGGATTTAATATCACGTGATTTTAAAAATGCTCAGCCATTACCAAGCAGTTTATTGTGCTTTAAATAGATAGCGTCACGATCAATGTTTTGAGTTTATAAGAATCAGAAAAATCTCGTTATGCGACGGCCTTATATCAATACAGTTGGTCTTGAGTTGACTTAAAACAATTCAAGAAAATTTGCAGCTAGCCAGCAGATGGCGGCTCCTGTATAACTTAATGCAAGTTAAATAATGAAATTTTATTTTATTAATTGTTGTACCTACCAGTTCTAAAATAGCAAAAACCAAGAACATAATCACCATATTTCTGGTGATAACAGTACTTTCTTCGTTTTCCATATTTAAAAACATAAATCCATTATTTATCCCCAATACAAATCCTAGTAATAAGTCGACATAACAAAAGAAAACGCTCAGACCAAATAATTTATTAAATAAATCGATTTGCATAGTGCCCATGATATAGTCTTTAACGGAATCCTTGATTATTTTCTCTATAAACCTAGGACGGTCTCCCTTCAAGGCATTCACGTTTCTTTTCTTATCCAAAAGGAGTTCGATCAAAGCACTATTGATTTTCTCAAAACGCACCTTGATAATCTCAATCAATTGGCAAAATAATATCAAGGCGCAATGCATGTGGATGTATTCGATTTTTTCCATGATGTACGTGGAATAGCCGTAGAAAGACTCCATCTGAAGCCAACAGTAACAATCGAAGGTGTAAAAGGCAACTAAATACAAGAATGTTTGTATGACCTTGAGGGATATTCTATTGCGCCGCTTGGTATTGCTTTTTTGATCATCGAAAGTGTTCAAGAACATTTTCAGTAATTTCTTGCTTTTAAAACCTCCATATATGAACCACAAAACCACATTCGATGTTGATATGGTGTTCAAGTTGTCCAATATTACACTCAGTGTGGCTATATGACTGCCAGAATTTATTCTTGTCCATAAAGAGAGTATATTAATTACCAAAACTGTACACAGTGCAATAAAAAATATTATATATTCTCGATAAACATGTTTATTTTCATCAAGTCCCGATGGAAGAATAAGCAACCATTGTCCAATATATACAATTATCTCCAGGGCTTCTGTATCGGTCTTTTTCCTGAAAATATTTTGCAATAAACCTGTAATTTTTCTCTTAACACATGCCATCTTGAGTTTTATCAAAGAAATGTTGGATTTATCAAGAATTAGTAATTTTATATATAAAAATACATGCATAAGCTTTTAATGAAATTAAAAGAAAAAGAATATTTTTAAAAAAGAATAATAATTTAGTTCTCAATGTCATTCTTTGTAACTTGTTTCGGTTGGTCGATTATTTAATTTGCTTAATGTGTAGTGTCCTTTTGTATTAATATCTTATAGTTATTATAGTAAATAAGGGCAAGAGTACGTGCGTGATCCTTAATATAGAATTGAAACACTTTAACGTTAATTTCATTGTACCTGGTGACATGACCTAATGAAGTCATTTCTTTAATAAGTGCAAAAGTTTTCAAGTTTAATTGGACTGTTTCCTGTAAGTTTTTTATCATAAAATTGCTGTTATAGTTTATATTGTTTTTGAAGTAAATAATTACGATTTTTGCCGTTAGTTTATTTAGTATTATGATGAAAAATGACTATATGAAAACCATTATTCTTTTTCATAAGTCTTTTTCTCATTCTTTTGATACCAGCTGTCGCATTCTTTTATTAGGTTGCTTATGTGTTGATCCCATTCTAAATTCCCTGTGCATTTCTAATTTTAAGTGTTTTACTTGGTTTAGTGGTTTAATGGCTTGTTCTTTCTTATTTTTATGTTCAATTTAAGAGTATTTACGTTGTTTGAGAATATAACAAACTCTGTTTGATGCTTTTTCATTGCCAGGAGGTAGTTGTAATACCAACTCCCCAACTTCTTTTTTTGTAAATTTTGCCCCAGAAAACCAAAGAGGCATCATCGGCGTTTGAGAATATTTTTTCTTTTATATTTAGTTGGCAAATGTCATTTGTGAATATTATGTCCAGAAACTCTCCTGACAAACGAAGACCGGAGATTCCTCAGATAATTTTAAGACAATTTAACCCAATTCACCCTAGTCCGAAAATGCTTCCTAAGGGAGCTAGAGCTCTTTGAAGATGGCGCCTTGTAATTAGTTTTTTTTTTATTTTTCCCGAACGCTTCTATTTAGAAAAACAAAAACTGGTATGCTTATTTATCCTCCAGAGATGAATCGATTCCGTCAATTGCGAATTTCTAGTACCGGTCATAGGCGTCCGTTTTGGGTAGGTAAACGGTTATTTTAACGCATAACTTCTTTGTCTTTAACTTTTGAGCATTTGTGACACTAGATTATTAAATTTTCAGGTATTCTAGTACTAAAAGGTACTCTTACTTTAAGTCGATAGGATACACCGTTTTCTAGAAAAATCGATTTGAAAATTTTTCGTTTTTTCGTCATTAAAATTCAATTTATTATGTACCTACTTATTTTTAGCGACGAAGTTGGCTAGGACTATCAAGGCATGGATGAAAATGAATTTAATAAATCATCTTTTGTTTCAATAAATGCAGCACACAATTCGTAAAAAAAAGTTTGAGAAAAGAAGCAAAAATCAATTTGAAACAAAATTTTGGCTGAAGGTTTTTAAAAACAAAGTATTTATTACAATGGAACGAAACTAACAAAAAAAGAACAAGTATCAAAGGTAGATAGTTACAAAAGATGCTCGATGTGATGACCATTAGTCTCTATGCGTAAATTTACCCTTTTGCTTAGAGAACGCCGAATTCTTGCAAAAATTCCAAAGTTATTTCTAAATTCGTTGCAAGCATCTTGTATCCTTAGCCAGAGTTGTGTACGATTTTGTATCGGAACGGAATAAACAAATGCTTTTATGTATCCCCAAACGCAATAATCGCAAGGATTCAAATCCGGCGACCTTGCTGGCCAAGCAACTGGACCGCCTCTTCCAATCCAATGGTCTTCGTAGTTATTATCTAGAAAGTCTCGTGCATTCCTGCTAAAGTGGGCCGGACAGCCGTCCTGTAGAAACCATAAGTTTTGCCGAATATTTAAACGCACCTCATCTAACAAATCAACACCATTTAAACGAGCAGGTAATTCCACAGGTCCAAGTAGATAATCGTCAACTACTCCAATCCAGACATTTATGCTAAACCTATGCTGATGCTTAAGTTCTTGAACAACGTGGGGATTGTCACCAACGTACGAATAATAGTGTGCATTATGTACATTAAAAATTCCATTTTTTGAGAATGAAGCTTCGTCACCAAACAAAATGTACCTGAAAAAATCTTCATCTTGATTTATCTGATTTTGTAACCATCTAGCGAATTCTACACGAGCAGGAAAATCTCCTTCTAGCAGTGCTTGCACCTTTGTAAAATGAAAAGGATATAAATTTTCTTTGTGTAAGATATTTCCTACGGAAGATTTTGAAATTGTGGGGTACATGGCAGATAGTCTTCGAACGCTAGTTTCTGGATTTTCCTCAACTTCCATTAAAATAACATCTTCATGTTCTGCTGTTACATCATTATGTCTTCCTGTTTCACTTTTTTTTTGGGACCACTGAACCTGTTTCTCTTAATCGTTGATGAAGGGCTGTAAATATTGAGTGAGTGGGATGCTGACGATTGGGAAATTTTTCAGCGTATCTACGTTGCGCTGCTCGAGCGTTACACCTCATTTCGCCATAAACTAAATGCATATCGGCGTATTCTTCATTAGTAAAAACCATTTTTTTTTAAATTGAAATCGTTGTGTATGAATGCTACAAAAAAATTAAAAGATAAACTTCGCGAACTGACAAAACAATTTGACCATTAAAAACGTAGGTTTTATTTCTGTTGGCAGTTCAGAGCGAACTAGTGCAAAAAATAATAAATTGAATTTTAATGACGAAAAAACGAAAAATTTTCAAATCGATTTTTCTAGAAAACGGTGTATCCTACCGACTTAAACTACCTAGTACCTTTTAGTACTAGAATACCTGAAAATTTAATAATCTAATGTCACAAATGCTTAATAGTTAAAGACAAAAAAGTTATGCGTTAAAATAACCGTTTACCTACCCAAAACGGACGCCTATGACCGGTACTAGAAATTCGCAATTGATGGAATCGATTCATCTCTGGAGGACAAATAAGCATACCAGTTTTTGTTTTTCTAAATAGAAGCGTTCGGGAGATATTAAAAAAAACTAATTACAAGGCGCCATCTTCAAAGAGCTCTAGCTCCCTTAGGAAGCATTTTCGCACTAGGGTGAATTGGGTTAAATTGTCTTAAAATTATCTGAGGAATCTCCGGTCTTCGTTTGTCAGGAGAGTTTCTGGACAGCCTGTATACAAAATGAGTGGGGGATTTCATCATTGTGTTATTCCGGCTTAAGGTAATTGCATTAACTAATTAAAATTAAATATAATATTTAATAGCATTCAATGTTTGATTTTAAAACGTCTTATTTCGAATTGTGGAATCTACTGTACACTACAGACAAACAAAACAGATATATATGTATTATTTCATAAAATCATATCAGATCTAATATCTGTTGCATAATAGATTCTAAAACGTGAAGAATGAATCCATCTTACGCCCCGGTTTAGTGCTGTCGGTAGCATGCAGATCCGGCGAACCTTTAAGACGTAAATTTAAAGTTTCACATACGGCAAAATTATTATAATTTCATCTATCACTATCAATAATTGCGATACGAAAGATTAGAATTTATATAATAAGTTACTATCGCTTCAGGAAGGAAAACAAATTTCATTCCATTACATTCTTAAGATAGCGGCTTGGTTTTCTGCAGCAATGTTCCTGGTGTGATGGAGATGTTTGATAGGTTAATAGATAAATAGAACTTGGGTTATTCGATGAGTTTGACAGGTCATTTCTTAAATTCGCATTTAGACTACTTTCCCAAATGTCTTGGTGCTGTTACTAAAGAACTGGGAGAGAACTGCATGCTGCATACGAGCGACAAAGTGCCAAAAGCAGCTTTTAGTGGAAGAGGAAAAGACAGCATAACCACACCTATGAATGCCAAGATTATTTAGTGAATCATTTCCAATAGTTTGAGAAACAATAAATTTGTAAATAAGACATTTAATAATTATTTTGAAAAGACCTACTTTGCACCAGAATATATAAAATATATTTTTTTCCCAAAATATTCAAACCCGTTTTGTGAAAAATCTTTACGTGAGTAAGAAAAATAGATGTCATATTTGAAATCAGCGCACCATGTAATACAAAAACAAGTCATTACACTGCAAACACTTTTTTACTACTGAAAATTTACAGTCTTGTGTAATTGATTAGAAATCTCAAACATTCTCGTAAAATATATATATTTATTATACTGAAAAAACATAGCAGACTTATACATTAACACTGAAGAGTGCACAAACCGGGAATGCATAATTTCGCCCATTTGTAGGTATGAATTAAGAAAACGTGCTTTTAATTTTTTATGCAAATCTCATTAAAGCAATTGATTACGTAATTTTCTCGACATAAAGCAACGAAAAATGGCAACTTTCAGTTTTTATTTAATAAGCTTGCTCGACTTCTGTCTCCAAATGAGATTGAATGTTTATTGACATGAATAATAAATGTGTAATTTCAGTTAATATATTCATAATGTAGTGGCTAAACATGCATCAGTATGTACTGTAATGCCAGTTAGCCAGTTCCAAGCAATCAATAAACATATTTCAGTATTGAAGTAAATTGTTTAGAGAGTAATTTGTGTTTAAGACCTTCGAATAAGAGGTATGTTGAACTATCACTAATATAAGTCCATTAAAAATTATACTTTATTTAATTTATTGTAGGATACAAACGTAGCCTATTCTTTTGCACATTAACAGTGTTGAACTTTGTGTTGGGTCGTCTGATGTGAGTATGTATGTAAAATTCTTATTGGTTTAATTTTTTTACTTATATTGATCTCAGTTTTTCTCATGTTTGTCCTTTTTAAGTATATAGAACGATAAAACAAAATTGTACTACCAAACTTGGAAATCTTGATATACAAAAATCAAAAACATTTAATTTGTTATTTATAGACTCGCATACTACATAATCAATTTTGATAAAATTTTGTGTGTGTGTTCCTTATGTTGAATGGAAGGTTGTAACATATTTTTTCCCCAATATTTATCGGGAAATATTAAAAAATTCACAATATATGAAATTACAGCATTTAGAAAATTCACATTAGTGCAAGGCTCTAACATACATAGTAAATTGAATAGTATTCTACAAAGAATACGTATGTGCATTAACAACAACTAAATACCTATGTTCCAGAATGTCTTAAATTTTAACTTTCTGTTATGCGATTCATTTCTCAATTCATATTATTATTTGGCAGCACATGTTGTTTAGACGGGATTATAGGTTGTGTGTTTCAGTCATGTTTCTCTTAAGTGGAAATTTTTAATTTTAAAAATTGCACACGGCTGAGATTAGAACTCAGGACCTCCCGATCTCTAGTCGGTTGCGCTACCATTAGGCTACCACGGGTGTCTGAGTTCGAGTCTTTTCTAATTTTATATATACATATCGTAAGCTGTAAACATCTTTATTGACGAATCCGACTTGGAAAAATTCTTATAATATGTACATTATGTAAAGGAACCTATAAAAGCTCCACGTTGTTGAGCCATAATATAAAGGATCCCTTTAAATTATTATTAATTATTCATAACGGCTCAAAAATTAATGTAATAGCCCTCTTAATAATGCCCTGAATATTTTAATATATTTTAAATGAAATAAAATAAAAAAAATTGAATCGTTTTACCTGACTAGCTCATTTTTCCCAGGTCGATCCAGGTTAAGAGACATGAACAATAAATAGTTATAGGGCATTATTTGGCACAATTCAATAAAACACAATTGTATCAATTTAAATAATATTTGTATTAGAAATCAAGAGTTGTTTCATATATTAATACAAACTCAAAAAAGAAACATACTGGAAGTAATATCAATTTTAATTAGAACAAATACTTAATAAAATAATTTTAGAGCGCCTTTAATACTGAAATATTCGGTTTGATTTATTACTATTATCACTTCTACGAACATGTCATACGTTGATTTATCTATATAGTAAATACCTGATATATTTTTCTAACACTAATTAATATTGAGTATTGAGAGGAGGTCACAGTCTGCATGCATCGTAAAGAATTTAACGATAAAATCATACGGTATACAAATTACTAAAGAAGGACCCCACATATGCTTATGAGAGAAAAACTAATATTATAATTAAAAATCTTAAAATTAAGAGTTACAATGATGACAACATGTACAAAATACTCATCAAACACCACCACGCATGTATGGGATCCCTAAAATACAGTTCTTCGCTCCGTCCCATTGTTTTGCTGAAATGGCAAATAACATGAAGGTGTCAGAGGTAGATATGTTGGTGTCTTTTGATGTCATTAGCTTATTTACTAACATTCCCGCGGACTTAGTCGTAACATTGATATCATATCATTGGGATCTCATAGCACCCAACACCGCTATCCCAAAAGCTGAATTTCTTTCGGTGCTTGGTTGGATTTTTGAGACCGTATACTTTGTTTTTGACAATAACTTTTAGGGACAGATTAGGGGTGCACCTATGGGTCTTTCTTTGTCGCCCAGCATAGCGGACATAGTCATAAACACGGTAATAAATCACGTGATGTAGGGTCTTATTGCGCCCCCCACAATGATTGTGCAATATGTAGATGACCTGTTTTGCATTATGTCGAAAACCGAGATTCATTTGGGATTGCAACTTTTCAATTCGTTTAGCCAACAATTTTTTAATTGTTGGCACATGTAAAATTGAGGAAAAAGGTACACTACCCTTTCTCGATTCCTTAGTAATACGGGAAAAACAATATTAAATTAAGATGGTACCGAAAAACTTCCAATTCCAATAGATTTACGAATTACTTGTCAAACTGTCCCAAGAAATACAAAATAAATCTCGTCAAATGTTTAAAAGACAGGATAGTTAAAATAACACATGTGGATTACCGAAGGCAAGATTTGAAATGTTTGAGAGATATTTTGTTGCAAAATAACTATCCTACATACACAATAAACAAGATCCTCTTTTCGACTGATTTTTCCGTCACAAGGCCAACAGCCAGTACACTTAATGTGTCGCTTAATTCTAATTCTGGCCAAAACAATTCTACAGTAAAATACAAGTGTAATTAGCACATACCTAGCCATACGAACAAAGCAAAGATTCTGTTTAAAAATGTTGTTCCCATCACATACACGGTGGCAAATACGGTGGGCGGGCTACATATGCACTTGAAAGATCAGCTGAGTATTGTAGTAATGTTGTATATTTACTCAAATGTGCCTGTAACCAGTACTTTATAGGGCAGACTAAACAGCACCTGAGAGAGACAGCAACACACTACATGCTAGGGACATCAGGAGACATCCAGAAATGTGCACTTTGGCTGCACATTTGAATAACACCAATCATGACATAATCTTTGACAATATACAGGTTTTTTTCAGGGAGAGCAACTAAGTCAAAAGATTATTTCTAGAAACATTAGCAATCAAAATAATAAAACCAAACATTAAAAACAAAAATGATTGCAGCAATTTCAGCAATATACAATATGTCTCACTAAGTTGGAACAATATGGAAAACTTTTTTGTTATTAATTTTAGGATAAAAGTTATTTTTCATAAAAAATTCTGCATATTCTAAAATCTAAAATGCAATTATCAGATATTATTTTTTTTTAGTTGTATACGAGGTATGTCAAAATATATTAATTTTACTTAAGAGTAAAGTACCTTCATATTTGACAATATCGAATAATGTTATTAAAAAAGTTGATTAGAACTAAAAATTACGTTCAAATATGCAATTACATCCATTTATATGGAAAAATTAATTTTTTCTATTTTTGTCTATGATAACAATGCAAATTTAACTGTAGTTACATGTTATCTAGGATGCACTGACATATGTACATGATTTGTTGTTTAGTAGAAATGTTTGACAGTCAATGTCAAAACGCGTTAGAATTTATATGACACATAAACATGGTAGGATTATTAACTTGTGAAGAGAAAATAGAAATTGTTTTGATTGTGGCAGAAAACTATAAAACGCATAGAGAAGCAGCGATTATTTTTAATAATAGATATCCCAATAGAAATATTAATCTGTACTGGAAGTATTAACAATAATTATAATAGAAAACGCCAAAAGCTGGTTGTCGATGATAATACGCAGTTTGAGGTAATGCTGTCTGTTGTAGAAAATCCAAAAATGTCATTGCGCAAAAGGAAGTCGTTGATGCAACAAAATGTAAGTAAAGATACAGTGGCCAAAAATTTTAAAACTAAATAAATACATTCGTAATAAAAATATTGTGCTCCTTATGGCAGAGTAAGCAAATTCGTCATGTCTGGATCATGACCATAAAGGAAATTCCGTTGAAGACAACGTAGAACAAAGAAGATTTCGCTGGGGATAAACAGCGCCCGAAGAAAGAAGAAAGAAGTTGAAAAAAAGATTTAAAAATAAGGTACTGTTTCAAATGATAAATGATTATTGTAAAATGAATGTATTTTTAATAATAAATAATTAAAGATTGTAAAATAAATTTCAAACAGAGACGAACTAAATAAATAGAGTTCTTAAATAAACATCGTCTCCAACATATAAAGTATAATGTAACTTGATATGTTTCGCAATTGTCGTATATGTATGTAAACATACACAAATCGTATGTAGCCTGCGTAGTAAATTCTTGCGTTATTGTTTACGTTTTAATATAACAAAGAATATACATAAATATTTGTGTTCATCTAATATTTGTAAAAGTGTATTGAAATTGTGTTTTAATGTGTTTTGTCTCTTTTGTTGTTTGTATAGAATATGTCCTTGTCTGTAAAATATACATAATTCATTGATTTTGAATATAAGTATTATTTAAAGTTTAAAATGGCATTTTTCTTTTTATTAAAATCAATTAATGTTTAGGAACCTTTTTCATTAATCATTTCTAGTAATCCGAATCGCCCTGAGAGAATCTGAGTTTAGCTGGCAAAACAATTTATTTAAATTTTATTTTAGAATTAAACTTTACATTAAAATATACAAATTTCAAATAGAGGTTCCTGTTCAGTATTGAACGAGAGGGTGGATATGTCGAGGCATTAGTGGAATGAGTGAAAAATAAATTTCTATTATTAATATTTTATTAGTTACACAACTTAGTATTTGTTTGTATTTTCTTTTTTGCAAAATAAATGCACATGCATTCATTACGTGTTTAAATTGCGAAATTGTTTTATAGTTTTCTCCCACAATCAAAACAATTTCTATTTTCTATTCACAAGTTAAAAACGCTACCATGTTTATGTGTTATATAAATTCTAACGCGTTTTCACATTCACTGTCAAACATTTCTATCAAACAACAAATCATTTGTATGTCAGTGCATCCTAGATAACATGTAACTACAGTTAAATTTGCATTGTTATTGTAGAAAAAAATAAAAATAATTAATTTTTCCATATAAATGGATGTAATTGCATATTTGAACGTAATTCTTAGTTCTAATCAACATTTTTAATAACATTATTTGATATTGTGAATTATAAAGGTACTTTATTCTTGAGTAAAATAAATATATTTTGAGATACCTCGTATACAATTGAAAAAATTTAATATCTGATGATTGTATTTTAGATTTTAGAAAATGCAGAATTTTTTATGAAGAACAACTTTTTTTCCTAAAATTAATAATAAAAAAGTTTTCCATATGGTTCCAATTTAGTGAGACATATTGTATATTCTGTCGTCAAGTTTTTAATGTATTTCATGTCAGTTTCGTTCTTTCGTGATGTATATACAATTAATTATGTTAGTGTAAGTATCATTTTGATACATTGTACTAAGTAGCATGGGGGTTTTCATTCAATTTACCTCTACCCGTAATTCTGCTCTAAGTAGTAAGAATCTTTTTATATATACAGGGTGTCCCAGATAGTGTGCTCACCATTGGGATCTCGTAAACGGTAAGAGATAGAGAGTTGGTTAAATGAGACAAAATGTACGTGACACCTGGGTTTACTTTTTTCAATAAAAAAACTTTTTAAAAAATGAACGATACGTGCGCTATAGGGGAAAAACTAAAAATCGGCAATTTTAATTTCGTCGTTTAACTTATTTCATGTAAAAGATACCGAAATACTATTTTCACATTATGAAGGTACTTTTTTACGCAGAATTCAAATTTGGTATTGCAACCTCTGAAGCTTTTATACGTTTCGAGATTTTTATACAAACTTTCTTATTTTAAATACAAATCGTAGGCGGCTTTGACTGTATCAAGAAGAGCATAATTTGCTGATTTCAATGATGTATAACACTTTGGGTTTATTTGTAGAAATAACAAAGTTACAAGAATAATTAGCATATTTTTTTGTTTTATACTTACCTATTCCTGGAAACAAAATACAAAAATGACTGAAAAGTAAATAAAACACTAACTTCACATACCTAACTATTTATTTACTACTAGTAAATAGATAAATTACATTAAATGCTCAAAAAGTCCTCCATTGTTATTGATACATAACTGAGCCCTTCTTAATGTGGAATTAATCACTTTTTCTAAAATACGTCCATTTATCCGATGAAACTCTCTTAAAACACAAGCTTGCAGTTCCTCCACATTATTAAATTGTGTTTTATACACCTTATTTTTTATGTAACCCCAAAGGAAAAAATCCATTGCGATTAAGTCTGGGGAACGTGCAGGCCATGAAATGGGTCCTCGATTACCAATCCACCGATTACCAAATCTATTATTTAGGTAATTCGTAATAATGTGAGCATTATGTGCTGGTGCCCCATCCTGTTGGAAATACATATTCGCAGTTAGATTAAGCGGAATATCGTCTAGAAGATCTTCTATTTCACCTTGAAGTAAGTTCAAATAGCGTTCACTCGTTAAATTGTTATTGAAGATAATAGGTCCAACTATTCTTCTGCCGATAATACCGCACCACACATTGAACCCAAAACGTTCTTGATGTCGAGCTTCATGTAGAGCATGGGGATTTTCTGTCCCCCAATAGTGAATATTATTTCTGTTAAATAACCCATTGTTCGTAAATCGAGATTCATCTGACCACAACACATTAAACAGAAATGTAACATTGTTGTTATTCTGATTAATGTACCAATGACAGAAACGAGTCCGCCTCTCTGCGTCTCCTGGTTGGAGTCCTTGGCTAATGTGGACTTTGTAAGGATGATATCGATGCTTTTTTAATATTCTATGGGCTGATGTTCTAGGGATTCCGGTGTTGTTTTCTATTTCTCTTGTGGAAACTTTTGGATTTTCACGCACCTGATTTAATACAATAACTTGGGTTTCCTCATCTAATCTTTTTCTATTTCTTTTCGGTTTACTAAAGGCACCGTATGTTTTTAGATTTACTTCTAATCTTCGAAATAAAGTTTCGTGTGGTTGCCGTCGATCTGGGTACAACTCCAAATAATGATTAGCTGCATTCCTTGAATTTTTGTGAGCCAATATGTAACTTTGAAGCATATCATATTTCTCTTCATTATTAAATTTCTCCATAACGTGAACAACAATAAACAAGTAATAAAACGAACCAAAACAACAAATGCGGTGATTTTTAAATAAACGAACAAAATAGCAGACTAAATAACACAAAAATAAACGGATACGTAACTTGCTTGTAAATAAATTTGACAGATACTACTTATTGTCTTAATAATTCAATGCTGCCTCTGATGTATAGCCTATGCATTCATAAGGATACCAAAAATTGCACAAATATCATTATAACTTTGTTATTTCTACAAATAAACCCAAAGTGTTATACATCATTGAAATCAGCAAATTATGCTCTTTTTGATACAGTCAAAGCCGCCTACGATTTGTATTTAAAATAATAAAGTTTGTATAAAAATCTCGAAACGTATAAAAGCTTCAGAGGTTGCAATACCAAATTTGAATTCTGCGTAAAAAAGTACCTTCATAATGTCAAAATAGTATTTGGGAATTTTTTTCCATGAAATAAGTTAAACGACGAAATTAAAATTGCCGATTTTTAGTTTTTCCCCTATAGCGCACGTATCGTTCATTTTTTTAAAAGTTTTTTTGCTTAAAAAAATAAACCCAGGTGTCACGTACATTTTGTCTCATTTAACCAACTCTCTATCTCTTACCGTTCACGAGATCCCAATGGTGAGCACACTATCTGGGACAACCTGTATATAATAATGGAATTTATTGTTGGACGATTTGTAGGTCTAATATAAACTCAAAATTATTATTTGAGATTCTTTAATGTTAACGTTCTTTAAGTAAATAAACATACATGTTTCGGACTACTTTGAGTCCTTTTTCAATGTTTATCCTACAGTTACGTGTTATATATACAAACATAAAACAATATTTGAAACAAGAAGTGCAGAAAGGTTAGCAAAATGTCACAACTGTGTGTTTATTGGATATTGTGAAGATGTAAATATGACAGCATTAGATGAAATGACTTTCGGTTACGTGGGAAGGTTTATAGGCAAGAGGGTACTGCGGTATTGTGCGAACTGCAAAACATGCACGAGTAATGTTGTTGGAGAATCCAGTGAAGGTAATAAACATTTCTATATCAAATTAAAAGAGTACGAACACTGCAGCCTCATCTATTGCCACACTTCTTTTTTTACTATTTCAAAGGAAATCTTATAATTTAACACTGTGGCTCTTGCCAAATATGTATTTCAAAAAAAATGTATATGGAACTTTATGTGATAATATTGACTTCTATGTTACATTTCATTTAATAACAAAATGTGTTAAACATGAAAAAGCATTCAAATTGTTTATAATACTGTAAAATTAAAATTATTTTAAATGTACTATGTGTTAAATGGTAAAGTTACAAAATTACTTCAAGACAATTTGTGCATACATTCTAAAGGACAGTATGAAAAGAAACTAAAATATAAGTTAAAATAAGTAAATAAATCTTTTATTTTCTACAAACAATATAATGATGTAATGTTATTGTGCTACTTTGAATTAGTGTTATTTGTAAACAAATAACACTAATTAATAAATACAATATACAATAATATAATTTTAAATGGTATTTTTGAATACGGGGTTCTACGCGCGTTTGTTCAAATAGTTTTCCGACCAACCACTTGAGGGCGTATAACCAAACTAAATACATTAAGATTCCGATCTATTTTATACCTTATCTATGCATACTGAATATTAAGGTTGAGACGCTTTATAGTAAAAGCAACTTATTAAAAATAAAGCGTCATTTACACGTTACAAATAATGTTTGATAAGGTACAACTCAAAATTTTATGTTTTTCTTCAAAAAAGCATATTACTAGAATAGGACGTGATAGATTTTTGAAATTATTTTTCAAGAAACACTCTACCCAAAAGAAAGTAAAACATATTAGTTTTATTCGGTAGCAAAAGCCATTATCGATCGGTGTCATGAAAGCACGGCTATTTATTTTGTAACTCATACATTTATTGAATTTATTGCCGTGATGGTCGAACTGAAAAGCACAATTTTATTCTTAATACGAATTAAACCGACACGGAAAATGAAGCTCTTAATTGATTAATTCGTATATCGTAATGAATTTAATATTCTTACTTAACCTAATTGCTCTTTAACAATTAATTAATAATGTATGTGTGTAAGTATAATTAGTTTTTGTTGCAGAACAATAATCATTTCCGTCAAAGCTTAGGTGAAGATTCTCTAGTATACAGAGGCTTGCCACACAAGCTTTATTATTATCAAATAATATATAGTGGAATTGCTATTATTGATATCAATGCTGCAAAATAATAAGAAATTACCACAAAAAAATTCCGCTTTCACAACAGAAAAAGTTGCAATGAACTACGTAGTGAAACCATGCAGGAGAACCAACATAAGATATATTAAACCACTATTTCGCTTAGCTTCGATATTATGCATACTACCACCTTACGACTTTCGCAATTACAAATTTACAATAAGCCTGACATACAAGATATACAGAATTATGGTAATATTAGGTATACTATGTGGTTTTATCTTTTGTTTTTTGAGCAAAATACAGAACACTTTTCATCTAATGCAGAACACTGTAATTGTCGTAAATGTCTTGGCATACATATCGTTCTTCCTGATCAATATGACCTCACTAATATCTGGCCATTTTACCAATTTCAAATGTTTAAGCAAATTTATAAACGAGTTAGTCACTATAGATAAAAAATTAGCTGCCTATCACATTAACAGCAAGAGGAAACACAGGACGATGTTAGGATTGGAAATGTTTTTAAATCATTGTCTATTATTTTTCGTGATGCTCTTCGATGGTGCTTTGTGGTTCTTGGTCTCCGACAATAAATTCCACTTCTACATGCTGTACGAGAACATACAGAAGTATCAAACGCATATGCTGGCACAAGTGATGTTCAATTTGATAATGAGTTTGCGGCATCGCTACAATATAGCAAACGATCTCCTGGCAGAAACTGTTGCAAATAGAAAGCTCATCACTGTTTCGTCGAAAATCTTGTTTAAACCATACGAAGAGATCTACACCGCTAGAAGCGTTATTAGAATATTCATCGGGCTAAACAAGATGGTGGAGTACTTCAATCAAATCTATGGCTGGACTCTGTTGTGTCTCCACATCAACATAATAGCTAGTTTGCTGGTATCTCTTGATTTTATTATTGCATTCACGGCAGAGAGTAATATTTTGAAGGATACGTATGGATTGCAATTTATACTATTGATGAGCATGTGGTCACTTATGGCTTTGGTAAGTATGCAACAAATATGTAGGTAATTGATTGAAGACGGAGATACGTGTTGAAACTCCATAATTTACAAGTACCATAAACCCACCCACACAGATATTACGATACATTCTAACTCTTTCCACCCGATTAGTCATAAACTTGCTGCTTTTCACTCAATGTTATATAAATTAATCCATGTTCCTATGAATAAGATTAATTTTGATAAAGAATTAGATAGAATTTACACCATAGCTCAGAATAGTGGTTATTCAAAAGAATTAATAAATAATCTCCTTCATAAAAAACAAAAATCAAAAATCATATCCGAAATTGATCCTATAGTTCCCCAAACTTACTTATCAAAATTTGCCTCTGTGACTTATATAGGTACACCTTCCATAAAAATAAAAACATATTTACAAAAAACAACAAACACATTAATTTCATTTCGTACAAACAACAAACTACAGAATCACATTAAAATTAATAAAGATAAAACTGACAAAAATTTAAAATCTGGGGTCTATAAGTTAAATTGCGAGTGTGGAAAAGCTTATATCGGACAAACTGGTAGATCCTTTTCCACACGCATAAAAGAACATAAAAGAAGTTATAAATTACAAAAAACAGATTCCACATATGCAAACCACTGTATTGAACAAAAACATAAATTCAATAACAAGTTTGACATACTACATATACAGGGTGTTTCATCGGTTGGGGTATCGCGAATTAAAGTGCCTAAATATAAAAATATCGACTTCAAATTTTAACCACTTATAGAGCTTTTAAACCGCTACCAGCAGGTTAGGTTGTTTTTGATAATATTATTTTAATTAATGCGTAAATTAAAAAAAAACGTATTATCAAAAATTAAAAGTGCTCAAAAAATGTTCAAATTTGAATGGTGATACGTGGAAATATCACCCATATTAACTTCACAATCAGAATTTTTATAAACGAAACCGTTTGTCAAATAAAGTCAATATTAAATAATGTCGTTTTTCTTACGACAGATTTATGGTACTTAACTTTCTAATTGTGCTGTCCGCAAACAGGTAGTCCTTTTAAATTTATGACGGATAATAAATAAAAATTTATGACGGATAATATTCAACCCTGAAGCCTTCAGTTGTTGTTGTAGTTCTACTAATCGGGAAGCGTTTCCAAGGGCATTCTGAACTTACATTTAGGTACTTTGTGATGTTAGTTGTGATTTTATTTTCACGGAGTCAACTTCATTTGTTTAAGCTGTGTTTTGCTAGTGTTTTCTGTTTTCAAAATGCCGTTCACTTTCTCTGCCGACGAAAAAGTTGACATGATACTTGTTTATGGGGAAGCTCTACAAAATGCCGCGGTTGCTGAGCAGATTTATGCGGAACGTTTTCCGGATAGGATCCACCCAGAAAGTCGAACTTTCAAAAGGTTAGTGGATAACTTGAGGCAAACGGGATCACTTGCGTCAAAAAATCGAAGTGTGAATAATCCACCTGTCACCAATGAACTGAATCAGGCAATTGTTTTAAATATGGTGGACAATAACCCTCAGATAAGCACTAAAGAAATCAGTGTTGCGACTGGAATCAGCAAGACATCGGTGTGGCGGATAATCAACAAACACACTTACCACCCATATCATATCGAGCTTCACCAAGAACTTCACGGGGATGATTTTGCAAATCGAGTTGCATTTTGTGAATGGGCACAAAGACAATTAGAAGAAAATGAGCACTTTTTTAGACATGTTTTGTTTACTGACGAATGCTCTTTTAGAAGCAGTGGACATGTCAACAGACATAACATACACTATTGGGCACCAGTGAACCCTCATTGGATGCGTGAAGAACGCATTCAGAATAGGTGGACGGTTAATGTTTGGGGGGGAATCATTGATAACCATTTAATCGGCCCCTTCTTTTTTGACCAGCATTTAAACGGCGAGCTTTACGCAAATTTTCTGGAAAATGATCTTTACAATTTATTAGAAAATGTGCCGTTAAATGTTCGCCAACACTTGTGGCTGCAGCAAGATGGGGCTCCTCCACACTACGCACTAAGGGCTCGTCAGGTTATGGATAATCAGTTCCCTGCACGCTGGATCGGACGTGGTGGGCCAGTTCCATGGCCAGCCAGATCACCCGACTTAACACCGATGGATTTTTTCACATGGGGCGCTGTGAAGGAGATGGTGTACCAACAACCGCCAACTACCGCCGAGGATATGAGGGCAAGAATAACAAATGCGTTTGAACGCCTTAACCAGCTAAACAGAGGCGCTACAGTTCTTAATTCCTTCACGCGTCGGTTAGAACTGTGTGTGCAGCAAGAAGGTCACCATTTTGAACATTTGTTATAAATATTTACTCTCTACTACCTGGTATTACCCATTCACTTGACATCCGCACAGTGACAGTGTCATGTTGATCTGAATTAGTGGAATTTACAGCTAGCGCCAAAAAAAGCTGGGTAATACCTAATTTTTCCTAATTTATATTAACTTTCTTACCTTGAATCGCTTATAAACTCAACACACAACACTGTAATAAAAAAACCCATAAATTCTTCAACGTCTTGCCTTTAATTTTGAAATTATTGTAAAATATTCAATAATTGATTAAGTTTTAATTTTTTTTTCAATTGCATAGTTGATTTTATAGACATATCTTTTTAACACCTGAATTTCAATAAAATCTGAGTACTTTTGATTTTTTGAACGAAGGTTTTTTTTTATTTACGCATTAAATAAAATAATATTATCAAAAACAACCTAACCTACTGGTAGCGGTTTAAAAGTTCTATAAGTGGTTAAAATTTGAAGTCGACATTTTTATATTTAGGCACTTTAATTCGCGATACCCCAACCGATGAAACACCCGGTACAAGACAAGAGTAAAAAATTAAATTTATTAGAAAACATAGAAATAAATAAATTAAACAAATTAAACCTTATTTTAAATGACCAACTAGAAGTGAACAATTCACCGTTGTTAAATTTAAATATTTAAAATCAACTTAATAATTTTTATAGTTATATATATATTTATAAATTGTTTAATTTTATAATAACAGTAAACAATCAATTTTCAAAAAAAAAAAATTTTAATATTATTAATCATATTGTTATGTATATATGTATATATTAAATATTACATTAAAGATATAAGTTACTCCCGCTCTTAACCTAATGTCACAAACTCCCCCCTCTTCATTTAGGAAAAGACATAAATAAGAACCTCTACAAATATTTTATATTATAATATTCATCACCTGATGAAGCCCTAGTAGGGTGAAACAATTGTTGTGAATTGAATAAAACTGTTTTGAACTCAATTTGAATTTATTTCAATCTTTACTTGTAAAATATGTAGGTATTTATTATTACAATTTATTTAGAACTTTAGATTATCTATTCTCAATGGTATGATGACATTTGCGGAAATTGTGTTTTCTCCAATTAGTCTAGGTTTTTTTTGTATAATTTAAATGATTCTTTTTAGAAGTAGACGTATACTTATTAATTTAAAAAATAAAATTATATGTAAAATAGAACACACATAAAACATTATCAATGTAATCCTATGATCGTTCAAAGAAAAACAGTGTAGAGACGGATATTTAAGAAAAATTGAATACTTAAAAATGTTAAGAATCAATAATTAAACTCTATAAGCTTATTGCCGATCATGTCAAAAATATTCGAAAGGCTCATGCTCAAAAGGTCTAAAAATCCATCCACAAATATTCCAGACCACCAGCATGTATTTCAAGAAAAACACTGAACCATCCAACAATGTAATAGAATAGTCAACAGGATCATGGAAAGCCTGGACGAAAGAAAATTATATGTAGATGCCTTCCTAGACATCCAGCAGACTTTCAACAAAGTATAACACAACGGCATATAGTATAAGTTAAAGCATGTTACCAGATCAACTATATTTAATAATAAAATCATACCTCTCGGAAAGATACTTCTCAACATATCAACTTACACAATTAGGAGTACCACAGGGTAGTGTGCTGGGACCATACTTGTATCTATTATACACTGATCATGATCATGAGCCAGTTACTGCAGCAACCTCCGATAACGTCACAGCTATCCTAGCAACAGATCAAAACTCTGTAGAGGCTACCAACGAATTACAACATTATTTATTTGAACTAAAGCTCTGATGAAAAAATGGGGAATTAAAGCGAATAGTAACAAATCAATCCAAATCACATTTACCACCAAACGAACTTTATGCCAATAGATATAGTTATAGAATAAGACACTGCCAGTGAAAATTGACTTGGAGTACTTGGCAATTCATCTTTACCAGAGATTAACCTGGTAAGCTTATATCAAGGCAAGAGACCGCAATTTATATTGAAATCCAGACAAATAAACTGGCGAATCTAACTCTGGAGTTGCGTAAAACCGTCAAACATCAAAATTCTGCAAACATTCCATTCGAAAATGTTTTGCACGATAGCTGACACCCCTTGGTACGTGACAAATCCAACGTCACACGAGAACCTACAAATACCATTTGTGAAGCATGTTATCAAGGCTTATGCCAGATGTTATAGAGAAAGAAACTTATGTCATACACATCCAACACACAGATAGAAGACTTAAAAGATATTGGCCAAAGACCTGCATGAACAATCTTGGTAACCATCAGTGAACGGTATACCAACTCCTGTAAAGTGACTTTAGCTCAATAACTTACTCTGAGTATGTATGCATAGATTATAATGTTATAATTATTAATAATAATTTGCATTGGTAAAGATGCAGCAGGTAATGAGCTTCAGGTATCTTGGTGTCGAGGTAACGAGTCAAAGAGACCTGCGGGTGTAGGTTCAACAACAGGTAATGAAGGCGACACAGGTAACCGGGTATCTAAACACAATAGTCTGGCGGAACAAATACCTTACTAAGGAAAGTAAAGTGCGAGTATATAAGCTATGGTTCGACCAGTACTAACATACTCCACGGAGACAAGAGCAGATACCAAGAAAACTAAACAAAAATTAAGACAGTAGAAATGAAGATTCTCATAGAAATAACGAATGTCACGTTACGAGATAGACAAACGAGTAGATCCATATGAGAAGGATGCGGAGTGCAGGATGTGGTGAAGTGGAGTAAGCGAAGAAGGAAGGAATGACCATGTCGAGAGTCGAGAGAATGCAAATCAACATACTAGCATATACATATATGCAAACATGAGAGACCAAAAGGAAAGAGACAACAAGGCGACCTCCCAAGAGATGGGGAGTTGGCTTTCCTCATCCGCTGAATAGAAACAGGCCAGGCAAACAGGGGATGACCCTAGCTAAAAGAAGAAGGAGAAGAAGAAGAAGAAGAAGAAGAAGAAGAAAAAGAAGAAGGTAAAGATCCAAACTTACTTATTTATTATAACGCTGCTTTTATGTCAATATCAAAAAGAAATGATGAAAATTGATGCCACAAATAGTGTTGCATATTGGAGGAGCATGTACAAAATAGTTCCTACAATAGATTTACAGTTCGTGCCAAGAGAGGAAGGATGCACAAGGAAACACCAACGTAAAACGTGTTTTCTCAGTTTGAGGTCTGCACGCTGCAAATATAATCTATCATAAAGATGTAAATAGTTCTTTAGAGCCTTTGCACCAACGTCGAAAAAAAGGACGAAGCCCTGACGATGAAGAAATTTCTGCATCAATGGAGATCTTCAATAACATAGAAGGAAATGCTGACCGTCAGTTCTTCTTGAACGAGTTGTTGGAACAAGTTTCGTGTACAATATCCTATGTAAATAAGACAATCAAAGAGCGAAAGGGACAAAAATATTTGGACCGCATTGTTTTAAACACAGTTCGCACAAGAAGAACTGTTGTGTGTTTTGTAGTGCAAGTGAATTTTTTTTAATGATGTTTACGCCAACTAAACCTCTTTTGTGTAATTTTCTGGTCTTCTCGCTATTTGCATATTGCATCAATGGTGTATGACAATTTTTCCACCTTGTAACAAATTCTGTAGTGAGGCTGAGGAAATAAACTCCTTATAATCCATGCTTTCAATAGTGTATGTCAGGAATTCGATTTTTGAAGTGAAAACTTCTATGGGCGTGTTGATGCATTGATTGTTGTGCACTGAACAAGACTGAGCCGTCACGCTCGGAATGTAACGCTCGTTCGGGTAAAGTCGGTTCGAGTCGAGTCGACTATGGGAGCAAGAGAGATATAATTAACGCGTCTCTGCCGGTCTCTGCTATACTCTCTCGGCAACTGTTTCACGCTCGCCTTTGTATTATAACACTAACTAGCGGTATTTAATTTCAATTAAATTGAAATTTAAAATAAATACGCAAAATATTGTATTTTTATTTTCTGAAAAATTCTTGTCCGCGTGCAGATGCGATCCCGAGTCGCCCGGGTATGACGCCAGCACGTTACCATTAGACCAGCGCGGGTACTCGTATGAGAATTATCATATCGTCTATTTGTATATATACATGCGTACGTATGAATTTTTGAAGTGAAAACTTTATCAGACCGAGCGAAATGTACTAGAATAATGTATACCCAATAATAATAAATATATATTTTTTAAATGTAATATAGAACGAAAATGGAAAATGAAAAATGTAAATGTAAATGAATATAGAACGAAAAAAAGTTGTATTTTGTATTATTAACTTCGCCTTGATTAAGTTTTCACTTCTGCCGTGTGGCCTTAAGCATACCCATTTTTTTTCTTTGGAAACTCCACAAACAAAAATCTACTACTTTTATATTCGCTCAATCATAGGACTTATTCTAGCGATAAATCCAACTATACGTTTCTTCTTATACGACGTTCTGCGGCAAATATTTAACAAAGTACATTTTTAGCAAAACTGTTAAAGTTTTGATCAAAAAAAATACTTATCCAGAAATTACTTTATACCTTGAATTGTTTTAGGGTTTGGGAATCTTCTTGGCCAGTATTGCAAATTCAACAATCAATGAAGCTCAGCACACTGCCAGTGTCAGCTACAAATTACTGCAATACATTCCACCATCAACCACCAACAACCAAGACAAAGAATTGCGTGAAGATCTTCTACTACTTTCGGAGCAATCTTCACTGAGAACACCTTGCTTCACTGCAGCTGGCTTCTTCAATGTAGATTATACAATGCTGTTTACATTATTGAGTTCAATAACTTCTTATCTAGTAGTTCTTATACAATTCAATTAGGTTTTTAACAATTATGTACGCATGAACAACGACCACCTATCAGAAAGGCTCTACTGGACAAGTATAATTATCTTGATATGATACCAATAATAATAAAGAATGATTGGTATTTACTGATGCAAGGGTTATTCGAATAACAAATAAAAGAGTGAATTATTTGTTATTTCAAGGTATTTATTTATGCTATTGTTACTTCTGACAATACCATGTGCTTGTCGTCAAGCTGCGGATACAGTTTACTGTAAGATAAAACGACGACACCGAGAGTTTGTATGAGTTAGTACGAGAAAGCAATATACAAACTGTTTTTTTGATCGAGTGTAGTGTTAGAAAAGAGGGGATTCGAGTACATTTACGCTAAGGCTAGAGGGGCTAGACTGACTCTCGTTTAATCAGGACAACAAGGATAGATAACAGCAGTAATGCAGTTTGTATATTGCTTTCTCGTAATAACTCATACAAACTGTCGGTGTCGTCGTTTTATCTTACAGTAAACTGTATCCGCACCTTGACGGCAAGCACATAGTATATAGTACTATTAATATAGAGTTTATGGTAAATTATATGTATGCATAAAGTCATTCGAACTGTGTTTTTTTCATAATTTTCTGATGATATTTGAAGTTTTTAAATTATTGAAAAAATTTTACTTACTATACTAATATCTAAATATTCAGTAACTTTAAGATATGACCACATCTACTTGATCAAATTATGTCATGTAGCTATTAAGCACGAAATACTAATGTGATTGTATTTTAAATTGTTAGATGACATTGTAAGTGTTTTGTGCACATCCATGAATAAATACTTGTTTAAACAGTTTTCTTTACTTTTGTATACTTGGGTATAATAGTGTAGTATTAAAAAAAAACACTACAAACCTAAATGTCAACAGTAGTAAACTAGATAACATGGGAAAAACTTTTTAAAGAGCAGTATGCAAACCAAAATAAAATAGATAAAGGAAAATGATATTTTCATGAAGCGTTGCATCCACTTTGCATCCAATGGAATCAGTAATGAAATCATTCAACATGAGGGTGAAGTATTATTATAAAAAATCTATACAATAATTCTGTTGTGCTACTGAACACAGTATATAAATTGTAGACATTGATAATTACACACATCACTTACATAAATATATAATAAATAATTCAGAAAGGGAAATTTAACAGTAGGCGCAGTATACATAATGAATTAAACAATTAGAAAGTGCTATGAATAAGATAGCAGATAGAGATTGACATACTGTTTATCGACTTTAAACAAACCTTCGATAATATAAATAGAAACGTTGTAACGCGTGATTGATTTGATGAAATTATGGTGGTAATTGTCGACCCCATCCTGTAGAAACACCTCAATCGCCGTCTTGTGGCAACCTCTGTGCGGAAAGTTGTACGAATTGTGGTTATGTTATTATTCATATTCATATTAATATTCATTTATTACTAGGGGCGGACGTCCCAGATTTAAACTACAACGGAGTTACAACGGAGCAAATGTAAACAACTGTGTATTATTTACATTATTTCTGAATAACATTATTCATATGGTGAACTGCAACATCTGTTGTTTACTTGAAAAGTTACTGAGAAGGACAACAAAGAATGCCCATCAAAAAAGGAATTTATGAGTAAAATCCTTTCATTATCGGCGTATAGGTAGAAGCGTGACGAGTTTTTAAAATTTATTATATTTACCTTTTCTTTCGTAAAATAAATAAAGTTATACATACTTACGTTAGTTAGTTTAATTTTTTCATTGTTTTGACTGTTAATTACGTACTTCGTAATTTTTGTAATAGTTCCTGTTTAATACCGGTTCATTGAATCCACTTCTTTCATTTATATCGACGTAAGTGTGCATTGGATTTGTTAAGTTTCAATAACATAGGCATACATTTTTAGTTATCATTTATTTAGATCTAGAACATTGTTTATGTTATTATGATATGGAAGAACGTCGAGAATGGCATCGTAAAACAATGGCAAGTTTGATTGTATGTCCCCCATTGTCAGTGATTCCGAAATTTATTGCATAGTCTGTAAAATATCGTTATAGAATGCTCAAAAAGGTCACGTACTACGTCATTTAGCATCCCTAAAACATATACAGAAATTTTACCCGTTGGAAGCTGACAATTTCAACGAAGATCTCTGTGAAGCTTTAATGGCCGCTAATATCCTATTAAAGAAATTTGACAATTTCACTTTCAAAATATTTCTTTCAACTATACTGGTCGAAATGTTCCTGATGAATCCACATTACGCAAATATTATGTTTCTAAGTGCTTCACGACAACAGTAGAAGGCATTAGAAGACATCTTTCAAATCAGTACCTATGGATAAGTGACGACGAAACTGTCGATATATTAGGACGCTGTGTGGTAAATGTTGTAGCTGGTATACTATATCCAACTATTCCATATAACACATATGTAATAGCATCTAAAATTATAAATACAGTTGATGCGGAAACAGTTGCTAAAAATATTGACGAGAATTTGCACAAAATGCTTCATTCGGAGAAGTACAGAACAAACATACTTTTATTTGTTAATGACAGTGCCGCATATATGTTAAAAACAGACAGACTATTAAAGTAAACATATCCTTATCTGCTGCACATTACTTGTGTAGCACATGCTCTTCACAGAATCTGTGAATATATCAGACAGAGGTATCCGGAAATTGATAGACTTGTATCCGCTTTTAAAAAAGTTTTCAGAAAAGCACCAACGAGAGTAGCTCTTTACAGGGAACAAACTTCCGTCTTTGTCACTGCCTCCGTCGCCAGTAATAATTAGATGGGGGACATGGTTGGAAGCTACTAGTTTTTATGCAGAGAATTTCGATAGTTTACAAAATTTCGTTAAATGACCATGCTCGAAGTATTTCTGAGCTCGAGGAACTAACACAAATCCCAAATTTAAAACATCAGTTGTTATTCCTTCAGGAACACTTTGGAAATTTGCCTAAACTAATCACATATTTTGAAAATCGATATCTCAAATTAAAAGATGGATTAACCGTATTAGATGTGGCTATTAATAATTTCAAAAGTATTCCAAGTGACTTCGGATGCGGCGTTCGGCAACAGTTTTTAATAGAAACCCAGATTTAATAACATTGCGGCAATTGTGTATGGGGACAATGACACATAATCTAACTGCTAAATACGCTGGAAATAAAAAAATACTACTACATATGGGAACGACAGAACGTTTGAACATTTAGAGTAGGAGAGTGTTGCACATTTGTCTACACTTAAGCAAACTATTTTATTGTTGCACCATTCATTAATTAATGTAAGATTTCATTGCAGCACTAAACAATTCGAAGGAGAAGATATTACATTAAACAATTTTAAGTCATCTGCATATGCGAGAACCTTACAATCAAGCAGCATCAAAAGATCGTTGATGTATACATTAAACAGTAGTGGGCCCAAATTAGATCCCTGCGGAACACCGCTGAAGGCTGTAAAAGTATTGGATACATATCCATTGTAGGTTACACAGAACAAGCGATTACGCAGATATGAGATTAAGAAAGCAAGAGTTCTTGTGAAAGCACCCAAAGATTGTAGTTTAGCAGAAAGTAGAGTGTGATCAATTGTGTTATAATAAATACCGTAAATTAATAATTAATAATTAATAACCCACGGTTAGTTCGATTGCATTGCAATTGTGTTTCTTTGAAGATATCATGGTGGGATATCGTGAATAAAAACACCTCCATTGGTCATGTACAATAATTTGTGATATAATAGCAACATCAAAATTTATCAACTCTACATTTAAGAATAATAATGAATCAGATTATGGTATTCTTGTGTTCTGAACGTTCTTTCATCGACATCGAAGCAACGTACAGAAATAACACAGTAAATTTTACATGAATTGGGTAATTTGATTACTGTGTTACAATATTTGAATTTCTCATAATAAAGAGGCATCTACTACACCTGTTAGAAGAGACGCATACAAATCTTTTTGCCATGACCTGCTATTTTTTTTTTGATATATGTGTAATACAAAATATATATGTTTATAGAAAGTTGAGGAATTTTGACATGTCCACCACAGAATCCACAGATGATATGATATAATAATATGCTGAGATTGGGTATTTTAAGAAGGGACTGGAATTTATACCATGATGCACCGCTGATTGTGAAAATAACTTGGAAGGATGAACACATTATTTATAAGATAGTGAAGTGTTTGCTTTTAACTTTTACTTTGCTAAATACGTATTGTAATTTCTGTCACTAAATTGTATTGTAATCAAGCGCATATAGTATGAACTTTATATTAAAATTTACAATGAAATATATTTTGGTTTAAAATAAGTACAGTATAGATATAATATTCATTTTGAATTTTGCCAAGACAATGTGTGATAGATTTCTTTTGGAAATTTCCCAACATTGTTAAAGTAAATAGTGCAGTGTTATGAATGGCAAGGTATGCACAGCTTCAAATAATATTACTGTTTTTATGATATTGTTACATTCTATAAATCTTTTTTATCATTTTATAAATTTTTATGTTTCTATTAATTCATACAAATATTTATATTTTACAATAAAATAATTGTTGTAATTTCATGAAAGTATATACAAAATAAAACTCTTAACATAATAAAATAAAAATAAATTTTTTGCTTCGTAAGCAGAAATTGAACTTTGCTCATTGATTTAATTATTGAATGAATACACAACAATAACATACCTTTTTTTACAAGAAATAATATAATTTATTTGCAAAGTGTAATTTCTAGTCATCTTAGTTTATCAGATATAAACATCAGGAAAAATGGATTGATTACGACTGTGCTATTACGAGGTAGGCGCCATAAATTCTCGGCATGATATACAAAAAAGAAACTTGGAAAAATATAAGAATTTTTATTTTTCAATGTAATCTCCCCTAACTTCTATACATTTATTACAACGACTAATTAATAATTCGATACCTTTGTAAAAATAATTTGAAGTCTTTCCGTTAAAGTGTTCTATAACAGCTGCTTGCAACTCACTGTCGTCCTTAAAACTACGTCCCCTAAGGTCTTTTTTTTTAAATTAGAAAACAAACAAAAATCACAAGGAGCCATATCCGGACTATACGGTGGATGTTCCAATTCTTGAAAGCCGCATTCGCGGATAGCAGCTTGTGAAATGGCGGCAGTATGGACTGGAGCATTGTACCGTGCAATAATCGCACACCTTTTGTCAATTTTCCACGACGTTTTGCATGAATACTGTCCCTTAATTTATGCGATAATGACGCATAATACGTGCCGCTCACACTTGTTTTGCGCAATTTAAAGTCAATTAGCAAAATGCCTTCATTCCCAGAATATTGTGGCTATCACCTTTTTCGTTGATTGAACGACTTTTGCCTTTCTGGGACGAGGTTCATCTAGTCGCCGCCATTCCATGGACTCTCTTTTCGATAGAGGATCTTAAAACAGAACCATTGTTTCATCCCCTGTGACAATGGACTTCAAAATCGGTTTTGGATCGTCTCCACACATGTTTAAAAACAACTGCGCACATTCGTCTCGACGTTCACCTTGGAGAGCAGAAAGAAGTCTCCGTACCCATCTAGCACTAATTTTATTCACACCCAAATGGTCATGGAGATTCGGCGAACACTTGTTTCGGAAATGCTTGTTATCACTGCTAATTCCTTCACTTTGAAACCGCGATTTTCAAGCACTAAATGTTCAATAATTGAAAGTGATTGAGGCGTTATCACTTCAATTGGTCGATCCGACCGTTCAGCATCTTCCAGGAATCCTTGTCCCAAACGAAAACATTTTGCCCACTTTTTTACAGTTGAATACGAAGGCGATGAATTGCCGTAAACGCCGTCTAAACGTTGTTTAATGTGATAAGGTATATGCCCTTTTTTTGTTAAAAATTTAATGACCGCGCAGTATTCAATTTTCGTTACTTCAGACATTTTCGTGCGCTAGTCACGTTGGTTGGGTGGTTACTAAAAACTACTAGGCTTCGATCCGTCATATTTATAGTGTACACCTCGCGTATGTGCATGCATGACGTGACGGAGTTTGAACACGTTTGAACCTGTATAAGCCTGTCAGGTCGAGAATTTATGGCGTCTACCTCGTACATACACTAAAAAAGTGTATCAGTGTAATTGTTTGTTTGTGTTTTTTGCTAGCATATTGCCGTAAATAATACTTTAAAAGGTATTTATTTTCATGAATGGCTTAACTATTCTAAATTTAAAAAAAAGTAACTATAATAAAAGTTATAAGACTATTAAATATATTCAATCACAAAATTGTAACGCTAATTAAATCCACCACTTTTGCTAAAACATTCATGTTTCAATGTATATCTCGACATAGAATTAAACACAAGAAGACGACAAGAATTTTAGAAGCTTTCTACATTTTTGATTATACAATATTATATTGAATAATGTGCGTAGACAAATATAAAATAGATGCTATTTTAGTCTTACATAGAGCCAAACTATTAAACACCATATTCATATTTCATATTTCTAGTTTCCTAAATTGTTTTATTTTGTATCTACATTCACAATTATGCTGATGTTACCACGATGGCGATTAAATCAATCTGCAGATGACAACGGCGTAATTAAAGAAAATCGGGTAATTTTTTTAAATATTGTGAAGTAATTTTTTGTATATAGGCTGAACCAATCGAGACAACTATACAGGCTGTGATAGTTATCTTACTTCCTATTAGTTTAATTAAAAAATATTTGAAGTAGAAAAGAAGAATAATTAGGAGGGGCGTTTACTAACAAATAGAACCTTATGCAACTTATATTACTCGTGGGACGGGTAGACGCAAGGGGGTGTGAGTAGGTGGAGGTAGACAATATTCGGTCCTGTCACAGCGCTTAGGTTTTATTCACAGATTCTGTCATAGGTGAAGGAATACTATAGATGGGAAACATAATGTATAAAGAAAGAGTACTTACGGAACTATCGATGTCCTTGATATTTTATAATAAGCCAATTTTCGCTTGCCCATAACTTATATTATTAAACACTCGAATATTTTAGGTATATATGACATTTCTTTTTAATTACAAACTGTTACTCTGACTGAAATAGCCGACCGATTTCGATAGATTTTCGTCTTCGCTAGGGCCGATAGAGATACCGTAAAGTGGGGATAGGCGACCAAATAGCTTGGCAAAACCTCGTGTGAAATGTGTGTGACAATGTTTACTATTTAATGTTTTTTATCTTCAAAAATAATTACAGAAAGTGTTTTTTTTATATCGTTCATCAAATGTGCAGCTGGCGCGTGGAGGTTGTTTTTTTTCTATTGTGTATCAGCCTTATGGCTGCCATACACGTTACGGTCCACCGGAGAGGTCTACCTGTGCAGGTACGCCCGCGCAGGTAGACCTGAGATGAACCTGAGCGTGTGTGGGACATTTTTTGAACCTGCGCAGGCGACCGGTGAAAGAATCGAAAATCAATTCTTTCACCGGTCGCCTGTGCAGGTTCAAAAAATGTCCCACACACGCTCAGGTTCATCTCAGGTCTACCTGCGCAGGCGTACCTGCACAGGTAGACCTCTCCGGTGGACCGTAACGTGTATGGCAGCCATTAGTTAGTAGACATTAATTAAATTCATGCATCTTTGTCGTTATTTCTAAGACACATAACTTTTTTAAGAAAATAAATTAGTACAAAAACTGACCTTGACATTATAAATTGATGCCTTTTGCAGCACTAACCGAAATTTGAGATTCTAAAATTACAAAATAAATTCAAAAAACGCGAAACGGCGATGCCTTAGTTTTCGATAGGTAAACGCTCCTCTTAATAGTACCTATTATACGTTATAATAATTTGTATTAACAGATTCATATTATATTTGTGTAATAGTGTGTATTACATTCTTTGATGTCACTATACGTAATACAAATGTTAATACCTACTATTATATTTCTAATAACCTTTATTACACAGTTTTCTCTGTATAGCAAAATTATATTATAAATAAATATAATACAACCTGACATATTTAAAACATACCTGAATATATTCGATTTTGTATATAAAGCATTATGTGTTTTCTATACTTCGAAATGAAACAAACAGCATTTATATTCAGTAATATAATTTCACATATACCAATAAGCAGTAACAGTATGTACTAAGTTCACAAGTTTTTCTTTAAGATGAAATGAAACAATCGGTATTTACATTTAATAATATTATTTCACATATTCCAATAAGCAGGTATAAATCAGTGTAGAAGTTGTGATTTTACAAGTTTACAATCCACTGGAATCAACCATCATATTGTTTGTTTATGTCTTCACTATATTAATAAAGTTATAAACCTTTCACCTTGTATTGAGGTAATTTTTTATTTTAAATGAGATTGAATGTTTACACAACATTCATACTTAATGGGTAATTTTACGTATATAGTATTGTCTTAAAACAAAGCCTAGAATTGTTCCTAAATCAATCAATAAACACTTCGGCATTCAACTAAATCGTTCAGACACTAACTAGCTGTGAATAATTCCAGTCTGTTTCTGAATTAGTCATCTATATATCTATACATACCTATAACTCAACATTGTTCTGGCTTTTTTAACATTGGTTTTCCAGCAAAATATTACTCTATGATTAAGATTAATATGAATTTTATTTAATCGTTGCAGTAGTACAAATTCTACTAGAGGCCACGACTAGTAGCTTTTTGTATACTTTAAGTTCCCATTACAATATAATATTTCCTATTTTTCGAGGAGTAAATACAAGAGATTTGCATTTTCAGAAAATGCCATTGTATAACTTGGTCAAGCCATATACAAGCATCAACATAAGATATATCAAACCATTATTTCGCCTGTCCATGATATTTTGCATAATACCACCATATGATTTTGGAGATTATAAATTCAACATAAGTTTAACTTACAAGATATACAGGCAGGTGATAATAACATGTTTAGTATGTGGATTCGTTTTTTGCTTTTATAGTAAAGTAAATCATACTTTCTATTTATTGCAAAATAATGTAATTGCCGTAAACGTCTTAACTTATACAACCTTCTTTTTGATTGACATGATAGCGATAATATCAACAAATTTTAACAATTTTGACAGTTTAAAATTTTTTTTGGAAGAATTGGTGGCAATAGATAAACAATTACTTACTTATCGTGCGAACAAAATGACGAAACACCGAAATTTTCTGCATTTAGAAATGGTTGTTAGTTATTGCCTTACAGTTGTGGTGATAATATTTGACGATGTATTGTGGTATATGGTTTCTGGTAATAAGGTTCATTTCTTCATGCTGTACAAGAACATGCAGAAGTGCCCAGCGATTATAGTAGCACAAGTAATATTCAATTTAATAAAGTGTTTGCGACATCGTTATAAGATAGCCAACGATATATTAATCGATATTTTTAGAAACAGAATTACGTCAAAAATTATCTTCAGAACACAAAAAGAAATTTACACCATCAGAAGTTTTATTCGAATATTTATAAGGCTGAATAAATTGGTGGAATGTCTCAATCGAATCTATGGTTGGACCTTTCTATGCCTTTATGTTAATATCACAGCTAATTTGTTAGTATGTTTCAATTTTATGATTGAGTTAACATCGGAAAGTAATATATTGAAGGAAACGTTTGAAATGCAATTCATATTATTGCAGTGTATGTGGGCACTGATGCCACTGGTAAGTACCAAATTGTCTAATTCAATTTTCTTTCACAATACTTGTTTTAAACTAGTGATATTTTTGTCTTTACCTCAGACCTAAAAAACATTTGCTTGATTTAGACTTGCCGCTATTAATCTTCTGCATATTTGATTTTGCTTCTTTATGTTTTGAGTAGTCCACTGTTTCTATTTTGGTTTAATCTATGACTTGACTTTTTATATTTTGTTGTCATATTTGGCTTGGGGTTCTTTTTGATTTCCTTTTGCTTCTCTTTCTGATCCATATATTTTTCTTTAGATACAAGCTCATTTCAATTTTCTGCGTTATTTTCAACTGAATTCGATTTTAAAAGTTCGAGGAATGGGAAAATAATAGAAAATAAAAATACAAAATTATTTTTCTCTTTCATATATTTACTTGCAACCCTATAAATTTTTCACATCTTTCATTTAGCATGTGTGATAAAACAAAACAAAAAAATGTTTTATCTCTGTCAAAAAATACGCCGAAACTGCGCTTTTTGCTTCTTCATTGCTCGGAAATTGATACCCATATTATTAATATTATATATTATAAAAAGAGTTTTAGAATATATAAACGCGCACGGACCTCCTTTGTTAATCGCGTGCGATAAACACGTCTAACCGAACGGGCAAAATCGACAAAAAGTGACGCCGTGGGGCGGACAACTCGTCTCTGGATAAGTGAAATTAAAAGCTGTCCTTTGGCGTGAGCGTACGGGCGACTTTAAAGGGTTCTTCGATGGAGAGATTTTCCTTCTTAGTGGAGCGTGTGTAAAGATATTGGCCATTAAAGGGACCGTGCACACGATCGTGTAACAGAAAAATGGCTTACGTTATGACCAATTCCCACGACAACCGATAAAAATCGTAAAAATGTCAGGTATGACAGGCACACGGAAGAATTGTAAAAGTTTCACTTTGACGAAGAAATTTCAGGCCGTCGAGGTTTAGAGTGCCGATAGAGGGTTGGAAACCAAAAGAGTGGACTTTTCCGCGACGATTGAGTGCACTGTCCACGTGCCAAGTCCTTCGTTGTCGAAGGTACGACTCTTTTAAAGTCTTTCTGCAGGGGAATGTGGTTAAAAAATCTCGCGATGACGAGTTTGCGTGTCATTAATTCAAACGAACGTAGGATTTTGACAGCTGCTGCTTGAGTTTGATGTTTCGAAATTTTCTTATAACGATGGACAGTGCTAATTTACAAAAAAATGCGCGCACGTATCAAGATTCATAATTATCAGGACGATGTGCGCAAAGAATTGACATTTAGAAGACAGACGGGCAACACTAACCCTTTATTAAAAACTGAAAATATCAGGCAAATATATAGATCTAGAAAATCTATTTTTTGCTTAAAACTATACGCAAAAAAGTCAGGCAACTACCAATTTCCGACAACGAACAACTTGAAGCAATACTAAATAAAGAACCATCTTAGTTTTGCCTTTCGAGCCTGCCAAATTAAGTTAGATGCACACGAATTATACAACACCTAAATGTCAACATAATGTTGGAAATATATCAGTGTTCAATATATAACTATATAAATGTAAGCCATTTTACGAATGGGATCATTTAATAACATTTCTCATCGATACATATATTAAACGGCTTGGATATATGTCTATCATCTTTCTACATACCAATAATAGGGTGAGGTTTCTTTATTTGTCAGATGTGTCCGAAACACTTCGAAATAAAATAAATACATCAAATAAAATTCCCACAAGCATTTATGTAATTTCGTTTACCAATTTTTCCACTTATAAAAGCAAACATTTAAAGTATGCGACTGCTGGTTGGCGCCAACTAATCAGAAAAACATTTTCGGTTAAATGGTACTATACAGTGTTTAGCATCAACCGTGTAGGAGCCAGCAAGATTTTCTATTGCGTTTCAGAAAGTATATTATTAAAGTGTAATATGAAAATTAATTAATTATCTCAGTAAGTTTAAAACAGGTTTTCTTAAAGTTCATCATGTTATGTTGTTAATTTCATACGACAATTGGAACGACAATTTTATTAAGCACTGTCACTCTGACATTTCGTTCTTGCAAGTTTATTTTTGAACGAATACACTTCAGTGAACTACCGTCATGATGACAGGTGGAACGACAATTTTCGGTAAACATCTTGATGTCAGCAGTCTGACTTTTCAGTGTCATATAAGTGTTTTATAGGAAATTGTTCAAGCTCGGAGAGATTGAAAATCCAACTAGTTTTATTTTAAAGACTAAATAATTTCGTAGAATAACATATAGCACTATTGACAAATCCATATGATTTTTAGGAAGTACCAACCTTCAAAGTATACGTGTCAAAATTTCATGACAATCTGACGTTTAGTTCACAAGTTACAGTGATTTTAGTGACGCTACTTTCGTAATTTTCAAAACAATAGAAAAATCCGAATTCCGTGTGTTAATAAAGCATTGCTTTTTGATGGAAAAAAATACCGTTTAAGCAAAACAATGGCTTGATAAGTATTACCCGGATTCTGCTTCATCGAAATTAATGGTAGAGAAGTGGTTTGCTGATTTTAAACGCATCCGTTCAAGCACCCATGATGATGAACGCTCTGATCGCCTAAATTCGGTTGTTGTTTGCAGAAAATATAAAAGCCTCCAAAAAATTGTTTTGGCCGATCGTAAAGTGAAGTAGCGTACGATAGCTGACACCTTAAAAATATCAGAAGGCGATGTAGCCATGAACATTTGTCCATGAGAAACTTCTGTTCGAAGTGTTCGTTTGGTCACTGTCGATCAAAAACAAAAACGCTTCGACATTTCAGAGCGCTGCTTGGAGCTGTCTCAGCGCAATAAAAAAAGTGCGGTATGTGACAATGAATTAAACTTGGATGCATCACTACATTCCAGAGTCAAAACAGCAGTTAGCTGAGTGGACAGCAAAAGGTGAAGACCATTCAAAGCAACCTAAAACACAAACGTCTGCTGGTAAGGTTTTGGCCTCCGATTTTTTGAAATGCGCACGGTATTTTATTCATCGATTACCCTTTCAAAGTGCAATTCCACGAATTGCAGTTTGAGTAGCTTCCCCGTCCGTCTTATTCTCCGGATCTGGACTACGATTTATCTGCAAACTTAAAAAGAATGCCACAGGGAAATAGATTTGGTTCCAATGAAGAAGTATTGCCGAAACTGAAGAGTATTTTGATCCAAATATCAATCGTTCTTCAAAAAAGGCATCAAAATCTTAGAGAAGCGTTGGAATGGATGTATCACTCTTGAAAGAGAGTATGTTGATGAATAAATGAATTGAATTTATTAAGTCTGAATATATGTATAATCACTAGGAGTCAGGTCTGGAGATTTGCCCATTTTATGCAGGGCAGCCAGCGCAACACGACTCTTGTGGACGCATTGAGCATTGTCGTGCAGGAGCAGGGACCTTTCGGTGATTACCCCTCCTCTTTTCTTTAATGACTCTTTCTAGCACTCCAGAAGTTAAGCCTATTTTTCTCCAGTTATCTTTGTAATCAATCAAAAGGACTTCCCCGAGTCCTAAAAAGTAGCAGCCATAAATTTTCCTGCAATAATATTAATTGTACAAAGCCTGTCAGGATTGTATGTTTTGTTTAGTTAAAGATTGAAATGATATCACATTCAGTTCAGTTTTGACTCAACTCTCTCGAGTGAACTCTAAAATCTTCTTCATCCTAACCTACCTACCATATGTTTCCAATTGATTAAAATAAATTATAAGTTTTATTGGCCTAATCTATTGTTACATTCTTACAGGTTATTTTTCTATAACAGTCTGAAATATCTGCAGTTGCCTAATATTTTCACTTATTTACCTTCTTCACCTATAATTTCTGATCCAGCCTTCAAATATGGTGAACTGGCCAAAGTAGATTTCTTACCTTTTTCCTTTAGTGTTCTTAAATAAAGATCATTTTTTTTAAATCATCTATATTATCTTCGAACAAAAATTGACATTTCAAGAGAATTAAAAACATTTGATAGGTACTCTTAAATAAATATCATTTTTTCTATACTAACCACTACCATTGGAAAATGGTTAATATTGATTTATCTTTTGGTTATATAGTTTACAATAGTCTTATCTGTTGGTGTCATTAAATATATCTTTCACAACAGTATGAAGCCTTTCAATGGTATTATATCTCTTTTCCCTTTCTTGACTAATAGTGTTAATCAATAGCTCAAATCTATTTCTTAGCCTTGTCTACTTAATTAATATTTTTAGCATTTTTTCCAAATATTCTTAATCACTGATCAAGTTTGTTAAATCAAGGGCTTACTCAATACTTGTATACAAAACTTTAACACTTACAAGAGATCGTAAGTGTTGGGATCGTACCTTTCAACAAATTGCTTTTTTCCTATATCGAACAAAACCTTGGGGATATGGCTAAAATATTTAGATCATTATTTTTCTTGTTCTTTTATTTTGTATGCATGAACACTTTCATTTCGGTTTTGCACAAATTAAAACTGCTTTTTTCATGAGTGAAACTATGTGGTATTATTCTTCTTTCCACTAACTGTTTTGCAAATTATCATTGAATGTTTACTACTATAATATTCAAATATTCAGAAATATTTAAGTCAAAATATAATTTTAGGGTTTGGGTATATTTTTGGCCAGCATTGCGAACTCGACCATCTATGAGGCTAAAAACACAGCTAGCATCAGCTACAGATTACTGCAATCCATTTCACTATCCACCACTGACAATCAAGAGAAAGGATTGCGTGAAGACCTTCTGTTACTGTCAGAACAAACGGCCATGTGTACACCATATTTTACTGCTGCTGGCTTCTTCAAAGTTGATTATACGATGCTGTTTTCATTATTGAGCTCAATAGCATCCTATCTCGTAGTTCTTATACAATTTAATTAAATTTGCGCTTTTTGGAAGGTGAATTATTTGTGGCATACGTGTTTCATTCTTGTCTTGTTTGTAAGATTTTTCGTTTGATATATTATTTGTATTAATATAAGTATGTTTGTGTCACTATATTCGTTATACAGATTATGTTTGAAATATCCTAGTTAGCTGTAATGGATAGTCAACACAAAAAAGAAAAATGTATTAGTAGTAAATAGCAAACACAAATAAAGTAAAACGAATATTCTTAAAGTTCTTTATTAACGTATTTACAAAGTATATGGTATGAAGTAATAGAGTTACACGATGGAAATTATGACTTATAGGCTTGAAGCGTAAATGACGCGCTAGGAGTGTGAGTAAGAGTGAGAGGGAACGATACAGGTACTGGCTGGTGTGTTGTTGGGTTACAAAAAGGGTAATATTAGTTTTTATTAAAAGGAATGAATGAATATCAGCACGCAAATTGTAGAATTGAAAAAGAAAAGTAGAATGGATGGTTATATTTCACTGTGCAGTTTAGGTCTTGTTGGCTTCCATTAAATCTATACTAAAAAATGAGGTGTGGCCACCACACGACTTTCTTATATTTTATATATATATATATATATATATATATATATATATATATGTATATATACAGTTTTCTGGTGTCACATATTTTGTCAGCTTGATTATTTTTATGAAGCACTTGCATACGGTGCATAATTTCGTTTATCTGAAGCTGTACGTGATAATATTTTTCATTTCTTTTAATTAAAAAAATGAGGTGTGGCCACCACACGACTTTCTTATGCGTATGAGCGTTTCAAACTAGGTATACAATTTTAAGAATTTTTTACAAAAGAATTATTCAAAATCCTCTTGTAAGCACTTCTGTTCTCTTAATAAATCGCTATAGCATACATACTTTGCTAGATATTCGAAAAAAAGTGCTACTCCCTAAAAGTAAAAGTGTTACTACCGGTCCGAATTTTAAAATTTCATATATACAAAAAATATTGCAAATCTAGCACTAAATACTTTTGTTCTCTTGATAAATATATATAGGATGCATAACTTTGACATATTTGCAAAAAATCGCTATTCGATAAGAGTAAAAGTGGTACTTCCGGTCTGAATTTTGAAATTTTTTTATACAAAAGATATTGAAAATTATGTTCTAAATACTTTTATATCCGTAACGTACCTGTCTAAAAAGCATGATTTGTGAATATTCGCAAAAAACTGATTTTCGATAAGAGTAAAAGACCTACTTCCGGTAGGAATTTCGAAAAACTTTTTAAATAAAATTGTTCTCAATTTTAATTCTAAGTACATACGAGTTCTATATAAATTTGTTTAAACTTAGTAGTTGACGAAATATTGGCAAAATTCGATTTTTTCACTGAAGTAAACTGATACTTCCGGTCTACCGATTTTACTGAAAAACTAATCAGATCTCAAGAGGGAGATTATACACGTAAATACAAAATTTGGAATTGATATTTACAGCGGTTTAACCGCTATCGTGGTCCCACACAGACACACAGACACACAGAATAGTTATTTACAAACCAAGTGCGGGAATACATATTTCGCGAATGAGTGGCCATTTTTAAAGCGCGAGCCGAAAGGCGAGCGCTTTATGGACACGAATTCGCGAAATGTTTCACGCACGAAGTTTGTACAACATTTTTTGTACGAATACTTTAATAATACCTACTGTTAAATACGTTATCATTTATAACACACTACAAATTTGTTCATATTAATTCAAAAATTACGAGTTGGCAGTACTTATTATTTGAATTGACATATGTTGACATTTAATTTTTACTTCCCGCACGAGTGCGGGAAATAGAATTTCGCGCACCCATATGAATGCGTAAAACTGTATGTTATGTTATATGAGTACAAAAAGACATTTTTTAAAACCCACTTTTTCGGTATCAGGGGACAGAACGTGGAAATATGCAAAAATCCCGAGGTCGAAAATTTTCATCATCACAATAATTCCTTATACTACGTCTAAGAAAGTAAAATCACGAATTTTCTTATATTTTTAAGAAGAAAGCTAACGCTTGAATATTTTGGTACTATTAATAAATTTGTGTAGAACGTATAATTTGAGATTTTTTATTTTGATATGAGTAAAACTACAGTTTCGGTACAGGTGATGAAAAGATCGTATACAAGAGTTCAATTAAATTGAATATATATTTATATGCTGAAAAAAATGTAGCAAGCATAATTTGTGAGATACGTTTAGTACTTAAATAATATAAAGACTAATTTTCATCAAACATTTTATTTTGCAGTAAGTACTCAAAAAATACAAATATAAATAAACAAATATTATTTATGAACAATAAATTTACTTATTCACAGCACAAAATCTAAAAAAAATCATTCTAACATCCGGCTGATTGTACTTCTCATTCTCAATGTTGCTCTGTTACGTATATTGGATTGCTCTTATACATAGTACCTACTTCCAGTGTTATTTAAGATATTTTCATACATGGTAATCAATAAAGTGTCCGATTGTTAATATTATTCGTTATTATTAATTAAAATATTTAATCAAATTCTGAGAAAAAAGTATTTACTATTTTAACTTTTAAAAACACTGTGAACTTTATATAGTATCTATTTATACGAGAATATGTAATACCATATTTAAGCACGTTAACGTATATTTCAACAACACCTTCAAGTTAATGTCAATAGATACCAGTTATATATTAAGTTTAATCCAGGGGTTCTCAACCTTTTAGTATATGCGACCCAATTTTCAATCAAAATTCTCATTGCCCCCCCCCTATACAATAATTTTCATTGAAATTGTGGAAAGAACGGTAAAGTGTTTCATATGTGAGGAAAAGAGACATGGTAAATGCGCGAACGTAAGCGACGAAACGGTTAAAACATTAAGTGAAACCGATATAATTACATGTGTGCGAAATTTGTTGTAAACTAAAAGTTGGCCAAAGAATGAATGAAATAGATAAAATACTTAATGATTGCCTTCAAACAATATCAGATCAAAACATATTGATTCATGAAATTTTAACAGTGACAATGCAACAAGTAATAATGACAAAATTATTATAAATCCAGAAATTCAAACACAGAAAAGCCAGGAAACAAACACAGATTTGAAAAACAAAATTAACCTACTCAATTGTCTGTAAGTGTAGAAACAATTAAACATATAAGCAAATGTGGTATTTTGGTTAGTTGTTTTGATACTACTTCCAAAGAAAAATTGAAAAATCAAATGATTTGGGAAATAAATATGATGTGATAGATCCTAAGCTTAAAGATCCACAGATTATTATTATAGGAGTGGAAAAGCCAGAGGATATTATGTGTGCAATTGTTAATTAGAGAAGTGACACCGGTAGACGCCTGGCGGGAATAACTGATCGAGTGGTAACTGATCAATTATCGACCGCCGAGAGTAGAACATTATTAAAGCACTAATATCGCTATTAAAAATAGGGGTTGGTGGTGGAATGGTGAAAATTTAGGGTTGTATGTATTTTTTAATGCCGAATCATAAAAAAAATAAAATACAAAATTTTGTCCAAAAAACAAAAGAAAATGTTTGGGGTGGACCACCCTTATCACTTAGGCGTATGAAAAATAGTTTACGACCTATTTTCAGACCTGCTGAATATACACACAAAATTTCATAAGAATCGGTCAAGCCGTTTCGGAGAAGTTTTGTGACACGAGAATTTTATATATTAGATATTCCTAAAATTAAGAATCGTTTCTGCCGTTGGTAAAGACATGGGCGCAGTACATTCAGCGTTACTATTTTATTTCGAGGCAAGATGGTTATTTGCGAGTATGTATCGGTTGTCGCGTCGCTGGCATTGGAAAGGAAAGTAGGGGTACCACGTTGCCACGTATTGTATGGATTGATCGCCTATGGCTAATGAAAATTGACACATGCGGTAGACCTCAGCTAAATAAAGAAAAAGAGCTTAGAACGTCAATTGCTATTATTAAATCTTCTTTTTAATGTAATTCTTAATCTTGTTTTTAATTTAATATTGATAAGCTAATTATTAAATACATTGTACTAAATCCTGTACTGATACAATCCTATTTATAAGTGTACCGCGAGATCAATAATTATATTGATTAAGGTTGCCATGGAATGTAAAATGTATGTCTTAAGTTAGATCAATAGGTGTCATACTGACATTTGACTGAGATGAAATTTGTAAATATATAGTGACAGTATGACACTTAATGATATAACTTAAGACAGACGTTTTATATTCCATCGCAAACCTTTATCAATATAATTTTTGATCTCGCGGTATTATATGTGTAAACGTGTAATTTATTTTTTGTTGTCAGAATGTATTTTATTGCTTTTTTTCAGGAAATTAAATAAATTTTTCAATATCATTTTTTCTCGATATATTCGCGCTCCTCATTTTGTTTTACCACGCTTCCCCCCCCCCCCCCCCCAGGAGGATGCGCCCACAGGTTAAGAATCGCTGGGTTAATTAAATAATGTACTCAACATTGAAGAAATGGTTATGATCATTAAAAGAATGCAATACGTCGAATTGCATTTAAGATTCCTTTCCTTTTATTAACGTCATAGCGCAATACTATGATAGCTTTTAATAACGACTTGTAATTCAGTTTTACCTAAACCATTTACATGGAAAATTGTTTATTGATCGTTAACAAGAAAGCTTCACATTCTTGTCAACTCATGTGAAACACTACTACCACTAGAAACACTATAAGCAAGTGAACCACACGCGTTTTTGGGAAAGATCCGTATTTTTACTTGTATCTAATAAAATTTTAAAATCCGATAAATTCGACAAGCTCAATTGAATTGAATAAGTACAACCAAATAGGATGTTATGGAACTTAGCAAGGTAAAGAGCATAGTATAATCAATATTGAAAAAACCGGCGGCCGAAAAATTAGGTGTTCTAATTGACATTTGTTCAGAAAGCAACATCAAATCTTCTCTCATTTCTTGTTGGATTGGATTTATTGTGTCAAAAGGTATGCGCAGCAAGAGTTTGTAGCTGACGTGTGAAGTATTCTGGATTTCGCTCACAGTAGAATGGGCTAGACTGGCTAATATTATGCCCAATACCTGAAATAATAAGTAGTTTAGAATTATATAATTTATAAATAACATCACTACTGCAAAATTTTTTCAAATGATTTTGATACAACGAAATTGATCTCTCAGAGACAAATATCTCAAAATTTAGTTAATATTATCTTACTAATACTACCTTTTCAATCATAGCTTAAATAAATTTGAATATAGATGCGATTTCTAAAGACAATATTTACGATTTTCTATAGACATTTAATACTCCTGGCGTGCTCCCTATTTTAAATATTGACGATTATCGCATTAGAGGTTGAAATTTAAAAAAAAAATACGAAAACTTAAAAATAAGTAACTCTAAAATAAAAAATACATCAGGGGAATATAAAAACAAAGCACATAGAAAATTATAAAAATATGAAAAGCAAAAAGAAATATAAACCCTTGAAAAGAGATGTCATTAGGCTGTCCACTTATTGCGAGGGTCCAAAATTACGTAAAACAGAGAAAATATAAAGAGACAAAAAGTTAATTGCGGCTTGCGCTACAATTTATAAAAATATGTTCAAATATTTTTAGTGTCCTGGAAACATTAAACAACTTTTGAAAGAATTCTAAACATGAAATATTGCTGAAAATGTGTAGAAGATTTAATTTTCATAATGCTATTTGTTAATGAAGCATTGACATTTCTTTAAAACTAAAACGTTAGGAAATGTACTTTAAAATTAGTGGATCAATTTGAATATATTCTCATACAAAATAAATTTTAACTAATATAAGAAATCCGATTTTGTAATAATATGTAACGTTGTATATAGGTGTTTTAAAATGAGATGCATTTGTGTTCGTTTTCGGTGTTATTGTATTTTTACATTAAAGAATTACAAGTGAAGAAAATGTTCAAAATGTTATCCTCTATTACGAAACAGGATTTACATCTTCCTTCAAATAAAGCGGGCTTTCTCGAATTATTTGAAATCAGTGTTTAATTCGTTAGCGTAACTGTGGAAGATCGTTTACTAGGATTTCTTACATTAACTTTTCTAACTAACCCCAGATACTGAAGAACAACTGATTGAAATCCGGAGACCATCAGGGCCATGCAATGGGGACCCCACTGCATTGCCCTGAAGGTCTATCCATCTCCCATTTAGTTTATTGTTAAGATGCCTCCTAACAGCACGAGCAAGACTTTATCTCAGATTTAAAGGTAAATCTTCCAAAACTCCTGTGTCGGCCACATGATTTCTTATACGTATTGCCGTGATCTCTTGCATATTAAAAATAATAATAATAGCATTTAGAATTAATTTAAAAATATAAAAGAAACAGTAAAAATCAGATTCTATTGTATTTAAAAATTCTCAACATAAGAGTATACTAAGTTGCATTCATTTAAGTATAGAAAACACAAACATAAAAATGAATTTATATTTACAATTTAAATATTAAACAGGTACAAAATAAAAGACGAAATAAATCTAAGCTATATATATTTCTTTTATAGAAAGGTAAAAAGAATTTAAACGCAGTAAAATTGTATGAAGAAGATAAAATACGTTATGCACCGGAGAAAAATATAATTGAATAAATTATGTGAACTTAAAAACGTGCATAAGGTAATAGAAATTCAATAAAAGAAATTAAAATAAATCATACTTAAAAAATAAAATTTACCTTCACTTATAACTATAGATAAAAAAGGATATAAAAATATCTTGACATGACACAGTCAGCAGTAGTGTTTTTTATATAAAGACAGCTGAACAAAAATAAAATACATTCATGAATTCGTGTGTGTAGCACTATGTTTCATTGACTGTAGAGCGAGATTTGTACGGTTTTAAGACCTACAAAAAGAAAATATGATGTAAACTTCGTTTGTAGTTTCTTACAGATAAATATATCACCATTAGAAACATCTTGGGTGGAAACAAGCGATGAAATAGCAGGCCAGATGGATCGTGGTAGTGCGAGTAATCTTGGAAGAAGAATACCTGTTATTTACAATATATCTCCAATTTTACCGAAAGCTGAAAATAAAAGAAAAATAAAGAATTGTCTTAGTGAAGGGAAAAAAGAAGTATGTGGCAAATAATGAAGAAGTAACAAATTCATAAACAAATATAAGGAAGAATTGTATTAATAAAAAAATATACCTACTTTGGAAGACACCAAATAATTTAAGTGAAAGACTTTTTAAATAAGCGAACAATTTCAATGTGTTGACGTTTTAGTAAATGAACTGTCAAAAATAATATATGTGCGTGTGTTAGTGTCAAGAAGGCAATTTGAAGGCAGAGATCTCACTGAAGACGCAAGGCGACAACCTAAATATTAATTCCAAGGATGGCGTAGGGAGCGGTACACGTGTCTTCCCGGGTATATAAATTGAAAACAAGAATGAACAAGATTATTAATTAGTTAGTTACTTGGAGAGAGATTAAATTCGACTTGAAAAAACATTAAATCGTAGGGTCAGATACACCACGATTATATTCGTTCATTATTTTTTTGTATTAGCATATTAATTTTATTTGTATTTAAATTTCATTCATAATAATAATTTTTCTTTTGTTAATAATTTTTGTATTTCAAAAATGGAGATGCCTATGGCAGAATTCGAAGAGTTTTTCAATGATACAAAGTAAGTTTTCGATACAAAGATTTATCGATGTTGCTATGCGTATATTGCAATATAACGTGCAAATGTATATTCAATATAACGTTGTGCAGCAGGGATAATAGATATTGTCCTGTAGTAATATGCATTAATTAGTTTTTTTTTAAAAACACAAATAGAATTATTAATGGTGTTGGGTGTTAAGAGGATATAACGTGCGAATGTATATTCTCTGACACTTTATTAAGCATCATTAATTCTCACAATAATTTTTTGATTTCAAATAAAAATTTAAAATAGATATTTCAAGAAGGGAAGTGTTTCTGGGTAGCGGACTTTGAGATGCTGGACGCAATGCGTGCAAATGATTGTTGCCAGTAATCAAATTCAAGCTTTTTCTCCGAACATTGACCATTGCGAAGTTCTAAGTTTATCAGAGCATTACGTGCGAATATAATGTTTCTGATGGAATAGAATAAGCATAAAATATCAATAGAATACTAACATTAATTGAATTTTCTTTGTTTTGAAACAGGATAATATTTTATTTTTGATTAAGCATTAAAAATTTATTCGTTCTATAAAGCATTACAACCGAGAACACGGTACAAATGTTTTCTTTTAATTACGTTTTCTTTTTATAAAATTTTAGTGAATATAGTATAGCGATGCTATCTATTCTAAAAATAATGTTGAATAAAATATACAATTATGTTTTATATGGTTTCTGAGTTTTATTTAAAATAAGCTATAACCTTATCCCTATACAAGAAAAATGATTGTTGCCAGTAATCAAATTCAAGCTTCTTCTCCGAACATTGACCATTGCGAAGTTCTAAGTTTATCAGAGCATTACGTGCGAATATAATGTTTCTGATGGAATAGAATAAGCATAAAATATCAATAGAATACTAACATTAATTGAATTTTCTTTGTTTTGAAACACGATAATATTTTATTTTTGATTAAGCATTAAAAATATATTCGTTCTATAAAGCATTACAACCGAGAACACGGTACAAATGTTTTCTTTTAATTATGTTTCCTTTTTATAAAATTTTGGTGAATATAGTATAGCGATGCTATCTATTCTAAAAATAATGTTGAATAAAATATACAATTATGTTTTATATGGTTTCTGATATTTATTTAAAATAAGCTATAACCTTATCCCTATACAAGAAAAACAAGAGATTTGACGAGAGAAGAGAAATTTAGATACACTGATAGAATTCACGTATACTTATAAAGTATGTGCTGTTAAGAAAATAAGTAAATATATACATATATAAGGTAATATAAATTATCATTATTTTTATTAATTATGTTGCTGGAACAGCACACAGCATAATCTATTTGGCAATGCCTAACGTATGGCAATACTATAATTATTTTATACCAAATAATTATGTTGCCACAGCAGTATGTGCGTTACAAATTTTATCAAAGTTGTTCTAAATTAAGTTTTAAATACTTATAAACGTGTGAGTAAATGTGTTACTTCAAACCCGAAATTGGAGATTTTTTTACAAAAATTATTCAAAATTATATTGTAAGTAGTTCTATGCTCTTAATAAATCTCTACAGAATGCATACTTTGCGAGATATTTGCAAAAAATCGTTATTCGATAAGAGCGAAAGTGTTACGTCCGCTCCGAATTTTGAAAATTTTTTTATAGGAAAACTATTGAAAATCAATCTTTGAGTACTTTTATACTCAAAATGTATTTGCCTGGAGAACATGACTTGCGAGACGTTCCCAAATAAAACTCATTTTAAATATGAGCGGTAGGAATTTCAAAAAACCCTTTTTAATACCATTTTCCTTGAATACACTTTTGAATACTTTTGAATTACTTATAAATTTTTTCAACTTAGTAGTTGAAGAAATATTGGTAAAAGTCTATTTTTTCACTGAAGTAAACTACTACTTTCGGTTTGCCGATTTTACTGAAAATCTAATCATATCTGAAGAGAGAGAATTTACTCGTAAATATAAAATATAGAAATCGTAGGTTCAGCCGCTATCGTGGTCACACACACACACAAATCTCTTCTTCTATATCAGTGGACTTCAAGACGTGGATATTTACAAAATCTCGAGTACTTCCTTATACTGCGTTTAAGAAAGTAAAATGGATAAGATGAAATATGCAGATTAAGGAAATAAGTAGAGAAGGAAGGGCAGAAGAAAGAAGAGCAATATAAATAGAAAAAGCGAGTGAAGAGTACGGTATGGAGCCATAAATGATAAAATATGTTGGAGAAAAAGCAGTATCATAGCATGTAATAGTTATTTACGAACCAAGTGCGGGAAGACTATTTTCCCGCATGAGCGCACTTTAAAAGCACGAGCGACAGTAAGCGAGTGCTTTTAATTGCGTGAATGCGTGGAAGATGTCTTCACGCAAGTGGTTTGTACAATATTTTTTGTACGAACATTAAATTAAAAAAATATTATTGATTAATGTCATTAGTATCATACCTAACCTAAGATAGATTACCTAATTAATTTAAGCATTTCATGTACGTAACTATTACTCACCTTTCCTAAAATTAAGCTATTATATTCTTACACATGGCAAACATGAGGTATTTATTCTTATATTTATAAATTTATAGTACATTTATAGCGCTTTTTGGGTTAATTACAAAATATTATGAACTGCCAATACGAATGTTGATGTGGTCAAATAGATGGCGCCACAAATTTATTGGAAGAATTTTTAATTATTACTACTATTTCCCCAACTTTTAGTGAAAAATATTCGAGGGAAGTAGTATTCTATTACTATCAAGTTAGATTTTTTTTTAAATGTCCCAAAGAGCAAGTGTTTTTTTCAATTTTTACAGTCACCTCGACCGGGAAGTACTTTTTCCTAGTCGTACTACACATGCGCCAAATGTCACTTTACAGACGTGAGTACAAAAAATATTTTAGAATGTTTGGGACAAGGAAGGAACTCCAACATACGAACAAAAAAAGAGAACTTGATAGTGTCCGAATATAAAAAGGGGTAGCATGGAAATTACGAGAATTACAGTTGAAAATGCTTATGTTTCATAATAAGGTTTATTGTCCAGTGGTAGACAAGGTATATCTATGTTTCCAAACATATACATGATTAACATATCATATAGGGAAAGTTATGAAAAAAAGAGATGCAAAAGATAAGGTCTCCAAAAGAAAAAGTTGATGCTTGAGATGAGACGAAAATATTGAAAGGTATGGGGATGAGTGGTGAAGGATCCAGGAAAATAATCCAAATACCTCAGTAGCACTTTGTTCTATAGATGAATAGCTTGTAAACCAGATTTGGAGGTTTCCTGTAAAAAATTTCTTATAATGTCATTTTGAAATGAAATGTCGGTAAATACAAATTCGTTTATTTATGTATATGTTACAGTGAAAGCAGGGAATCAGTGATTGTCAGCAGTTACTGGTCGAAGTTAGCTTTTACTGATTTACCTGTTTTTAGTCAGGAAAAGTTGTACAGTGAACATTTAAACTAACTTTTACTAGTGAATGCTAGCTTCTCACAAGCAGCGAATGTCTGATATTCTCTTCACTACGATAACGCGCATGCCCAATAGACACGTTGAGTAGTTCAATCGCACTGTAGAACCGTCGTACAGTTTCGCATTTTGAAACTTTTGTGCCGGTTTATTTTAGTTTGAATCATGGAAGGAAAGTTTCTAGAGAAACTTAAAAAGGACAGACTGGATCAAAAGTACAATAGTTTTGGTTTCTAAACTAAATATAATGACATCATTGAGAAGGTGAAGTGCGCCAAACAAAGATTAGTTAAACAGCCAACTGATTATAAACTTTTGAAGCGGTTTGACCTAAATTGGATAGTTAAATTGATAGTCCCTGTAAGAGAGAATTCGGGAATAATTATTTCGTTCACGACGATGAATTATTTGGAATTTTAAGTTCTGTTCATGTGTCCATTGGCCATGGAGGACGAGATCGGATGATAAAGGAGTTGAAAAGGAAGTACAAAAATATTAGATATAAGGACGTAAAAATTTTTTTATCACTTTGTGAACTTTGTTTGCAAAAACAAAAAAGAGAAAGTCAGGGAATTGTGGTTAAGCCCATGTTATTTAAAGACCCCAGTTCTCGATGCCAAGTCGATCTAATTAATTGCCAATCAAATGAAGACAATGGCTATAAATTCATGTGTAAAAGTTATTTACTACCTTGAAAGTATTCTTGCTGCACATTTACTGGTGGCAATCAGTGAATGTACTTTTACTTGTGATTGTGAGCCTTTACTAGTAAATGCTGTTGTATAATCACATTTACTAGTACAAAAAGTGTAAGCAAGCTTTTACTAGTGATTGCTGGCATTTCCTGAATTTCCTGCTTTCACTGTAACATATATAATAAATGAAATTTTCTATATTAATACATAATAAAAATGAGACAATGTTTATATTCCAAATGGGTAGTGTTCATCGGCAATTAAAATTACGTTCTTTGACTTCTCTTTAAAATCGAGTCTTTCAAAAATTCTGATATGCAAAACATTAACATCGCTTTTACCTATCATACTATCTTACAAATCAGCAATGTTAAGAAACACATCACGAACAATCAAACAGATATTACAGAACTGATCACAACTTACCAGGGAAAACACAGACCATAACAGCATCAAGAATATGAATGAAGCACCATTTCTCTCCTTCAATACGTTACTTTCCGATGTATATTCAATGATAAAATCGAAACATAACAACAGATTGGCTATAATATTGATATTCAAACACAACAGGGTCCACCCATAAAGTTTATTAATGCATTCAATCATTTTATTCAATCCAATACACGTTTTGATTGCAGTTTTTACTGTATACTCTCGTCTAACCTTCACTGAGGATAATTTAGAGTTTAAACTTTCGATCTCCATCTTGTTCACTATGTCCACCAAGAGTTTATTGGTGTCCCTGTAGCGATGCCTGATGCAACACATGAAGTTGCAGATGACGTACATCATGATATGAGTTTGGATCTTTTGGAAGCTTTCGTATACTAAATAAAAGTGTACAGTTCCTGATAAAGCACGGGTCCATAGTGCGCAGTCGAAAAATATGGCGCAAAACAGTACAGCGAAGCCGAAGAACATTTCTGTTTTGAGATAAGTTTTTTGATTGGTGCCATTGTCTTTGTGATAATTGAACATCTTTTTATCTATGGAAATTAATATCTCCAACATTTCCTCCAATTTTTCGTAATTGTAAAAGTTTCCCGATAACAGTGTAGTTATATTGATTAAAAAATAGGAAACGAATGCTAAATAATTCACCACGACAACCGTATTTTGTAGCAGGGGTTGCATGTAATTAATTTTATCTATGAACGTGTACACAAATCCAATTAGTAAGCATGAAACAATCACCATTCTCTGAATTTTATATTTATATCCATAGGAAAAACGATTAACATTGAAGTCATAAGGCGGTAAAATTGCAAAAATCGTGGCCAAAACAAATAAAGGTTTTATATATTTCAAATTTGACCTTCGGTTTATCTCAAACATTTTAGGAAAATATGTTTTTTACTTGCTTTATGTTTAATATGTAAAATCAATCACTTCTGGCGATAGAAGTCGCTGGCCTGACAGACAATCAGAGAATGAATCAACACTTTCAACGCAGACCCATTATAACGTATTAGAATAATTTGTGGTTAATATATGACTGCTTGAATTCCCACCTTTTAACGTAATTATAGGTGGCGTATGCGTTCGTGTACTTCATGATGAAAGGGGGAGTTCCTTCGTTTTTATTTTAAACACGGCATTGTCTTCTCTTTCAATAAAGCAATCAATAGTGACCTTGTTTATTAAGTGAATCTTGTTGATATTATATTAAAAGTAGGACCAAAGAATATATTTCAGAAAAGCGTTTAATTTTGGTTATTTTCATAATTTTTTTTAGAAATAACACATACAAATTTACTGACAAACAACAGATGCACATAATCGTCAAATGTTAATTATTATGTTAATAAAAATAAATTTAGCATGTTGTTATAAAAACTGATTTACAAAATCTTAATAGTAGTATAATTGATGCAACATATTGCTATAACTGTTTAATTAAAATGAAATTGAATGCTACACGTTTGGGCCAGCCATATATTTAACACGTATTAGAGGATTTAAATATTTTTTAAACCTTTATTATAAATAATATAAATATCCCACGTTCTGGGCGATCAAAATGAATAAGTATTATAAATAATAATGTCAATTTGTAAAGTTGTAAATGAAGCAAAACACAAAAATAATGATGGATCCTCTTTATTCTTTACAATAGTTACTAATATACTCTAAGGGACTAGTTTCGACATTATGTCATCATCAACCTAGAATCTAAGCAAAAATAACCGTTACAAAACTTGCCACGAATAAGTATGTATAAAAATATCAAAATGCTAAAATACATATGTATGATACTCACAGTCAAATGATTTTTCAAAGTACTCGTGACATAAGTAGATGTATGCAGATACAAATACTGGTTTTATAGTATCTTTCAAAAATATTCGATGGGTAGTTTTTATGTTAAAATAAGATGTTGATAGATAAAATTTAGATAAAATTCAAACGTAAAAATATCAACAAACACAAGCCACGTGACATGGTGGACAAATACAGTGCACAATATAACATGAAGCAAATAAAATACCATACAAGGTCATGCAAGTTATTGATAAAACATAATAATAAATAAGTCACTATCAAATAACAACAAACTAGAAATCGTATAAGTCAGCTTAAAAATGAAAAAGACGGCAGTTAGGCAACCAAAAATGCAGGACGAAACTTGGTGTAGTTATATAGTTTCTAAAAATGAAAAAAGTGGTTTGTCATGTGTATATACTTGATCATTTAATAAATTGTAATGATGTTTGTGTCTATCAATCTCTAAAGTTTCTAATAAGTTAAGTTTTAAGCTTTTAGATTGTCTATGTAAAATTGAAATATTTTGAAAATCAATATTATGTCCAGTAAATATATAATTATGAATTAGCTACAAATTTTAAATTCCCAATTCACACAATTAATAAACTGATAAAACATATCATTCTTAAACAAGACCCTCTTTATAATAAAAATAACAATATTTCACATAATACACAATATAAATCTCTACCATATAACTTTATCACTATTGGATTAAAACCAATATTTAACAAATTTGACATTAAACTTTCATTCAAAACAGATACTCAACTATATAACATTTTAAATAATATAAAACCCAAACAAAACATCCTAGAAGAAAGTGGTGTGTATTCTTTGAAGTGTATTCAGTGTAACTCTATTTATATAGGTCAAACTGGACGACAATTGTGTAACAGATTGTATGAACACAAAAATCAATTAACTTCAAATGTTTACAAACATCGACTTGAAACTGGACATAATATTGATTTTCAAAATATTTCAATTTTACATAGACAATCTAAAAGCTTAAAACTTAACTTATTAGAAACTTTAGAGATTGATAGACACAAACATCATTACAATTTATTAAATGATCAAGTATATACACATGACAAACCACTTTTTTCATTTTTAGAAACTATATAACTACACCAAGTTTCGTCCTGCATCTTTGGTTGCCTAACTGCCGTCTTTTTCATTTTTAAGCTGACTTATACGATTTCTAGTTTGTTGTTATTTGATAGTGACTTATTTATTATTATGTTTTATCAATAACTTGCATGACCTTGTATGGTATTTTATTTGCTTCATGTTATATTGTGCACTGTATTTGTCCACCATGTCACGTGGCTTGTGTTTGTTGATATTTTACGTTTGAATTTTATCTAAATTTTATCTATCATCATCTTATTTTAACATGAAAACTACCCATCGAATATTTTTGAAAGATACTATAAAACCAGTATTTGTATCTGCATACATATACTTATGACACGAGATACTTTGAAAAATCATTTGACTGTGAGTATCATACATATGTATTTTTGCATTTTGATATTTTTATACATACTTATTTGTGGCAAGTTTTGTAACGGTTATTTTTGCTTAGATTCTAGGTTGATGATGACATAATGTCGAAACTAGTCCCTTAGAGTATATTAGAAACTATTGTAAAGAATAAAGACGATCCATCATTATTTTTTTGTGTTTTGCTTCAATAAGTATTATGGCTGGAATATTTATATATTTTAATATTACCTAAACCATATATTCTGGTGCTAAATAAATTAGTATTTTATTCTATAATAAATTCAAACTTTGTTTACTTTCTTTAAAAACTGAGGCTAAGCTCAGATAATTCAAATCATAATATTTTTCTCTTTCCTTATATTTATCAAACTGGTAGGACTATATTTTAAAAACTAGACCAGTATATTGCAGAGGTGGGGGGGGGGGGTTCTTCACGTTCAATGTCATGGATTTCTAACTTTACTTATAAATCGATTACCTCCGATTTGTTTAACAAAATTCTTTATATAATACTTCTTTTAATATCAAAGGGGTGTATAAGGTTCGCTGTATCTGGTTATTTGATAGGAAATAATGTTTTTCCAACTAAACATGTAAGTATTTCTAATCTTATTTAATTTATTTCTGACAACATAAATTTTATATTTGTTTTGTTTTAGGGTTATACAACTTCTATAACAGATGATCTATTAAGGGATAAAAATAGAGAGTATTTCAAATGAAGGGAAAACAACAATCTCAGGATAATAAATGTATATTAATTGTGCTCATCAATATAACAGTAATAATAAACAAATATAAAAATTGTCTAATTACGATGAAACTCTGTACATCTGAAATAATGCAAGTTAACCTTTATGAAAAATGATACTTTTATGGTGAGTATGTTCTTTGAATGACAGTTTGTTTATTTTTAAAATCCAAGAAATAATGTTTTCCAATTCTCAATATAAATATTCAATTCATTACGTTATTTCAACGGATACGATACAAAATATTATTCTCGATAAAGTATTTCTTTTACATATTACAATATCACGTGTATTTTAATTCGGAGAATCCTAAATTATTCTGCATATAAATTTTAGTATGGATTTTATGTTGATTATACTGAACTCATAAGATAAATCTGTTATTATATTAATAAATAAATATCTCATACAACCTTGAACTAGATAAGTTAGATGTTTCACACAATTTATCCAACTGATGATCCTTTTGTGTTTATAGATTGATCGTACCTTGATGGAACCAATATCCTTGATTAGGTATCGTGTTACACCTTCCTACGTGCTTGGAAATTATGGATGTTTCCAAAACAACCTTAAAATAAAAACACTACTTCGGGACTGGAAAAACACTTCTCAAAGCTTGGACTGGATAACAGTTAATATTGCATCCATTGGATAAACTTGAAAATATCTTCGACTCTTGAAATTGGACAATAGCTTACAGCTCATCTAATGGTTAAACTTGAATTATCTTCGGACTCTCTGGACTGGAAAATAATTTACAGCTCATCTAATGGTTAAACTTGAATTATCTTCGGACTCTCTGGCCTGGAGTATAATTTACAGCTCATCTAATGGTTAAACTTGAATTATCTTCGGACTCTCTGATCTGGAGTATTTTTTGAAACTTCTTATTATTCAATTGTAAATCACTATAATGTATTCACACTGGTTCGGATACGGTTTTTATAAATTTGAGGTAAATTATGTTTTTATATATTATCAAATCTTCTTATTATTTATAGTATTTCAATATAGACCACTCTCTCAGTAATATATCATTGGCTTGGAATTCCACTCGACGTTGGAAATTGTTAATAATCATCTTTATTGCTTTGATTATGCTCTATTAACCTATTTAATAACCTTAATAGCCCACAGTTATTCTAATATGTATAAATTTTGATGTTATTTACTCCACATCAAAATAATACATCCGCACTCAATTTAATAGAAAAATCCTCTTTTTTATTTATCTCCCAAATTACCTTGACGACCTTTTTAAACTTTTTTAATTCTCCAATGAGAAATCTACACCTACCTTTAATAATCAACATATCTCTTTTATATATACTTTTGAATATTTATATCCATTTAATTTTATATTACACATACTATTTATTCTTTTTCCATTAAAAAAACCTTATTTCAATGGATTTTTTACCATTTACATCCTATTTTAAAATACCTATCACAGTATCTGTCAAAATTAAACAGTCACTTCCACCTGTTTAAATAACAGCGGGAATCTTAATTCAAATTTGCTTATACTCAAAATCAATTTGATTATTATATTCTACTTGACATATCATCGTTAATTAAACAATTTTGTACAAAAAACATAATACATAATATTTTATAACAATACCAATTATTTTCAATTCTTCCTAATAGATTCTACAATTATGACATAGAAGAAAGAAAATCTTAACGTTCCACGACTATACGGGGTGAACCAAGAAATCACATCAAATATCAACCATTACAATAACGTAACTTTACAACTTTATAGATAATAAATATTATATCAACACTAAAATCATTATTTTAAGAATTGAAATATCATTAGATCCATATCATTGAACATTTATATATATGGCATGGTTATTTAAACCATGTCAATATATATATACTCTAAACCTCATATTTTATATAGGTATATATTCTGTTGTACTCAATTTGCGAATTTGGGCAATGATCGACAGATCGCAACCTCAAATAAAATTCATATGCAATTGTTTGTAAATGTTTGTACGCCAATTAAATAGGTACTATGGATTTTATTTTTCGAAAGTTGGTGAAATCCAGTGGCGGAGTATAGAAACACGGAATGACTATATTGTTTCTGAATAATGACAAGCACTAAAGCACAATGAGGTTATATTGTACAGATTTGTTAATAGACACATTAAAAACACTATTATTAAATGAAAATAACACTGATAAGAAGAAAATTAGGTTTTGTTTACAAAAATTCTTGAAAATGTTTTCTATTTGCTTGTAAACCCAATGGCAATGCTGTTCTTGTGTTATGTTTTGAATTTCATGCCTAATCACTTGTTGAAGTTCATCTAAATTGTGCTTGCGTTTTTACACACATTATTCTTTACCTGTCAAAAAAGAAAATAATCTCGTGGTGTTAAATCTGGACTCTTCGGTGGCCACAGGCCTTGGCTCATAAAACGATTTTCATAATACTGTTGCGAATAAGCTATGGTGGGCCGTGCAGTATGAGCAGTCGCTCAGTCTTGTTGGAAATATCCCCTTTTTATTTCATTATCATGTAACTGATTAATAAATACTGTCAAAATGTCAGTTTGATATCTAAGAATATTGGCTCTATTATTGTCCGTCTTGAAATTGCAATCCTAATTCCAACTTTTAATGGCTGCAAATCTTCTTCAACGATATTGTAAGGGGTTTTCGTAGTTCACGTTCGGTAATTCTGGCTATTTACATGACCAGATAAATAAAACCATGCTTCGTCAGTGAAGAAGGGTAGGCCCAGTAAATCATTATTATTAATGTGCTCGTTAAACCATTGTCAGTACAATGTACGTTATTGATCTTGTGTTTATTAATTTTTTATTGTTTCTCTCTTTTTGTTCTATTTATTATTGGTCGCATTCAGCAGACACAACAGTTGCGCAACACTTCAGTGATCGGATTCATAAGATGTACGCTTACTCTGAACGTGTTGTGGAGCGGCCGCCATTTTTGCGGGCTGAAAAATTCTACGCTGACCTTGTGAGCGTATTTTGTTCGCATGCGCTATTAACGCATTTCAACATCAACGAAGCACACAATTTTGAAAAAAGTTACTAAAACAGTAAAATAAGCAAATTAAAGGTATTGTGCAGAAATAAATGTATTATTATATAATATTGGAGTTAACCTAGTATTTTAATCGGGGTTGGAAAAACCGGCCCTTACACTAAACACTACGACGAAGCTTAATGCAGAAAAGCAATTTATTATTATTGTTTATTTGGTGTAATCTCTATAATTCTAACGCGTGGCAGCAGTAAAAAGCACGAAATGGATGGTGATTACTAGGGAGCGGACACGAAAGATTGATGACTCGTCGCCCATGGGTGCACTATTGAAATGTTGTATTTTTAAAGAGGTTTTAATTTTATTTATATAATTGGATAACAAGTGGCTGGTGATCTATAAAATACAAAATACCTTATTATTTGTTCATTTTGTAGTTCAAGTCGAGTAAAGGAGTATTAATATTTACTACCAATACTTTCTCAAAGTTCTCTTCTGTAAGATTTGTTCTCTTTGAATGAAGTACATCCTTATAGATAGAAAACGTTCCTTCTACATCGAAACTGGTTATTGGTGCGTACTGGAAATATTCTTTTATTTCAGCGTATTTAGCAGTTAGATTTTGTGTCATTATCCCCATACACAATGTTATTAAATATGGATTTCTATTAAAAACTGCGTCTAAGTTTTGCTAAAGGCCACATCCGAAGTAACTTATTAATGTCGTTAATCCATGTTTTAATTTGAGATTTCGATTTTCAAACTATGTGATTAGTTTAGGCAAATTTCGAAAGTATTCCTGAAGGAATAACAACTGATTTTTTAAATTTGAGATTTGTGTTAGTTCCTTGCACTCAGAAATACTTCGAGCATCGTCATTTAAACATGTAACGAAATTTTGTAAACTATCGAAATTCTCTGTATAAAAACTAGTAGTTTGTAATCATGTTTCTTATCTAGTTATTACTGGCGAGGGAGGCAGTGACAAAGATGGAAGCTTTTCCCTGTGAAGAGCTACTCTAGATGGTGCTTTTCTGAAAACTTTTTTAAAAGCGGATACAAGGCTATCAATTTCCGGATACCTATCTCTGATATATTCACAGATTCTGTGGAGAGCATGTGCTATATAAGTAATATACAGCATATACGCATATGTTTACTTTAATAGTCTGTCTGTTTTTAACATACATGCGGCACTTTCACTCACAAATAAAAGTATTTTTTTCCTGTACCTGCCGTCCAAATGAAGCATTTTGTGTAACTTCGCGTCAATGGTTTTAGCAACTGTTTCCGCATCAACTGTATTTATTACTTTAGATGCTATTACATATGCGGTATATGGAATAGTTGGATGTATGTAGTACACTAGCTACAACATTTACCACACAGCGTTCTAATATATCGACAGTTTCGTCGGCACTTATCCATAGGTACCGATTTGAAAGATGTCTTCTAATGCATTCTACTGTTTTCGTGAAGCATTTAGAAACATAATATTTGCGTAAAGTGGATTCATCAGGAACATTTCGACCAGCTATTTTTGAAGAAATGTTTTGAAAGTGGGATTGTCAAGTTTATTTAATAGGTTATTTACCGCCATTAAAGCTTCACAGAGTTCTTCGTTGAAATTGTCAGCTTCCAACGGGTAAAATTTCTGTGTATGTTTTAGCGATGCTAAGTGACGGTGTACGTGGCCTTTTTGGGCTTTCTGTAACGATATTTTACAGACAATGCAATAAATTTTGGAATCACTGACAATGGAGGACATACAATCAGTATGACCCTTAATCCAACTTGCCATTGTATTACGATGCCATTCTCGACGTTCTTCCGTATCATAGTAACATAAACAATGTTCTAGATCTAAATAAATAATAACTAAAAATGTATGCGTGTGTTATTGAAACTTAACAAAATCCAATGTACACTTACGTCGAGATAATCATGCGAAATATAAGGTGAATATAATATATTTTAAAAACCCTTCACTCTATTACCTACGCCGATGAAGAAACGAATTTTTGAGGAAAGACGCCTTTTTTTGTTGTCGTTTTGGGACAATAACAGATGTTGCAGTTCACCTTATGAATAGTACTATTGAGTAACTGCATGTTGTTTCCATTATTTCTTTGCTCCGTCGAAATTTAAACCTGGCTCGTCCGTTGTTTTGTGATCACAAAAAGGTGAACGGTCCTGTCCAGCGAACACTCAACTGTTGTCAAGTGAACAATTGAAGCGGCAAAGGTTTCCGATCCCTCTGGTCAACACGACCATAATATCTAACCTTAAAATAAATAACATCGGCAAGCAGTTTTGCACTTGTATTTAATATTACACATTATTATTAATTTTAAGCGTCAACGCATTTGAGTGTGTTTTATATCTATGGTAAATCAATACTTTTAACTAATTAAGTGTATAGTGATAAGTAAATTTATACTTAATTTAATATGTATATTTACAAATTAAACTTTCCTACCTTAAAAATCCAAACGAGTTCAACTTAATATATACAAATTTTATATAAAGACATTTTGTTTTTGGAATTATTTATTTTTCTTATTTTCTTAAATTTTTGGGTTCATGGGAATATGTGGGGCAATTACCTCTATTTTTTATCGAGGTAGATGTAAGAAAAAATTAAGGATAATTAATTTTGTGATTAAAGTTTTTATTGCAGGAAGAATTTAGCTATCGTATATATGCTTGTTTCCTATACGAATGCACGTGAAGTCACATTGCTACATTGTTTGAGTTTTAGTGTAGTTAGATAAATACGTAAATTGTAAAAACTACATCATCATCAACAGTAATTAGTGATGATTCTACCTGTATAGTGTTGTCCTTGAAAAATAAGTGGAAATCAACAATTAAAACAGAAACAGTACACGGAATATTGCTTGCGTATTTTTGTGCTTATACAACAGTAAGAAATTGTATTTTCTTTTATACATAAACATTTTACATGACATAGGTATAAAATCACTGATAACAGATTAGCCTACGACGCGACGGGTTGACTGGGTAGGATCTCTTTTCGCAGTGTAAAGGTATAGAGGTGAGAGCAGCTGTAGGCGCACGGTCAAGCGAAGCCGTAAACAAAGAACAGGACCGTACTTCAAAGAATAAAAATTTACGTAAAAATAAACACGGAAAATAAATTCAGAACAATAAATATGGGGTCTGAAAAGGAAAATATGGAAGAAATAAAAAGAATGTTTGCTCAATTAAACACAAAATTAACAGCTATTGAAAAGAAACTAGATACGAGTGCGGAAGCAATTAGCGAGTTGAAACAAGAAATCCAACAATTAAAAATGACAATCAAGAATGGAAAAAGTCGAAAGGAAGATAAGGAGAAAGAATGAAATAGTACAAGGGATGTCAGACATAGATGAGGAAGACTATGAGGAGGTAAAAAAGAAGGTGGTAGGATTATTTAGAAAAATTGAAGTAGAAATTAATTCAGACGTAGACATTAACGAAATCACAAAACTGGAATCCCTCGGGCCAAAGAGGAAGAGACAAATCCTTGTGAAGTTACAAACGTGGAATAAGAAAATGGAAATATATGGACAGACAATAAAACTAAAGGGAACAGATGTCTGGATTAATGAAGACTATCACACATTTGAATGAGTACTCGATAACGAAAAAAAAAAGGAACGGATACTGAATTTGAAAGTAAGCGATAGTTACAAGTACTGAAAACTAACCGAATCCAACATAACTATTAATCACTAATTTTAAATATAAAATTTGCATTTATTCATATTTATTTAGTCTTAAATTTCAATTTCTTTTAATTCTTGAGTTTTTTTTGTGCACTTAAATTCTGATTTAAAATATGATTTTAATTATTTTTTTATTTAATTTATTCTTTTTATTTTTTTTTATTATTTCATTTTAATTTTTGCAAAAAAAATACATGTAAATTAGATATGAAGTAATCATCGGTAAGCAAAGTTCTGATTAGCAATAAGTGTCGCCCTTATAAACGAAGATCAAACTTTGCAACAATAAATTTGAATTTTCTTTGGATGGTGAAACATACAAATCATTTTTCAAAACATTTTATTTACTGATGAAGCAGCATTTACTACAAAAGGTGATATGTGTGCACAAATTATCAATGGTGGTCGTCTGCAACCCAAATTTTAGAATTTTCTTCAGTTTTCGCAAAAGTTAAATTTTGGTTTGAGATTTTATATAGAAAGTTTGTTGGTTCGTATTTTTTCCAAAGTTCAGTAAATTCGTAACAATATAATGTATTTCTGCAAGTAGATTTCCATAACGAATTGAACAAATTGAATTAGATACTATAATTTGCTTTATGCAAGATAGAGCACCTGCACATATTGCACGAATCGTTGTTAACTAGTAAAAATAAAATGCGATAATTTTAAGTTTCAAAATAAATTTAATAGTAATTCCACTACAATAATGTTTCGTCACAGAGTGACTTCATCAGGTGAATGAATGAATGATAAATTTACAAATGTTCAAGATATATATATACTAAGCCTAAGGTTACAAATTTAAAGAAAGTAAGGGGGAGTTACATATATCAGTACGGTCATTTAATGCTAATCCTAATTTATTGTACCTAGAAATTTCTAGAGACTCAAGCAAATCTAGTTTTCTACTTTTTTCTTGTATATGCAGGATTTTATAGTTATTATTAATATTATGATTATTTTCTATACAATGACTAGCAAAGGTCCTGATGTTCGGATATCAGTTAAGTAAAGGTTCGTCCTGTTTGGCCAATGTATGACATATTACACTCGCGTGTTAATTTATAGACACCTGAACCAAGTTTTTTGTATGATTTGTGCTTATTGTTTTTTAAAAATCTTTCAACTGTATTATTAGTTCTATATGCTATGGCAGTGTTAGAAGCTTTCTTGATTAGAGAACAAATTTTATCTGATGTTTTACCGATGTAAGTTACGGAAGAATAATGTAATGGATCTTTTATTACTTGTTTAGGATATATTAATGAACGTGTAATAATTGTTTGTTTGTGAAGGAAGATGCTGTTGATAATATCAGAAGAATATTCATTATTTCCAGCAATAGTGTGAATTCTGTCTAATTCTATATCAAAATTAGTTTTATTAAGGGGAGTGTTTAAAGTCTGTGTATCATAGATTCATACGCGTTGTTAATTATTCAAATGTAAAAATCGGAGAAAGATGAAGAGTAATACACCTTTTACTTTCTTATACGTAGTATAAGGAAGTATTGTGATGATGAAAATTTTCGACGTCGAGATTTTTGCAGAAGTCCCCTGATACCGAAAAACTGGTTTTTAGAAAATGTCTGTGTGTCTGTGTGTCTGTGTGTCTGTGTGTGTGCGTGCGACCACGATAGCGGTCAAACCGCTGTACATATCAATTCCAAATTTTGTATTTACGTGTATAATCTCCCTCTTGAGATCTTATTAGTTTTTCAGTAAAATCGGTATACCGGAAGTAGCAGTTTACTTCAGCGAAAAAATCTAATTTTGCCAATATTTCGTCAACTAAGTTTATACAAATTTATAAAGAATTCATATGTACTTAAAATTAAAATTGAGAATAATTTTATTTAAAAAGTTTTTCGAAATTCCTACCGAAAGTAGGTCTTTTACTCTTATCGAAAATCAGTTTTTTGCGAATATTTCGCAAGTCATGCTTTTTAGACAAGTACGTTACTAGTATAAAAGTATTTAGAACATAATTTTCAATATCTTTTCTATAAAAAAAATTTCAAAATTCTGACCGGAAGTGCCACTTTTACTCTTATCGAATAGCGATTTTTTGCAAATATGTCGTAAGTTATGCATTCTATATATATTTATCAAGAGTATAAAAGTATTTAAAACTGGATTTGCAATTTTTTTTGTATATATGAAATTTCAAAATTCCGACCGGAAGTAGCACTTTTACTCTTAGCGAGTAGCACTTTTTGATAATATCTTGCAAAGTATGCATTCTATAGAGATTTATTAAGAGAATAGAAGTACTTAGAATAGGATTTTGAATAATTTTTGTAAAAGAAATTCTTATAATTCTATAATTTGAAACGCTCATACGTATAAGAAAGTCGTGTGGTGGCCACATCTCACTTTTTCATGGGTAGTGGGTTTGCAGGATCCTCATTTTGTCTCTGGATGGCTACAGGATTAGATTTTTAGTACTGCAGAGAGTTTTTTCTCCTATGAAGTTTTTTGTGAAATCAGTAGTAAAAACATTTCACATTTGCCTCATACTTACGTATTACGTTATATACAGATATAACCCTGCACCCTGATGCTTTAATACTTGTATCGAATTTGTGCATGAAAGCTTTTGTGCTCTTGTTTGGTGGTAGTATTAACTTAGCCCAAATGTATTAACTGTGTTTCTCCTTTCTTAATAAAATTTACATTTTCAAGTTTATTTACTTAATGTATTACAAATAGCTCTTAAAATTGGTAATTTTTAAATAATCATAAATTAGTTTCATTTAGATGTTTATATTTACTGGAAAAACATTTCACGTTCAACATTGATACATTATATCATTTCTAATTCTCTAAATAAACCTTGTTGCGATTCTGGCTTGTGACTGAATACCCTTAAAATATCCTTACCCTTCTCTCGTATAAGAATAAAGTCAGGAAGTTTGTCTTTTAACTGAATGAGAGATAGCGCCGTTTTCAATCGTCGTTCAAGGGAATAACTTCGACCCACCCCCTTTCCGCATCCGGCATGGCGGCGTTGAGCTATCCTGTATTTTAGATCGACATGACTGTTTTGACCAAGGTGAGAATTGACTGGGTTACACAGGTAAGGTATGTATAGAAATCATGGCATAAGAGTTTTACCCATATATTCCATATTATTTTATGTACCAATCTATTACAATTTGGCTTATAATCATTATACCAAATTTATGGTTGGTACACCATAATTTTGGTAATGATTATAAGACAAATTTGAAATTGCTAGGAAAATAAAAAAGCTAGAAAAATTGTACTTGTTATATATACAGAGCGGACGTCCCAGGTTTAAACTACGATGGAGCAAAGAAATAATGTAAATAGTACGCAGTTACTGAATAGCACTATTCATATGGTGAACTGCAACATCTGTTTACGCCCGAGAATGAGAGCAAAAAAAGTCCATTTAACTCCTAAATTTCATATCTTCATCGGTGTAGGTAGGAGCGTGAGGGGTTATTCATTATATTTCGTAAAATAAATAAAGAACAGAAAGTTTACTCGATTTGAACTACAAAATAAACAAATAATAACGTATTTTGTATTTTATAGATCACCACCCACTTGTTATCCAATTACATAAATAAAATTAAACGCTTTTTAAAAATACAAAATTTCAAAAGTGCGCTCATGGGTGATGAGTCATCAACCTTTCATGTCCGCCCTGTAGTTATATATAATAATTATTTCGATTATATTATTTACGGGAATAAAAGGAAAAACTAAACGCATGATATAACGACATTTATTAGTGCTTTAAAAAAAATATGGATAGAAAGAGAATAGTTAACAATATCATTTAAACTTGAACACATGTTGTTGCATTATTGAAGTTGTATGTATTATTTTGATCATTTCTTTTGGTAGGAAACCAGAAAGTGGACGGTGCAGTTTGCGTGCGTTGTGGTCTGAATACCTCTTGATATTGGAATACGAAAGCAGAACTTAACTGAAATTGTAGCAAAAATACATGGTTTAGTATAAGTGTGTTATTTAAAAGATAAATGTGATTATATCTGACATTATTTAAATAAATGATTTACGATATAATGTTTATGTTTGGTGATATTGTTAGCTTCTAAACTAGCGACCGTCTGCTATTTAGCCAGTGCTTCATATATTATAAGAACATAAAACATTACATGATGAAATCAGATATTTTGAACGTGCTTTGATCAAACAGTAATAGTTCTATAGGTGGTGTGATTGTATTTTTAAATATCTACAATTTTTTGTACAGAAACTATTGGTTATACAATAGTTGTACCACTGTCAATAAATAAGTGTCAGCAAGTACCCTTATAATATTATAATGGGTGTTTGCATTTGACTTACGCATTGCAATTTAGAAATTTTCATATTATTAAATCAAAAACTTGAAAACGTCTTTCTTCATTTGCTCTATCGCCAATGTCTGGAATAAATACTAAATAGCATTAATAACCTGCAATTTCAAATTTATATTATGCTAAAGTAGATTAGTTTATGGCCGTAGTTTTCAAAATTACAGCTAGAAAATCCTTTAAACTGCCCTTACGTGATTTAAATATCAAATTAGAAATGAAAATTAATTTAAATTCACGCAGGGGTGAAAAATGTAAAACATAAAAATCTCTAAAATGCGAATGTGGGCAGCGTAAACGAATTATAGACACGTTATACTGGAAAGATTGTCATTATTTTGACAATTCTCCGAACAGAGTAACCTGGTGGTTTCAGGTGATAATTAAAAGAATGTTTGTAAGGCAAGCCTTTGATAAACAAACTTAAAGAATATAATTTCTGAATAGGTGCTAGATGCGTACGTTCCATTTGCGTACAAGAGATTTGTATTGCCATTTGCGTACAAATGTATAATGTCCTCGTCATTTTAATATACTGTGACATCAAGAATTAAATTGGTTAATGTTGGGCATGGAATGTAAAACTCTTGTCTTAGTTTAAATCATCCTTTTGAAATAATTCAATCATTGTCAAGCAACACTGACATTATCAATAACCTAGAAATGTGTTACCTACTTAGTTAAGCTGTAAAATAATAATGAACAAGTTATGAAATAAATAACGTTTTTATTAATCAGAAAAACTAAATTACAATAATTGTTGGAAATGCCCCCCGTTTTGTTCAATTCACAAGTTTACGCGCCTCCTCATGCTGTGAAAAGCGTTTTGCAGCATTACTGGCGTTATGGTTGCACATTGCTGAACAATTCTTTGCTGCAGTTCTTGCAAATTATGTATCGGATTTGCGAAAATCTTATTTTTTAAATAAGGAAAGATAAAATAGTCCATAATTGTCAAACAAGGTGATCTCGGAGGAAACTCAACTTCCGTATGCAAACTTATCAGTCGGTCATCAAAAAACTCGCGGAGAAAAGCAAGATTTTCTCGTGTAGTATATGCTGTTGCACCGTCTTGCTGGAAATAACCGTATTGAAGTTCATCATCGTCTAACTGTTGCACAAATTCAGTCAAAAAAATATGTATGTACCTTTCTGCGTTGACGGTGAAATTGAAAAAAATTGGCCCAATTATTATTCTTCTGCGAGAAACTGCCATCCAAACACTAATTTTCTGAGCATGTAGTGGCGTTTCAATAAAAATATGCGGGTTATCAGTGCTCCACATTCGCATATTCTGAGAATTGATGTATCCCGAAAGGAGGAACCAAGCTTCGTCAGAAAAAAAAGTTAAGTTCAGCAGATCGTCATTCATTAAATTATTAACGAACCAATGGCAGTACGCAAGGCGTCTGGGGTGGTCTGCAGGCAGAAGAGCTTGATATGATTTCATCTTATATGGATGCATGTTCTGGTCCTTCTTTACAATCGTTTGGCATGTTCCATAAGAAAGCCGAATTTCTTGAGAGAGACGTTTTAAAGGTATTGTAGGCTCTTCTTCCATACGTTGACGAACGTCATTAATAACTTCTTCTGTACGAACTCTTGGTCTACCAGCACCTTTTTTATGCGTCACAGAACCAGTTTCGCGAAACACTTCAACACAATTTGTAAGGCATGCATAAAAATTGTCCGGTAATACTGCTACGGCTGGGAAGTGCTCTCGAAAATTGTCCAAACACAAACGTTGACTGTATTCCCAAGTTCCATTAACTAGCACACCCGTTCGAAAATAGGCGTCAATCATGTAAATTTTGTGCTCTGTGGTGAGGACCATGATTCAAAAACCGTGCAGGATTAGAAAACTTCAACACAATAACTTGACAGATTTTAACATTCAAAAAATTATGACATACCTAAATGTACGATGCACGCTATGACAATAATTTTAAAATCCATGACCACCATTGACTAATTTATTTGTTGATATCCCCGTACAATATGTACATATACTGGAGACGCGTTAAGTTTAGTTGCACGTCATCGATGACGTTTACATGTTGTCATAACTGTATTAGAGAAACTAAAAAACTTACTTTGTTAAATTATATTTGAGGGCATTTATTTCATTAGCTTAAATAGAAGATTTATAAATTGATCGTAATATACGCATTCATGGCAAATAAACACATAATTTCCGTTTCAATATTAAATTTTTTTATTACACATTTTTAATAGACTAATAGTTCAATTCGGTGTTGACAGATAAATCATATCTGTCAAAAAGACGTGCATTGTGTATATTCTTCCTGTCAAATTTCTCATGTTTATTTTTGCTTTGATATAAATTGGTTAAAAACAGTGCTTCTTAGAAGTGTATTTACTATTTATTTGCGTCCATTGAATATAATGCCGAAAGGTTTCTTGTAAACAGTCGAGCCTTTTTACAAACTTTTCTATAATCATGTGTTAAATTTAATGTGAATACTGTAAGTATTGCTTATTTTAAATTATATTATGGATACGAAATGAAACATTTAAGGTTTTTCGACAATCTAAATCAATATAATAAATAAGTTGAGAAAGACTGAAGTCTTAGAGCATTCCAATTGCTAAATATACTACGTTATAGTTATTGTATTGTGAATAATTTTTTTTTGGTTATATCAAGTGTCACTGACAGAAATAAAAATAGATCCGGCAACATATACAAGGCGAGTCGTCATGTGCAACTGAATGTAACGCGTTTCCACTATATGTACATATTCTTAGTGACTAGTCTAGTTTTGCCACGTAAGTTAAGGATTTTAAACATTTTTTAACGTCTTTCGTTTCATAATACGATTGAAGTATGTTTGTTATTCTATCAAAACCAATAACTGGTGAGCATAAGACGTTTATAGTACTTGCGAGTGTAGTCGTACACCCCCATACTAGTACTACGAAAATTAGTCGTCAAATTAAGTAAGTCAAATTTGAGAATCCAGAATAATTAGGAAATATGTAATTTCTTTGATCAAGATGTTAGTGGATTTTCAAAACTTTTTAGAGACATGAACATTAAAATCAGAAAACCGTTTAAAAGAATATGTCGAAACGTTTTACACAACGTTAATATTTCTTTGGAAAACAGTATACTCATGTGCATTGCACAACGTTGTGGTTATGTTGAACATATTTTTTAATGAAATTTGTTTTTCTTGCTTTTGATTGTTGTTACGTTGCTCAATAGTTTTAGGTTATTTAAATTGCGTTATATTGTTGCTAATTTTTTTTCTATCAATGTTTTAGGACATCAGTTTATAATTTTGAAAAACTACAACCAACTCTAATGAAGAGCTTCAACAATGAAAGAATAAGAGCAATTAGGCAAATTAAATTGAAGAAAGCAGCATTGTTTCATGCACCTTTTAGTGATCTTTAAATATGTCAGTAAACATAACCTTTATTTTATTTCCTTAAATTGAAATGCGATGCTCTTCATACTGCAAAATTATTACATTTATGACAGCTGGATTTAACCTTTACTTTGTTTGACAGTTGACTAAGAAAGTCGTGCCCCAAAAATGAAAGAGAATAAAAAAAGGAACAAAATGCCTGAATAAAAGACCGTGTCTTTCATTTAAAAAAACTTAGTTTTTGGTATGTGAAAATTTCGGGAAGTAGGCAAATCATGAAGAATTTTCTTGGCTAGAAGCACTCAAAAATTATTGGCTCAATTTTGTTAAAGAAAAAACAGTTGAATAGACAATTTAAAGCAGTACTTGAAAATCCAAAAATGTATAGGGTGGGTCATTTAAAAAAAATAAGTTTGATGCGTTCCAGTGAAACCGGAAGTGCGTCAGAGCTTAAAGTATTTTTACAATACGTGCCACAAGCAACCATGAATCTTCTGCTAATTATTTTTTCCTTTATTTAGAACACAAAAGAGCAATTGACGAAGCGGCTACTAATGACTCACTCTGTATATGTATAGTATTTGGTGTCAGTGATTGACAGACAGCATATTTTTCATATAGTGAAATACATTGAATTACTATGACATCTAGCACAACTAATCATTAATAAATAAAGACATTATTTATACCTACCAGCACACACAATGCTTTATTTATACAATTGCAGTATAACTATTATATATGACATCATTATTTGGATAGCGTTGTACAGCATGGTGCGGTCGACATCGAAGAATCCAGCTGCCGAAACAGTCGAACGCACAATCGTTGTCAGCCTTGCGAAAGTTAGCATTTCTTCGTACAGACGGTTCCTGTTAGTTTCTCTTAATTTCACACACAATGCATAGCATAAGAGTCTAGTTTCTTGCGCGGCTTTAGTAGTGTCACCGCAGGTGATTCCAATAACAGTAATCATCCACTGCAATAAAAAACGACAAAATTTGAATTGCAAAATATTAAGTAATCCTATAATTTTGATTTAAAATTGATGATACGTTTTTGAGGTAAAATTTTGACGATTGTTATTGTTTTTTAATGATTTGGTGTAAAATCAAATACAATTATGAGTAAGACGAAGGTTTATGCAAAAACACTATGTGCTAATGCAGGTACTCTGCGAACTGAGAATTTTGAAATACATATATTATAGCTAATATAACAGAAACCCTCCATAAACATAAATTTAACGTTTTCCTAATAAAATATAGATGATTTTTTAACAATATATAACTACAATCCGCCACCATTTTTGTTTTAGGGTGAATCATCGGTATATGGAGTATTTATTAATTTTCTTTAAACAGTAAATGTTTAAAGTAGGTTTACTGTCTGTGAGGTGTCCCTATCTTTTTTGAGTTACAATATACAACTTTTAATTTTTATTTTCTTTAAAACAAAGGACGTGTATGTATTTGTATGGATTACAATGAAAAGTCGTAATTGGATTTAAGTTAGAATCTGTTCAAATGTGTAAATTTTCAGCAATTTTAAAATTCGTTTTTCTCAGCGTAGATATTTCTAATATGATTTACCTAATTAATTACTCAGTGCAGTCCTTCACACGATCTGTTGCTTTTATATTTACACAAACTGTTAAATGAATCGCATAATTCACTATTTGACCAAGTAAAGCAAATGGTAAAATTATAATGCTAGCATAAATGTGACATTTTGTTAGAATAAAAAATTGTTTGTCTCTGTCGTAATTCGGCGTGAGTTCTAAATATTTAAGAAAATACTTTAGGTAAATTAAGTTTTTCATATTGTATTTACCCTGCACTTATTAGCTTCTTGACATATGTGGAGTAAATTAAAACCACTGGGAAGCAATAAGATATATTAAATAATTTGAGTTTCTTCGTAATTGGTGTTCCGTATATACAAACATATTCCAGTAAAATTGTATAAATGCTTCATAAACATTCACTTTTCTTGGTGTTTACTTATAATTTGAATATATTATGAATGCTTTTACCGTTTATGTTAAGTATATGGAACGCATTTGATACTATGGAAATTGATACAAACTTTATTGAAGACATGATTAAAATCAAAAATTACATTTTACAGTTTGTATTACTTTAGAAAGTGACCTCAAATGCAAATATATCTTTAAAATAAAGTATCATCTCGTAATAAGATGCTTGGTTTTGGCAATATACATAGTTCATGTCTCACAGAATCATAAGTATACCAGTCGAAACAAATAATGTGTTAAGTAACAGTCTATCGCAGCTGTGATAAAAAGCAAAAATAATTATTATCTTACTATTTTGTAGTCAACCTTTTAATACATTTTTCTTTGGCAAGTAAGTTGTACAAGAAAGTATTTTTGCACTTTGATTGACTATTGATTGGTCAAGGGAGGCAACAAGCAACAAAATTTGTGAAATAGAAAGAAATAGAGTTGGTAATTATTGCAAAATACTACCTGTTTGGCAAGAGGGACACATATGAATTTGGGTACAAATGTATTTCAATAATTTTATTCAGAACGGTGTATCCGTTACAACATATCTATACAATCGCGTGAGCTATAGAAACGAAAATTTGCACGGACTTGCCGACTTGCCGAATTTGCGGCGCGCTAGAATTAACAATTTTGAAGATATGGGAAAAACAAAAATATCAAAAGTTAGGTACGAACATGCTCATTTTTTTCTATGTGTGACGACAAAGAAGACAAAAAATAAAAACTGAGTTCGTACCCCAAATTTTTTCCTGTTTTTGCCAATATCTCTAGAACGGTCGATGTTAGTTGAAAAAGTTATATGAAATAAATTGTAGAGAGCAAAAAAGGAACAAAAAAACACCAAAACAACTACCCCGTCGGACGACGAGGAGCCGAGGTACAACGGAAACAAAAATGCACCCTTATTTTCAAGATGGCGGATAATGCGCAAGGGGTATCCCGTCAAAAACTTGGAATTAAGTTGTCCTAATCCCCCCCCCCCCCAACAACATATAAAAAATTGGCTTGTTCGATTCATTTTCTAATCCAAATATATACAGGGTTATGATAAAGTAACGCACAAAGTTCATAAAACGTACAATGTTCATTATTGAAAAAAATGCAAAAACACGTCAAACAGTTTATTTTATTCCGAGTCTTTTAACATAAGTCAAAAAAATAAAACGTCAAATTTGTCAAAGTTATGACATTGTAACGGTAATTTTGCCAATTCCCGTTACATATATTATTATATATTAAGTATATTCTTTGGTCAAATTTTATTGTTCCTGGTGTATATCTGCATTTATAAATTGTGATAAATATCAACTGCGCTTGACTTAAGTAATTTTGAAAAGAGCCTGCGCGTTAAAACAGCGAGGAATATCGATTTTGGAGAGAGATTCTCTCTTCTCGATGTGACCGCGTGCGAAGAGTGATCTCTCGGGAAAAGCAGTGTTTTTTGTTAAGTTTCGTATCTTAAAGTAAAAGATTTATTTAGCGGTATAGTAAAGAATAAAAATTAAACTTTTAAGTGTATACAAGGTTTGTATTACGCAAATTTATGTTCTCTTACTTTTACATTTGATGTGTAATTTTAATTGCACCTTTCCTAAAAAAATTTAAGCAATGTCGTGGGCTTGATTAAACTTTTTTCTTTAATTACCTCATCTCTCTCAGTACATAATTTTAAAATTTAAATCAATTTCATATTTCCCTATCATTCTTGTTTTTTTATTTAATATATATGAACTTACTAATTTATTTAACATTTGAGAAATTTGTTTGCACGTGGAGAACTAAATCGGTCATCATCGGCCACGGCTGGCCTCAATTTTGGAATTTTAATATGAATATATTTTTCAAATATTGTTAATATAATATCTGGGTAATTATTTTTTATCCTTTAATTTTAAAATACTTTTATATATATTTTTTCCTTTTTTCTCTTTCTCATGCCTAATTAATCAAATTCAAATCTGCGTTGAAGTTTTTTTTATCTTGTTTCTCTCCTTTTGGACATAATGTGCGAAGGGCTTGAGCCTCCAAGATCCCTATCGCACGGCTTTGTTTTAGTGACATCATTAGGGAACAAGGAATTAAATTACCGAAGATAAGGACAGAGACAGGGAAACAGGACGGGATGTGTAGAGAACGAGGAGATTCTTCAATTTTATTTTATGGTCAGTAGTTCTTTGCAATTTGTATATGAAATCGGTCATAATTTCAAATTTGTGTCAAACATATTAATGTTAAATAATTGTAAATAGCATTATATAGAGGCTTTTATATATTTTCTTTCTTTTCTCAATATACTATTTTGTAAACAGATAAAAGACTTGTTTTCTTTTTGTCTTGCGTCACACCTTCCTGTGTGAGGTACTGGTTCTTTGTCTTCAGTAAATAAGTTTGTTGCTTCTTGTTTTCTTTTCTTTTGAAAAAGCAACTGGCGCCCATTTATCTCTTATTACTTCATAAATATTTGTTGGAACCAGTACGTCACTTGGCAACCACCTCTGGAGACCCGACCCTGCGAGTCTCAGGCTTGTGTGCCCTACTTTAAAGAATTAAGTAGGGGTTACAACATCTTCAATATTTTTTTTAAATATGAAGCTTGGTTTCTTTTTACTTTATTTGATAAAGCTTGTTTTTCTGCATTATTAAGAAATAATTGAAGTAGGGTCACATAAGAAAAAACTGAGAGAATTAATAAAAAACAAAATAAACTTTATTATAGTAATAACATTTAAATTAACTAAACAGTCCATTAACCCAAAACGATTTCTTACAGGAATTGTTCAAACTGTGTCCCGTTCACTATCTGACATATGCCAAGACGATGGTAGACCTGATTTACAGAGTCTTCGATCATCTGCGGAGGTATACGAGTCATTTCGTGTTTAATTCGTTTTTTTTTTTAGTTTTTTCTTATGTGACCATTACTTCAATTATTTCTTTATAATGCAGAAAAACAAGCTTTATCAAATAAAGTAAAAAAAAAATAAGCTTCATATTTAAAAAAAATATTGATGACGTCATAACTTTGACAAATTTGACGTTTTATTTTTTTGACTTATGTTAAAAGACGCGGAATAAAATAAACTGTTTGACGTGTTTTTGCATTTTTTTCAAAAATGAACATTGTACGTTTTATGAATTTTGTGCGTTACTTTATCATAACCCTGTATAATGACTGGACTAAAATTAAGGCAATGTGAACGACTTCATAAATTTTGTGTTAATTTTACGGTACGTTAATTAAGGTTTAACTTAATTTAAGTCGATGTGAACAAGGCTTAACCCTAAATAATCATTTAGACTTGTGATTTTAGCACTATTTACAATTAAGTACTATTGAAAAGCCGAAAGACTTGTTATTTTATTTCGTTCTATTTTATTATTTTAAAATTATTAATATTAATTACCTTAATGTTAATGTTTAAAGTGTAAAATAACACTTTAAAGTCAGAATTTTTCTTTTTGGTGCTATTAGATAGCGCTACTTAAGGGTATTTTGAGGTTGCCTTAATCAAATTCATCAATGTAAATCAAAGTTATGTGACGGCCTTATATAGCGCAGCGATAGCGAGACCCAGTTGGCCTTGGATCATTATATTTGTACCTCCCTCTTGAAATACAAAAAAAAGGTTTAATAAATTACTTTTTTTTAATTATTAGTAACTTTGAACTAGATCAATAAATTTTAACTATTCGTAATAATTATGCAGCATCCATATATTAAAACTACCTTTTGCTACATTTGCATGGGGCTCTATTAGTTCGTATGTGGTATCACCAAATATCTTACTTATCACATAAGGTCCAATAAATAATTTTACATATTTTGTTCTTATTTGTAATTTTTAATTTTTTTTTATGATTACTTAACCTACGATGATGATGTTTGATCATTATAATAAATATATAGAGATATTGATAGAATAGTAAATTAATAACAAAAGAAAAGGAAAGCGAGTCAATTAAGTAGAATCAAAATTTATTATTTCGCTGTTTGAGTTATAAAGAACAAAACCCTTCGAACCACTTAGCAAAATAATAGCACTACACAGTTTGACAGGATACATGCAAAAGGAATTATTTAGCTTAGCAACGTACTGCAAATAACATAGAGCATCTACACTTGTTCATTATAAATAATCTATTATATTATACGGGAAAGCGTAATTATGTCAACTTGATGCGTGTTAGTGTTTTTTCATGATACGATATTAATTAGGAAATTATTTCTAGACTCTTTCACCATTACCTCGACTTTGTTAAAACTTTATGACAATTATTTTAAGTATTTAGTAACATGCTTTATAGTCCAGGATTTTTAGATATTCGCTCAAAACTTTTTTGTAGAAGATAATATTTCCCGTCTATTTTGTTTGAAACTTTTTTCTCTATTGTCAATATTTGCCGAGATATAGTCGATTGAAGAAGACGATTTTTTGCTTTTTGGAAAATATCTCGATAATTTTTGGAAATACAAAAAAAAATGTGATTATCGAAGTTGTAGAGCATAACATATCTCGGCAAATATTGGCAATAGAGAAAAAAGTTTCAAGCAAAAAAGACGGGAAATATTATCTTCTACAAAAAAGGTCTATACAATTTTTTACGTCAAACTCACCGTTTTCGAGATATTTGCAAACAAGCGTGTTTCAAGATGGCGGCTAACGCTCGCGGTTTTATACTTAGTGGTCACCCTCTGACATGATCCAATCGAAAAATCAATTATTAGGATTTTTTGCGGAGCGAACCCCGTTTTTGGTGCTAAAATTCCTGGACTATTATCCTGTTTTAATTTTATTGAATATTCTAAAATTCATTTTCTTAAAGGAAAAAGTAATTACGGAAACAAATAATTAATATATCTAGCTAGTATTTTATTTAAAGAATTATGTGCATGTTAACAGTTTCACGATAAAAGTAGTACCTTATATAATCTACGTTTGGAAGAGAGATAAGTGACTTTATGATTAAACATTTTTCGAATAGTTTTTCTCCTATAATACCTGCTGATTAGCAGCACTTTT
>OY720682.1:26095365-26116386 GCA_963170755.1 Amphimallon solstitiale
GTTTTTCGATAAGACAAAAAGTCCTAATTCCGGCAGAAATTTCGAAAAACTTTTTTATATAATATTTTTTAAAATCACTTTTCAATACATTTGTATTCTTTAAAAATTTGTTTAAATTTAGTAATTGACGAGACATTAGTAAATTTTCCACCGATTTTCATTCAAAATCTAATCAGATTTCAAGAAAAAGATTATACTCATAAATATAAAGTTTGGTTTTTGTACCTTTAGCTGCTTCGTCGCCATTGTGATCACAGGCACAACAGACATGGTTAGCAAAATTTACTTATTCGGTATCAGGGAACATCAAAAGTAGACATCTGCAAAAATCTCAAGGTCGAAAATGTTTATCATCACAATACTTCCTTATACTATGTATAAAACAGTAAAAAATGAGGTGTGTGCATCACACTAATTACTTATACGTATGTGCCTTTCAAATACTTTTTTTCACTCACCGCCTGTAAAGTGACATTTGGCGCATGCATCGCTCGACCAACAAGGAAGATTTCTCGGTCGCGGCGAATGTAAAAATTGAAAAAAGCACTGGCTTTTTGGGATATTAAAAAAAAATCGAACTTGATACTACTTCCCTCGATTATTCTTCAATAAAAGTTGGGGAAGTTGGAGTAATAATTAAAAGTTCTTTCAATAAATTTGTGGCGCCATCTATTTGACTATTTCTCAAGTAAAACTGAAATTGACAGTTAATTGTAATCAACCAAAAAGCGATGAATTCACTATAAATATGAGAATAAAAACGTCAAAAGCAAGAATATAATAACTTAAACTAAATTTAAATGTGAGTAATAGGAACGTACAAAAAATGCATAAATTACCTTAGCTAATCTATTTTAGGTTCGGTATGATACTAATCCTTAAATCAATAATATTTTTTAAATTAATGCTCGTACAAAAAATATTGTACAAACCACTTGGATGAAGACATCTTCCACGCATTCGCGCAATTAAGAGCACTCGCTTCCTTTTGGTCGCTCGTGCTTTCAAAGTGCGCTCATGCGGGAAAATAGTCTTCCCGCACTTGATTCGTAAATAACTATTATCTTCTTAATAAAATATACCTGTGAGTAAAAATGGATATGAATTTTGAGAATTCTTTTTATATAAAAATTATTCAAAATCCTATTCTATGTACTCTTATTCTCTTAATAAATATCTACAGAATGCATACTTTGCGAAATATTTGCAAAAAGTGCTATTGCATAAGAGTGAAAGAGTTACTTCCGATCCGAATTTTGAAATTTCTTTAATATAAAAATTATTTCAAATCCATCTCTAAATACTTCTGTACTCTTGATAAACCTCCATAGAAAGTAATTTACAATATATTTGCAAAAAATCGATATTCAATAAGAGTAAAAGTGTCACTTTCGGTCCAAATTTTGATAATTCTTTTATGCAAAAGGTATTGAAAATCAAACTTTAAATACTTACAATACCATGCAATACTTACAATAAAAAACTGATTTTCGATAAAAGTTATCGATAAAAGTGTTCTAAAATTCACTTCGGAGTACATTTGAATCTTTACAAATTTGTTTAGAGCTAGTAGTTGAAATAAAGTAATCTAATACTTCCTGTGTGCCGATTTTACTGAGAGAGAGAGAGAAAGATAAAGAGAGAGAGACACTACTGTTTGGGTATTAGGGGACTTCAAGACGTGGATATTTTCAAAAATCTCGAGGTAGAAAATTTTCGTATACTACATATAAGAAACTAAAAAAAATGAGGTGAGCGTTTCAAATCATACAATTTTAAAAATTATTTTATACAAAAATTATTCAAAATCTTATTGTAAGTACTTCCAGTCTCTTAATAAACTCTACAGGATACATACTTTGTGAGATATTTGCAAAAAAATGCTACTCGCTAAGAGTTAAAGTTTTACTACCGGTCCGAATTTTGAATTTTCATTTATACAAAAAATATTCCAAATCCAACTCTAAATACTTTTATACTCTTGACAAGTATATATAGAATGCATAATATTTCGAAATATTTGCAAAAATCGCTATTCGGTAAGAGTAAAAGTGTTTCTTCCGGTCCGAATTTTGAAATTTCATTTATACAAAAAATATTTCAAATCCAACTCTAAATACTTTTGTACTCTTGACAAATATATAGAGAATGCATAATTTACGAAATATTTGCAAAAATCGCTATTCCATAAGAGTAAAAGTGTTACTTCCGGTCAGAATTTTGAAATTTTATTTATACAAAAAATATTTCAAATCCAGCTCTAAATGCTTTTGTACTCTTGAGAAATATATATAGAATGCATAATTTACGAAATATTTGCAAAAATCGCTATTCGATAAGTGTAAAAGTGTTATTTCCGGTCCGAATTTTGAAATTTTTTTTATACAAAAGCTTTTGAAAATTAACTTCTAAATTCTTTTATACTCATAACGTACCTGTCTAAAAAGCATGACTTGCGAAATATTCGCAAAAAACTGATTTTCAATAAGAGTAAGAGACCTACTTCCGGTAGGAATTTCGAAAAGCTTTTTTAATAAAATTCTTCACAAATATAATTTTGAGTATATATGAATTCTTTACAAATTTGTTTAAACTTAGTAGTTGACGAATAATTGGCAAAATTCGATTTTTTCACTGAAGTAAACTACTTCCGGTCTGCCGATTTTACTGAAAATCTAATCAGATCTCAAGAGGGAGATTATATTCGTAAATATAAAATTTGGAATTGATGCCAATAGCGGTTTGACCGCTAACGTGGTCACAGACGACAGACAGACAGACAGACAGACAGACAGACATTTTTTAAAAACCACTTTTTCGTTATCAGGGGACTTCAAAACGTGGACATCTGCAAAAATCTCGAGGTCGAAAATTTTCATCATCACAATACATACTTCCTTATACTACGTATAAGAAAGTGAAAATGACATTTTGATTATTATTACAAAGAAACGTTTCATTAATGCTTCTACTAGTATTACTTTATAAACAATGATTTTACACATATAGGGATAAAGCGTGTTGGAATCAAGTTACATTGTAAAGCTTCTGCTTATCGTATTGATTTCCAATTAATTCAAGAATTGTGTTTCGTATGCTGTCACGTTACATGTTGTCTTTTCACTAGTTTCCTAAGTTCATAACTTTCTTCGTCTTTGTCTTGCCGGCTTCTTGTATTTGATTACTTCGAATACTATTCTATTTTATTTTATTTTCATGATGTGTCTTACCATATCAATTTTTATTCTTTTTAGCTTTTATATAAAGAGAATACAGTAGACACTCGACTGTGAGTATATCACGCAATGGAAACACCGCATAACTAAACAATATATTAAATACGTTAACCTACCGTGCGCCATGAACAAATTGTATCTTCGCTTATGGAAACGAATTCTATTTTGCAAAATTCTCATCTATTTCGCTGTTGTGCTTTTACTCCGATATACAACACTTACATTAAAATCAAAAATATAAGTAATTTTTTTTTGCTTCGCTAACAGCATTGCACTTACTTCAACATAACCTCTGCCTAAGGAGTAAATCTCCGACAAAATTGGTTTGTGAATCCCCGATATATATATAAAATATATCAAAATTCTTTGCCGAATATACAAATATTCTGAAAAAAGGAATGAACTAGCTTTCTCGGCAGTAGCGGCAAATGATTAGTAAAGAATGATAAATTGGTTGTCATCTAAAAAGATTACAATGAAAAATATAGAATGTACGTAAAATCAAACATGTATAAGTAAAAATGTAAACAAATAAGCATAGGACAGCCGATATTACTGATGCAGTCCCACCAAAAGATTTAGATCTACCATAAACATGCATTTAATTGACTCGCATAATAGTATACAACAGTTCTACTCCTAATTTTTAATTACATAGCTGCGTCGTTATAATTTAATTTACTATATTAAATGCATGTTTTATGGTAGACCTAAACCTTTTGGTGGGACTGTATAAGTAATACCGGCTATCATATGCTTATTTGTTTACAGTTTCACTTATAGATATTTGATTTTACATTCTATATTTGTCATTGTAATTTTTTTAGATGACAGAGAATTTGTCATTTTGTCATTACTTACTATTCATTTGGCGCTACTGCCAAGAAAGCTAGTTTATTTATATATATTTTTTGTGGTTTTTTCCCGTTGCCTGATGATTATTAATTATGTGTTCACTTCGTGGGTACTTTCGGCAGTTACATGAAAATGCTCCTGTAGAATAGGTTGTAAATTTTTATTTTACATTTCGACCTTTAATCATTGGTTTTCTTCAGAAATTTTATTACATTGTTATATGTATAAGAATTATTGTTTTGTTGTAGTTTCCATATTTCTCTTGACTTAAAATAAAATTCGCACTACAACACTACACTATATTTTTTTAAATTTAAAATGTAAATGGTTTCTGTAACTCATTTTTATTTTTAATCAATAGTTAATTGATGAGGCTGATACATGTTGAAACTCCATATTTAACTGAATAAATAAAATACGTAAACTTGGTTTCAAAAATTATTTAATAATATCACTACAATATCGTTTCGCTAAACTTTGGCTTCATCAGGTGATGAGTAACTGAATATACAAAATTATTACAACATAATATATAGTGTCACAAAAGTATGGGATATGAGTGGGGGTATTTTATACATACAATGCTATAGTTTATAAAATACCCCCACTCATATCCCATACTTTTGTGACACTATATATTATGTTGTAATAATTTTGTATATTCAGTTACTCATCACCTGATGAAGCCTAGGTTTGGCGAAACGATATTGTAGTGATATTATTAAATAATTTTTGAAACCAAGTTTAAGTATTTTATTTATTCAGTTTTAATTAATATGCTATTTGCGATGTAAATGATATTTTTGCATGCATTGCTATTTTCGTTGGAATGAACTGGCTAGGCTCTAGTGGCGTCGAACAACTTTTTTCAAAAAAGTTGTTCGACACCACTCGAACCGATGTAACTACCCTGACAATCAAGGCAAGGAATCCGGTAAATTACATTACACCGTCCATGTAAAGGCGCCCTGTCCTTAGTTTTTGTGAATACAGTACTTACAGTAAGGGAATTGTATTTGGATATTGTAATATTAGGGTATGGCTTAAAATAAAAAATATAAATGTAAATAATATATATACATATATATAGTAGAAAAAACTTCTTAGTACTCAAGACAAAATTACGAGTAGAGGTAAATTGAATAAAAACACACTTCTACGTAATGTGACGTTTCGACTGAATATCTCAGTCTTCATCAGACCTGTTTATTAAAAGAACACAAAAAACTATTTTAGGATAAAACCCAAGCTAATTTAGTACAATGTGTCAATACGATACTTACACTTACATAATTACTTGTGTATACATCACGAGAGAACGAAACTCACATGAAACTTTTTTTTTTGTTCTTTTAATAAACAGTTTAGTTAGTTTGTGCGCAATACGGTCCTGAAGTTGCAGTTGGAAAATTGTTTTTTTGTTATAAATTTGAAACGGCAGGAGCGATTGCGCTAAATTTTGTCACGTTTACATAGTTTTATGAGTCAAGAAATTCTGTATCAAAATTGTGATAGTAATCAATCCATAGGCGGAGAACCTGCGTTTATAAATATTAAAACATTTCCATTTTCTACGCCAATGGATAAAAAAGAGTTTGTCTATAAAATTTTAGATTACGTGTCTTAAGTACAAGAAAAAAGGTACTCTTGGTAAGACTCGAAAAATTGCATCGTTTTCTCAAAAATCGCATTTTAAGAATTGTTAACTTTTTTTTTATATGTTTTCTTTTTTAATAAATACGGAACGACCAATACCAAATAGGTCAAAACAAATAGGCACTAGTTAATAAAAAAGATATTCTGTTTATTTCGTCAATTAATACAAAGATGCTATTTTTTTAATAATGTTTTTTCATATAAATTCCAATTGTGTTCTGGTTGGTGGACAACAGAGAATTATTAACAATTAAACAATGAAATAATGAAAATGAAACAATGATTTTTAAAAAAAAAAAAAGATATTATAAAAGGTGTTCAAAATGTCTACCATTTTCGTGAATACAAAGGTCTATTCGCCGGAGGAAATTAAATTGAACTCTTTGCAAAACTTCTACATCACCTCAGAGATTATTGGTTGCTTCTTGAATACGTTGCCACAATTCTTCTTCATTATTTACAGGTGTATTGTAAACAATGGATTTCTGGTGTCCCCAAAAAAAATAATCCTGAGGATTCAGATCTGGACTTCGAGGTGCCCATTGTACAGGAGCGTCATTACCTCTACCGATCCATCTATTTGGAAAGTGATGGTTTAAGTAGTGTCGCACGTTCATCGAAAAATGTGGTGGTGCACCATCGTGCATAAACCACATATTCCGTCGAATATCTAGCGGTATATCATCTAACAAGTCCGGAAGAGTATGTTGTAAAAAAATCAAATAGGCTTCTCCAGTTAATCTTTGCGGTAGTCTGACAGGTCCAATAATAAAATTTCCGATTATTCCAGCCCATACATTCATTTTAAATTCATGTTGAAAATGGTTAATTTTAATGGCATGTGGATTTTCCTCTGCATAAACATGTTCATTATGAAAGTTCGTTATCCCTCTTCTTGTAAAACAAGCTTCGTCGGTAAATAAGATTTTTTTGCAAAAGTTTAAATTTCTTGCTCTTTTATGTTCAATAAACCGGCAAAAATTTAGGCGCCTTTCAGGATCTTGAAGTAAGAGGTCTTGAACTCGAATCTTATGGTATGGATGTAATAATTGTTCTCTAATTACTCTATTGACCACACCTTTAGATACTGCAATTTCTCTAGCTATTCGTCTAACGCTCAGTTCCGGATCTTCTTGAACACGGTCTAAAGTTTCTTCTTCTACTTCAGGTTGCCTCACAAAGCGCTGCCTGCCATAGTTTGCTGTTACAGGAGCTAAGCGACCGGTTTCTCGAATGCGTCTCTCTACTGCGGCAAACGTTGGATGACTTGGAACACGACGATTTGGAAACCGTTCCGAATATACTCTAACACTCTCGGCACAATTGCCTTGACAATATCCATATACTAATAACATATCGGTATATTCTTCGTTGGTGTATTGAACAGCCATGACAAAACGAAAATACAAGTAATGATGGAAAACACTTTTGAAAATCCAGAAACGTCGTTGTCAAATATTCGTAGTTTTGCAAAGAGTTCAATTTAATTTCCTCCGGCGAATAGACCTTTGTATTCACGAAAATGGTAGACATTTTGAACACCTTTTATAATATCTTTTCTTTTTTTTTTAAAAAATCATTGTTTCATTTTCATTATTTCATTGTTTAATTGTTAATAATTCTCTGTTGTCCACCAACCAGAACACAATTGGAATTTATATGAAAAAACATTATTAAAAAAATAGCATCTTTGTATTAATTGTCGAAATAAACAGAATATCATTTTTATTAACTAGTGCCTATTTGTTTTGACCTATTTGGTATTGGTCGTTCCGTATTTATTAAAAAAGAAAACATATCATAAAAAAATTGTTAACAATTCTTAAAATGCGATATTTGAGAAAACGATGCAATTTTGCGAGTCTTACCAAGAGTACCTTTTTTCTTGTACTTAAGACACTTAATCTAAATTTTATAGACAAACTCTTTTTTATCCATTGGCGTAGAAAATGGAAATGTTTTAATATTTATAAACGCGGGTTCTCCGCCTATGGATTGATTACTATCACAATTTTGATACAGAATTTCTTGACTCATAAAACTATGTAAACGTGACAAAATTTAGCGCAATCGCTCCAGCCGTTTCAAATTTATAACAAAAAAACAATTTTCCAACTGCAACTTCAGGACCGTATTGCGCACAAACTAAGCAACTTTGACTAAGCCAAGTTTTGCTAAATCGGTTTATTTTGGTCCGAAAAATACGTGGTAGAGTTGTTTAAAGACCTTTTAGAGACACCTTGTATATATACATTAGGGTGGTTCAATTTTTTTTTTGTTTTTAATTTGGCCACCCCGCAAATTTGTAACCTGTATCCATATCAATAACATTGTAAAATTTCAGTTGGCTAGCTTTAGCGGAAGAGAGGGCTCAACTGAGTGCTGCTTTTGAAACTTTTGTGAAAAATATTTGATCTTGATTTTTTGTTTTTGTTACAGGTTAGTTTAAAATAAATTTATCCACCCTAAAAGAAAACAAAATTTTACTACTTGGATATCGGAAGCTTGAACCATTGGTAAGGTTTAACCAACTTTCCACTCTTCGGCAAGTTCTACTTCGTTATCACCACACATTAAATGAATGAAAAATGGGGAAAATTCTGCGGATATTGTCATTCAAGAAGTCATAGAGGTGTGGAGCAAATCTGGTATTCCGATCACACAACCAAATCATTGCCTTGAAAAACTTCGTTCATAATTCATAAGAACTGGCTGCTTTTAAAGAAAAATATATATAACAAGAGATTCGGAAACACAGAAAAATAGAGAGCATTTGTTTAAAGAAAAGCTAGAAAAACTTTTTGATATTGCTCATGAATTCAATCAAAATTGCGGAAGACAGAGAGTTTCTGATTGATCAAAGAGGTGAGCGTAAATTGATTACGGCTTCAATTGACGAGAAGGTGGAAAAGACCAAAGAACGTTCTCCAAAACAAAAACGAAGAACTGAAGAAGTAAGAGAACAGACCGCTAAATATAATGCTCCAATTTCAGTAGTGTCAAGTCAAGAACTAGAACTGGATTCCAGCTGCAGTAGCACTTCTAGTGCCGCTAGCACTATAAAAGAAAAGCAAAAAGGTGATTTTGTGGTTGCTTTACCAAGAACACATAGCGTTACCAGTGCCAGTGACGTTGTGCCATCGAGTAGTGGTATAATTACAAAACATATTACTTGATCGTAACAAAATAACCGACCGAGAAGCTTCATTCCATTGACTGCCGCACTTGGTTGTCATCTCGCTACACTCCCAATCTCGCGAAGAACAATTCGACGTATAAGAAAAAGCAAGGACAGAATCCAAAGCTAATATAAAAGCAACATTGCAACATGTAATACACCGGAATGGGAAAATACTGTATCATATAACAGATAATAAAAAAAATAGAGCGCCTTCAGATTTTTGTCTCAGGTAATGGTTTCGAAAAACTGTGCTGTTATTGACACAATGGGACAGTAGAATGTAACAAATCATGTCGGAGTTATGTATGTGTTTTGACACTACTGCATCTAAATTCGGTGCAAAAACGGGCCGTGATCTTTTACGTCTTGCTTGTCGTCATAACGTATTCGAAAGAATGCTTTCAAAAATATTTACACTGGGCTTTGGGTCATTAAGCTCTCCCGATATTTCAGTATTCAAGGAATTCAAAGATGTTTGGGATACATTTCCAAAAGAATACTAAGATTGTTGTTGATTCCTCCTTTTTTGAAGGAATATAAATGCTTGTTGTTTAAATGTTAAATAAAACACTGATAATATGTCTATGTATATCTTTAATTTATCTAACACTTAACTATTAAATTGTTGAAGCCTAACACAACTGCTTCGTGTGGACGTTTGATTAGAACTTAATATATTTTATCGTTATTTTATCAAAGATTCTTCCCTTCTCCCATTTACAATAATTTCTTTTCATGAGTAGGAGGCGAGATTATTTACCAAGAAAAATGACTAAACACATGTAGTCCAGTCATTATATACATTTGAATAAGAAAATTAACCGAACAAGCCAAATTTTTTATATGATGTTGGAGGGGGTCAGGACAGCTTAATTTGAAGTTTTCGACCGAAAGCCCTCAGGGCGTTTTGCGCCATCTTGAAAATAAGGGTGAATTTTTGTTTCCTTTGTAACTCGGCTCCTCGTCGTCCTACGGAGAAGTTGTTTAGGTATTTTTTGTTCCCTTCTTTATTCTCTATAATTGATGTTATATAACTTTTTCACCTAACATCTGCCGTTCTCGAGATATCGGCAAAAATAGGGAAAAAATTGGGTTTCGGTTTAAATTTTTTCCCTATTTATCGCCATATACAGCGAAAAATATCTATTATGAAGCATGTAGAGCAAGTTCGTAACTAAAGTTTGAGGTTTTTGTTTTCCCTCCATCTTCAAAATTAAGAGTTCTAGCGCGCCGCAATGTCAGCTGTAGTGTATTTACGCTCGCTCATTGGAATGCGAGATGTTTAGGTATAAGACACTTTTATATTGCCTTGCCGGACATCTACGTCATTTGAAAGCCGAATTGGTCTTTGTGATCTTCGGCTTTCCTCGGCTTACGCACACCATCGAAATTTATAAGTGTGCTTACATTGTATACGCGAATGTCAGTGTGAGTGTACGTATTTACTATCGTTGTGAAAATGGGCGATTGTTTTATTTGCAAAAAACCTTTGTTCGAAGACATTTATATGACGAAGAAGAAAGCTGTCCAATCTCTTTTAGCGGCTAGCATTAAAAGAGGACATGAGGATTATCAGCGTATGTTACAAACTGTCGATTCAGTGAGTGTTCACCATGCGTGCTACAAACAATACAGCAACGAAAGACTAGCGTCGATTGCTTATCGACGAAGGACATCTGCATTGAGGCATTCGGAAGAACTCGAGGAACCAGAAGAAGAACCGCTGCTTGAGCCTGTTTTTGATTTCAAAAATAAATGCTTATTTTGTGCAGAAGTAATAGAAGAAGAAGGGAAAGTAGAACATCGAAAACGAAAACGAATTAGTGTGGTGAAAGACAGATCGATGAAAGAAAAAATTATGCAACACCTTGCTGGACGCGATGGTGATTTTGCTGTTTCAATCAAGAACCGTATCCAGCATGTACCTGATCTCGTCGCCGCTGGATCTCGGTACCATCGCAAATGCATTACTCATGTGTATTACCCGTTAGCTTCCAAGGACATAAAAAAAATACGACCGACCGGGGACAAAGTGGACGAAGTCATGGAGGACATTTACTCATTTCTAATTGAAAATTCCGACGAATGTCAATTCTCTTTAAATGAATTGATCAGCCAAATACAAGGAGACTACGTTCCTCATATTAAAACTGTGAATAGTCGTTTACAAGCAAAGTTTGGACATGACATTCTGATCAGTGAAAAACGAGGATGCGATTGCTTGATTTGCTTTCGGAACACCGGTTATAAAATACTTTCGGATAACTGGTACAGCCAAAGAAATGAGGATTCTCGAGGAGAACGATTACGAGTCATTCGCGAAGCTGCAGCAATTATCCGCGAGGACATAAGAAGTGCCACGCATGAGGAATGGGGTTGGCGACGAACACACCAAGGACTAGAACCAATCAGAAGCACAGCCGAACCCGTGCCAACCGAGCTTCTAAAGCTTGTATCGTGTAAATGTAAACAAAAATGTGGAGCTGGTTGTGGGTGCAGGAAAGCACGCATTACGTGTTCCACGATTTGCCTTAATTGCAGTGGACAAACATGCGACAACGCCGCCAAAGTCGACTACCCACATGACAGTGAATCAGACGAAGAGGATGATGCGACCGTCGAAGACAACGTAGCTCAAGAATCTCCACGTCTCGAAGAGGATGCTGAACATGAGCAATATGAACAAGCAGGACCGTCGAAAAGAAGGAAGACATGAATATCTTTTTTACCTGTAAAAAATGTTGCCTAATAAATTTTATACATGTGATTCATAATTTCACTGTTTTATTTACTTTTATTTTATTTCAATAATTATATTCAGAACGGTGAATCCGTAACAACGTATCTATTCAATCGCGCGAGCCATAGAATCAAAACTTCGCACGGACTTGCCGACTTTGCGGCAAACTAGAACTCGTAATTTTGAAAATGGAGGGTAAACAAAAATACAATTTTTTAGGTACAAACGTGCTCTACCATTTTGGTAATAGACATTTTTTGGCTATGTGTGACGATAAAGAAGAAAAAAAATAAAAACCGAGCTCGTACCCCAAATTATGTCCTATTTTTGCCGATATCTCGAGAACGGCAGATGTTAGGTGAAAAAGTTATATAACATCAATTATAGAGAATAAAAAAGGGAACAAAAAATACCTAAACCACTTCCCCGTAGGACGACGAGGAGCCGAGTTACAAAGGAAACAAGAATTCACCTTTATTTTCAAGATGGCGGAAAACGCCCTGAGGGGTTTCGGTCGAAAACTTCAAATTAAGCTGTCCTGACCCCATCCAACATCATATAAAAAAATTGGCTTGTTCGGTTCATTTTCTAATTCAGGGCCTATTTTCGGACAGTATGACTGGATTAATGGGGTTGGAAATTACAGTAAGATATTTGAGTGAAACGTAAATACCAAGTAATAAAATAATAGTTATAGACGGGCTCTAATGATTTTATGGCAGTCGCGTCTAATGAGACCCCAACTATTGGTACTTTATAATGATTGGCAATAAACTAGATATTTACATACATTTCTTCACAATAGAAGAGAAATCTGGGTTTTTCTGACTAAATTGTAGTTTTACAATACATATGCATATACAGTGTGAATTAACAATATTTAGACTTAACGTATTGTACATAAATATATAAAACAATTGCCTTTCTTAAACAATATTATTTATCGTCCTGAACAATTGTCTTGACTCCAGTAGTAGCGCGGAACAGTTAGCTGAAGATACTCTTGAGAGAAAAACAAGTTCGCGATGATTACAACGAGTTAATAGAGCGCATAATGAATGTTCTAAACAAGCCACCTGCGAGGATTCATTGGCATGCCCCATGACCAATACATCATGCTCGATGGATGGCAAAACTGCTATGAAGATTTTTCTCTTTAGGTGTAATTCAATAAAAATCTAAGCGAACTACAGACCAAGCAAAATAAAATACTAGAATTAACATATTCAATGGACAGAAGAATATCATCAATGAAAATATATGACAGGATGCATAAATTAGTTATAACGCAGCTAATCCAGAGAAACAACCTACTTCAAATATCTAAAATCAGAAACAAAACAAAGAAAAACAAGTACGAGATGATTACAACAAGTTAGTAGAGCGCATAATGATTGTTCTAAACAAGTCACCTGCGAGGATTCATTGGCATGCCCCATGACCAATACATCATGCTCGATGGATGGCAAAACTACTATAAAGATTTTTCTCTTTAGGAGTAATTCAATAAGAATCTAAGCAAACTACAGACCAAGCAAAATAAAATACTTAAATTAACCCTGGAACCCTACACCCGGGTACTGAGTGCCCCAGGGAATTTTGTTTTTGCTGTAACTTTGTGTTGGCAACCCTGACCGCGCTCACTTGCCATGACTTTTCATTGGCCTTGACTGTCAATCAGTGGCTGTTGTTGTCGCACACGTAGCGGATCAGGCTTGAGCTGTAAACTGGTTTTGGGGCACCCAGTACCCCAGTGTAGGGTTGGTGCAAGTTTGTGGTGGTGTGTTAACAGTTTCAATTGTGCCTTTACTTTTTTATTACTTGTGTTATTTGTGTTCGTTGTAGTACCTATGGATAAAAAACTCACAGACGATGCAGTTTTGGCAGAATTATGCAGGTCTGAGTCAGATTCGATTTATAATGAAGAAAACGTCACTGATAACTTTGAAGATGTATCTGATGGTGAGGGGGGAACTGATGTTATTGAAGAAGATGATGTCTTTCCGAATGTTTTTCCCCTGATGCATCTGAAGACGAATATATACCTCCTTCTAGTGAAGAGGATACAGACAATGAAACCCAAAGACCAAGTAAAAAAACAAAGAATAAATGAGGCAGACTTACAACCTGGAACTTCTACTGCAGGACAAGGTGCACATGAAAGAGAAGAAGAGGGTAGTCAAGGTGAGGATACAATGCAAAACTTACCTGATTATATTATTAGGCCTAAAAAAACCAACTGGTAGGCAAAAATAAGTATAGATGGTCAACCAAACCTCCAAAAAGAGCTGGTCGAGCCCCTCGACGAAACATAGTTTTCATGAGACCCCGACCTGCTGAAGCTGCTCGGGGTGTTACGAATGCTGAAAATCTGTTTTCCTTATTTGTAAATGAAACCATAATCGATGCAATTGCAAAGTACACAAATCAAGAGATTTCAATTCAAAAAGTAAACTACAATGATTCAAGTTTTACCAAAGAGACTACCGATAAAGAAGTTAGAGCCTTACTCGGACTCATGATTTATTTTGGAGCATTAAATCACAACCACACGTCTGCAAAGGTTCTTTGGCACGAAAGTAGGGGCCTTCGCATCACCAGAACTGTAATGCCCTTAGCAAGATTTAAGTTTTTAATCAATACATTGCGATTTGATGACAAGTCAACCCGAGATGCTCGAAAGGAAATTGACGCCCTTGCACCAATTCGAGAGGTTTGGGATCAGTTTATTGAACATTGTAAGGAGTATTACATCCCTGGACCGTACTGTTGTATTGATGAACAGCTCCTGGCTTTTCGAGGGAAATCACAGTTCCGTATGTATATCCCAAATAAACCAGCGAAATATGGTTTGAAGTTGGTCATGCTCTGCAACTTTAATGGTTATTTGATCAATGCCATCCCATACACTGGGAAAAAATGAATACAGGAGGACAACCACTAGCTACATTTTTTGTGGAAAAATTAACGGAAACCATTCAAGGCAGTAATAGAAATATTACTGTTGATAATTGGTTTAGTTCTGTCCCTCTATTCAACGACATGCTGAGTAAATACAACTTGACCATGGTGGGAACGCTGCGCAAAAATAAGCCTCACATACCTAAAGAAATGTTGCAGCGCAAACCAGAAGGAACAATAATCTTTGCTTTTGACAGAGAGTTGACATTGGTGTCCTTTGCACCAAAAAAAAATAAGAATGTACTTCTACTGTCAAACATGCACCAGGGATACTCCATGCAACAGAATTCAAAGTTGCCAGAAATAATTCACTTCTATAATAATACCAAAGGCGGAGTGGATTTGTTGGATCAAATGTCTGCTCAGTATTCCTGTAGTAGGAAAACGAGAAGATGGCCTTTGTGTCTCTTTTATGGCATCTTGAATAGTGCCTGTGTTAATTCCTACATTATATACAAGGAGAACACTTTTCTGAACAAGCAAACTCCACAACCAAGAGTAGAGTTTTTATTTACCCTGGCAGAAGGTCTGATGAAGCCTTGGTTAGAGTAAAGACTACAAACACCAACACTGCATAGAGGAATTCGCCTTGCGATTGATGAACAACTTGGTATCGAAGAGCCCAGACACGCAGAGGACGACAACCGACGGGCCGGAAGGTGTTGCATCTGCCCCCGTTCCAGAGATGTCAAAACCACTATAAAGTTTGTTGAGTGCAAGATGTTTGTATGTAAAAGCCACTCCCCTATCTGTGCTAATTGTAGGGAATAAAGTGTGTGAAAATAACTTAAAATTAAAACCATACAAAAGTATCCAAGAAACTGTAAGTTTTTCAATTTTCTTTTTTTATGAGTATAATATATGTCAGATATGTCTTTAAATTGTTATTAAGGAAATAAACATAAACCAAACAAATTATTAGTTGAGGTGTTTTAATAAAATTTCAGTTTTTAAAATAAAATGTTGGCTCTTTATTTTTGGGGAACCCAGTACCCCAGTGTAGGGTTCGTGTTTCTAGAAAGTAAGTGTAGGATTCCAGGGTTAACATATTCAGTGGACAGAAGAATATCAACAATGAAAATATATGACATAACGCATAAACTAGTTATAACGCTGCTAATCCAGAGAAACAACCTCCTTCAAATACCTGAAATCACAAACATAACAAAAAAACATGATACTAGAAGACAATAAAAGCAGACTACTTTTATTGAAATAAACATAAAGATACCAACATCGGAATCGGCAGCAAAATAACATATAATAGAATACCAATAACGACTAAAAATCTAATATAAAAAAAATTAAATCAAGATCAAATACATGATCGAATACGGAAAAAATATAATAATACGCTCAACACTGTTACTCCAAGATGAAACGATGACAGAGAACACCAACAGGCAGCCCAGCAATGTACATCTAATTATATTGATGCAATTGTTGAATGAACCATTATATTTAATAAAAAATATTTTGCCAAACGTGGATTAAAAATGTCTACAGATTACCATCATTTATAATAAATTAAAACATGGAATATATATCACAAAAATTTCTTTCTCTAACATTTATATGGTAATACTCAGGGCAGTAATATTTTACCCCAGTTCAAAAATATTTGAGCGTAAAAGATATTTTTAGATACCTACTACTTGAAGCTGTGTGTAGAGTTGAATTACGTTTATTTGCCAAATGAAATAGGGGTGACTCACCTTTCCCAACGAGGCAATGGCGCTGAGATCGATTCCTCAGCACACCGGGATGTCGTGTATCAAAATTCAACTTTCGTCGCCACGTCTGTCATCTTACTCATGCCTGAAATAAATGAAAAAAATTTAAAATTGGAATAAATACGAAATGTCGGTTATATTTTGAATAAATGTCATTTTTTATGTCAAATATGGTAAAAGTGTTAGCTAGAAAAGATATATGTAATCGTTTTTCTTAAACTGTCCTCCCACATATTTGAAAAAATATGAGAAATTTAACTTTAGGAAACTGTTTAACATATGAGGACTATTTGTAAAATCAAGTTCTAATTTTTAAAATATTAGTAATTAACAAGATAAGCATACTTATTAGAAATTTTAATAAGTTAGAGTAAAACTACATACACAAAGAGAAAGTGACTTGAAGGCCCTTCCTAGAGTAAATATTAAGTTAAATTATTATACCGGGTGGTGCAATAGTGTGTCGGCGGAGCTTAGTGTGAAAACTAATAACGCTGCAGCAATGAGACTTTACGTACGTATGTAGTATGCGACTGTGCATTTTCTAATTTTATTTACAAATATACAGGCTGTTCCAAATTTTCGCAACCACATTCAACTTTTTTATTTTAAATACATTGCTATACTTTCTAGATATTATAATGATAGCCATTCAAATTATCTTTGCAATGATATATGGATATGTGCACTTCAGACTGTTCGTTTTGATTTTATTGATAATATTGTTAAAATCTTGACAGTTGCAGCATCTAACATTTTAAGCTGTAATCTGTAAATGGGTAGAATGCCTCACGTAACTCTTGTGTCTCTAATTTATGGACTAACACGTTATTTGTTTTGAGGTTGAACAAAGTGAATAAATATACAGGGTGTTAAATATGTCGTGTCTAAGTTATCGATATTTATTGGTTATTTTCTCGTTTTTTTTAAATCTAACATATAATATTTTTATAAGTCAGCATATTCCTTGTAAAATCGCCTTTAAAATGGTACCAATAACATAGTACTTATTTCTAGTATTTTCAAAGTTATAACCCTTTAATGGGATATACTCATGTTTATAATATGCAATATGTGGGGCATCTAATAGTTGGTTGGCCTTGGTTTAAAAAAAAATGGCTGTACAACCAAACGTCAAATCTCTACTTCAAAAGTCCATAAAAAGTCGTTTTCTGTATTTTCTCTTTTCTGTAATTGCGTTTTGTTGTTATAAATTAAGTTCGGCTAGTGAATTATTAATTTCCGTTTGTTTGTTAGTAGTTGTTACGTGTTGTATTTATCTTGTTATCAGTTATATCGCTTTATTGACATTATTTCTCATTTAGATACCATAATAGTTTATTGCTGTTTTTGCTTTAAAATGAATTTATCGAAAGAGGAGCTCATAGACATGGTATTTGCTCTTGGCGCTAGCAACAGAAATCCATTTTTAGCATCAAGAACATATGGAATATCCCGACCGAAGAGCACCGGATAGTAAAACGTTTGAAAATTTGTTAATAAGGTTTCTTCGAAGTGAATTACGTCGAACATGAAAGAAGTAAGACTATGATTACAGAAGATAATGAAGTGATAGTCGTCCAGTCCATTGTGGAAAATCCGCACGTATCTACAAGGATAATTTCGAAACAACACGGGATAGAAGTCACTGCTGTAAAAAGGATTTTAAAAAAACATAAATTTCACCCTTACAAAATTCAAAATCATCAAGGCTTATTACAAACGGACTTTGAAGGGAGACTAGTGTACTGTGAATGGCTACTTTTACAATTACGACACGATATAACTTTTCTAGATCATGTGCTTTTCACAGATGAAGCAACATTTGCTAATTGTGGAACCACAAACAGAAAAAATACCCATTATTATGACACTACAAACCCACATTTTGTTCAGCCCATTTTATATCAACAAAAATGGAGTGTTAACACATGGGGAGGCATCATAGGAAACACTATTATTGGTCCATTCTTTTTTGATAATACTTTAAATTGTGCAATCTACACAAATTTCCTACAAAATAATTTACCATTGCTATTAGAAGGCCTCCCAGATAACGTCATCAGGAGATTGTGGTACCAACATGATGGTGCACCAGCACATTATGGTGCTGCTGCAAGAGCACATTTAGATAGGGTATTCACCAATAAGTGGATTGGGAGAGGAAGTTTGATAAGCTGGCCACCACGATCACCAGATCTCACACCTTGTGATTTCTTTCTGTGGCCAACTGTAAAAAACCTTGTTTACGCAACACCTCCTACAACGGCAGAGAACATGCAGCAACGAATAAGAAACGCTTTTCTTCAATTAAGTGAGAATAACTTAGCTGAGAATGTAAGTCTGTCGATACAGAGACGGTTGAGAGCATGTGTAGAGCAGAATGGAAATATATTTGAACACATTTTAAATTAAGATTGTTTTATTATCGAAAATTTTCAAAATGTATTTCTAAAACTAATGATAAAGCATTTAAAACACAGGTGTTTGTTAAAATTACTTTGTTTTATTTTCATGGCCAACCAACTATTAGATGCCCCGCATTTTGCATGTTATAAACATGAGTATATCCCATTAACGGGTTATAACTTTGAAAATACTAGAAATAAGTACTATGTTATTGATACCATTTTAAAGGCGATTTTGCAAGGAATATGCTGACTTATAAAAATATTATAGGTTAGATTTAAAAAAAACGAGAAAATAACCAATAAAGATCGATAAATTAGACACGACATATTTAACACCCTGTATATTTATTTACTTTGTTCAACCTCAAAACAAATAACGTGTTAGTCCATAAATTAGAGACACAAGAGTTACGTGAGGCATTCTACCCATTTACAGACTACAGCTTAAAATGTTAGATGCTGCAACTGTCAAGATTTTAACAATATTATCAATAAAATCAAAACGAACAGTCTGAAGTGCACATATCCATATATCATTGCAAAGATAATTTGAATGGCTATCATTATAATATCTAGAAAGTATAGCAATGTATTTAAAATAAAAAAGTTGAATGTGGTTGCGAAAATTTGGAACACCCTGTATATTTGTAAATAAAATTAGAAAATGCACAGTCGCATACTACATACGTACGTAAAGTCTCATTGCTGCAGCGTTATTAGTTTTCACACTAAGCTCCGCCGACACACTATTGCACCACCCGGGCACGAATATAGAACTTAGAAATTGCCTAATGAATGTTAAGTTTACATTTGATGTCGACTTACGTTTTAAGACCCATAAAACTGATTGTGTTTGTCGGGTATTTTGGAATGAAATACGAATAAATAAATCGACAACAAACTGATCAAGAAAAATACAACAATTTTTTTGGTAAATAAGTTGGAAAAATAACACTAGCTGACACGATTTTTATATCTGACTTAACAGTCTAAAATTTTAGTATTTTGCATTGTTTTAAACATAAAAGCTGCTTTATAACGTAGGGTGTCAAGTAACATTTTCAAAATAAATTTCTTATATGGTTTAATTGAGATTAACGTAAAACTTAAAATAAAAAAAAGTATGGTAACAAGCTCGAGCATGTTCGCGGCTATACCGTGAAGAACAGCGGCAACTACAAAGGATACGACGTCACGCATTCCAGAGAGAAGAAGAGAAATCTAATATATTGGTAATCGCGGAATATACTAAAATGGAAACTTCTAGAATTGATACGTGCATATATATGAAGGTTGCAGCAGTGATTCATTTATTGTTTAATTGTTGAGGCGGTCTGGCAAAATGTCACTGAATTATCACTTAGTTGAGAAAGTTTGAAGCAGTGTTCCACAAGTTGTGTTGCGTGTGATTTTCAAGAATGCAGAACCGTGCGAGAGGTTGTAAAAATCCTCCAGATAGTTTTTACTTTCTTATACGTAGTATAAGGAAGTATTGTGATGATGAAAATTTTCGACCTCGAGATTTTTGCAGATGTCCACGTTTTGAGGTCCCCTGATACCAAAAAAGTGGTTTTTAAAAAATGTCTGTGTGTCTGTGTGTGTGTGTGTGTGTCTGTGTGTGTGTGTGTGACCACGATAGCGGTCAAACCGCTGTAGATATCAGTTCCAACTTTTGTATTTACGAATATAATCTCCCTCTTGAGAACTGATTAGATTTTGAGCAAAATCGCCAGACCGGAAGTAGTAGTTTACTTCAGTGAAAAAATCGAATTTTGCAAATATTTCGTCAATTACTAAGTTTAAACAAATTTATAAAGGATTCAAATGTACTCAAAATTAAATTTGAGAAAAATTGTATTAATAAAGTTTTTCGAAATTCCTACCGGAAGTAGGTCTTTTACTCTTATCGAAAATCAGTTTTTTGCGAATATCTCGTAAGTCATGCTTTCTAGGCAGGTACATTACGAGTATAAAAGTATTTAGAATGTACTTTTAAATATCTTTTGTATAAAAAAAATTTCAAAATTCAGACCGGAAGTACCACTTTTACTCTTATCGAATAGCGATTTTTTTGCAAATATGTCGTAAATTATGCATTCTATATATATTTATGAAGAGTACAAAAGTATTTAGAGTTTGATTTGGAATATTTTTTGTATAAATGAAATTTCAAAATTCGGACCGGAAGTAACACTTTCATACGTATAAGAAAGTCGTGTGGTGGCCACACCTCATTTTTTTACTTTCT
>OY720682.1:26116586-26141586 GCA_963170755.1 Amphimallon solstitiale
TGTGTGTGTGTGTGTGTGTGTGACCACGATAGCGCTCAACCGCTATAGGTATCAATTCCAAATTTTATATTTACAAAGATAATCTCCCTCTTGAGATCTGATTAGATTTTCAGTAAAATCGGCAGACCGGAAGTAGTAGTTTACTTCAGTGAAAAAATCGAATTTCGCCAATTATTCGTCAACTACTAAGTTTAAACAAATTTATAAAGAATTCATATGTACTTAAAATTAAGTTTGAGACAAATTGTCTTAAAAAAGTTTTTCGAAATTCCAACCGGAAGTAGGTCTTTTACTCTTATCGAAAATCAGTTTTTTGCGAATATCTCGCAAGTCATGCTTTTTAGAGAAGTATGTTCCGAGTATAAAAGTATTTAGAACATAATTTTCAATATCTTTTGTATAAAAAAAATTTCAAAATTCAGACCGGAAGTACCACTTTTACTCTTATCGAATAGCGATTTTTTGCAAATATATCGTAAATTATGCATTCTATATATATTTATCAAGAGTACAAAAGTATTTAGAACTGGATTTTCAATATTTTTTGTATATGTGAAATTACAAAATTCGGACCGGAAGTAGCACTTTTACTCTTAGCGAGTAGCACTTTCTTGATAATATCTTGTAAAGTATGCATTCTATAGCGATTTATTAAGAGAATGAAAGTACTTAGAATAGGATTTTGAATAAGTTTTGTATAAAAAAATCTTAAAATTGTATAGTTTCAAACGCTCATACGTATAAGAAAGTCGTGTGGTGGCCACACCTCATTTTTATGTTTGTGGATTATATATTACAAAATCGCAAAAGAAACCTTTAAGTAAATTAATTCAAAGATGTTATGAACAATATTTTGACTTCAAAATTAAAAATCAAGACAAAATATGGATACCACATATATCCTGTATTTCGTGTTATGTCAAATTAAACTCAGTGGAACAAAAACAAGAATTCTTCTGAAGTCCTGTCAGAAAGGCCAATTATTTGGCGTGAACTAGCAGATCACCAGTGGCGTAGCGTAGTGGGGGCGGCAAAATTTCACAATAAATAATAATATCTTGTAAAAATTTCAACCATATCATTTTATCTGATGGATTTAATACTTGGTGGAAATTAAAACCTAAGGTTTCAAGTCACGAGTCAAGTACACTATACAACCAAAATTATTGTAAATGGAAGAAGTTGGAGACCAGACTTAAAAAAAGGACAGACTATTGACAAGATAGAGGAAAACTTAGTGGCAGAGGAAACAAAAAATGGCAAGAAATTCTTATCAGAATGTTTGATATTATAAAATTCCTTGCCAAACAAAATTTGGCTCTGCGTGGCCATACAGAAAACGACGCCAATACTAATAGAGGAAACTTTTTAGAATTGGTGCATTTAATTGCTAAGTACGATCCTGTACTTCGTGAACATCTTTTAAGATCTAAAATATGTGGCAAAATTTCAATATCGTATATGTCACCAGAATCCAAAACGTATTTATAGCAATTTTGGGACAAACAAAAAGGCCAAGAATTAATTATTCGATTACATTCGACATTTCTCATAAAGACCAAACAAGCCAGATATTAAAATACGTAGTGATTGGAAATCAGGAAGTACCAGTAATGGAATCTTTTATAGATTTCATTGAAACGAAAGATAAAACTGCTGAAGGAATTTCAAAGATGATTTTGAGCAAGCTTGAAGCTGATGGCCTCGATATAAGCAACTATCGAGGCCAAGCATATGATAATGCTGCTGTTATGGCTGGAAGGCATTCAGGAGTTCAGCAACGAATTGAAGAAATAAATCCCAAAGTTGAATTCGTACCTTGCTCAAATCATTCATTAAACCTGGTTTGTTTACATGCTGCCCCAGTTGAGGTGAGTTCAGTAACTTTTTTCGGCACATTAGAACGTTGCTATTTATTTTTTTCCATGTCCACATATCGTTGGGAAGTTCTGATAGCAGCTACAGGCGAAACTTTAAAAAGGGTTTAAGATATGCGGTGGAGTGCAACAGGTGTTGCCGCCAAAATGACATTCCATCATTACAAAGACATTCTCGTCGCTTTGGGAAAACTAACAGAGACAGGTGAAAGCTTGTTACGTTGGGGTCATTTTCCTTTCTTTGTTTCTTGGGCCTCTGGCAACCGGTGCTACATGAAGTGAATGATGCACAAAAATATTTACAAACAAAGGGACTTGACATAAGACTGTGCGCTAAGAAAGTAAATGCTTTGCAGATGCTACTGACAGAGAAACGAGGGGAATGGGCAGATGGCGCTGTAAGTTATGCAAAAAATATGTGTGAAGAACTTAGCATTTCCATGCATATTTTTGATGACGGAACCAGAGATGCCAACTTGCCTTGAGAAAATGAGTTGAGACTAGAGCTGTTTTCTTCGTTAGATGGAATAATTGTAGACATTCGTGAGCGTTTTCAGCAACTATAGAATTTGGCGGATAAGTTTGCTTATCTAACGACGGCTATGTTACTAGATTCGGAAGATACTAAATGTAATCTAGACTACGCATGTGCCGAAATTGACGAGCAGGACTTCAAGTTGGAACAACTTCGACTGTGGACTTTTATTGCTGACAACGAAAATAATTTAATTAATGCGGACCCACATGAATTATTAAAATTTATTGTGAAATCCAAGCTGGAAGATCCTCTGCCCAGTATTATAATAATGCTCCGAATATTCCTCACAATTGCCATCAGCAATGCCAGCTGTGAGAGGAGTTTCTGAAACAAATGTTATTTAAGATCAACAATGAGTACTATAAGGCTAACCAATCTGGCTATCTTGTCTGTTTAGCAAGAGGTATGTGATGCTAAGTGCTCTTATAAAAAGTAGACGAATAAAGCTTTAGTAAAAAACAGAAGCGTTGTTTTTAATTCTAACCATTATATTATTTTTCAAAAAAATATAAATAGTAACACTATCGTTCTAGTTCTACTTGAAAGTCGGTTTGTGTTTTATATTCAATTCGCTAATAACTTAACCTTGTCAATCGGCAGTTCTATACCTGTTATATCAATGTAAGTGGCAAACGTGTAAGATTTTTTGTAATAAATTTGATTATTATGTTGTAAAACATATTGCCGACAAGTTCTTCAGAATTACTGTATACCCGTATTTTAGTCTTTTAAAATGAAATAACTAAATAAGGGGGCGGCGAAATTTTCCTCCGCCCCGGGCGGCTGACACCCACGCTACACCACTGCAGATCACGTTACGGACTGTTACTTCGGTCTTGCAAAAATTGACGGGTTTTCAAAATGAGATAAACACAAAGTAATATATGCAGACATTTTATCTGTAAGCAAACCGTTGAGAAGCAATTCCAACTCCAATGCATTCCAATTCTTTTGCAAATTCCATGGACAAGGAAGATATAAACGATGAATGTGTCATTTTCAAGTGATCTGACGTGTGTTCCTTCTGACGAACCATATATCATTACTCAAACAGATCTGAATGATTTGATACGGGATTTGGGTTTATCCAAAGAAAAATTACAAATTTTGGGATCTCGATTAAAAGATTGGAATTGTGTTACATTCCACTACAAGAATTTCTGTATTGAAGAATCGTCATGAAAAATTCATTGCATTTCACAAAGTTGAAAGAAACTTCTTTCACTGTACTGATGTAAATCAACTTTTGTATGAAATGAGCATTGAATATAACCCTGCAGTTTCCTTTATAATGGTAACTCGACACCATCAATTCCAATGGCTCATTCTACAAACACAAAAGAAAGGTATGGCAGTATGTCAACTATACTAAATCTCATTCAATATTTAAATCATCTTTGGCATCCTTTTTAGTTGGACTGCAAGGAGGGTTTACCAAATATTGTTGTTTTTTGTGCATGTGGGATATTCGAGCAGTTCAGCATCATTAGCAAATAAAGAATGGCAGCCAAGTACCAGCATTGTTCTTGGAGAAATTAATATAAAATTTGTCTTAAATACTTAAGGGATAAGTTTCCAAGGCTGTCTGATGCGAAAGTTCGCAGAGGAATATTTGTTGGTCCATAAGTTAGGAAGCTCTTTAAAGATGAAAATTTTGAATGTACCATGAATGATTTGGAGTTGACAGCATAGATTTCTTTCAAAATGTTTACAAATATTTTCTGGGAAATCAAAAGCATGTAAACTACCAAGATATCGTGGCAAATTTGCTAGAAGAATATAAAAGCTTAGGGTGCCGAATATGGCTCAAAGTTCATTTTTTGCATTCAAATTTGGATTTCTTTTTTGCTAATTTAGGAAAGACGAGTGATGAACAGGGAGAGAGGTTCCATCAAGAGATTGCAGAAATGGAGAAACGGTATCAATGTAGGTGGGGTCCCGTCATGATGGGAGATTTTTGGTGGTTTAGATAAATATTAGAGAAATATCTTGAAGAGCGATATGTAATGCAGGAATCTTAATATAATAGAAACCACTGACAAAATTAATAGATTTATGAAAAAACTAATGGACAAATTCGATCGAAAAAAAGAATTTTTATTCAGTGTGATCAAGAACTTATCGAGCAAATTAACTTTGCGAATGTTTCCAAAATAAATTCAAACCAGTCATGACAATGTCAGACAGATATTGAATTTCTTATCAAGAAATTGATTCATTTTTTGGATGAAAAGAATGCAAAAATACCACAAACTGGCACGCGAAGCCCTTAAATGTTTGATTCTATTTGTAACATTATATTTATGCGAGTTAAGTTGAACAAAATGCTTTTAACCTTAAAACATTTCCGCATTGGTCTTTGAAGGGAGGACATTGAATACGTATTGCTATCTTACATGAAACAATTTCGTTAAAATTGTCTTGAGGAAGCTTTTTCAATCACAACTTTTGAACAATATCGAGATAACACTGTTGATCAATTGAGAAATTATAAGAGCAAATTCAGTAGACAAGCAACAGTTATAACAGCAGATTTATTCATGATGTTAAGCAGCTGATATCTTATTTAGTTAGTTTTTATGTTCTTACAAAATGAAAACCCAGAATATGAAAACTTTCGAACACCTAAATATCTTTAATAGTGATTTGTAATGCAGCAATCTTAATATAACAACAACCACAAACAAAATCAATAGATTTATGAAAAAGCATGACTTATGGAAAAATTCACTCAAGAAAAAGAATTTTTATTCAGGGCAATCAAGAATATCGAGCAAATTAGATTTGGGAATATTTCTCAAATGAAATTCAAAATAGGCGTGACAATGTCAGACAGATACTGAATTTCTTTTCAAGAAATTGATTAATTTTTTGGATTAAGAAATGGAGGAATACCACAAACTGGCAAACAAAATGTTTGATTCCATTTGTAACATTATATTTACATGGGAAGTTCTAATAATCAACTTGTACTAACCATTATAAATCCAAGGTAGCCATGAGCATGTTTAAACAACTTTAACCACTAGCAAATATGCAATAATATTTTTAACTTTTTCTTAATCAGTTTAATGAATTGACAATTATTGTCGACAACACAAACTGACACTTCAAAAATTAATAATATTGTAGTTGTTCTGTAAATTGACAAACAAGTCATACCAAGGTATGATTTTAAAAGATCCATCGAAAATTTTATCAAAATTGAAAACTTTCTAGTCCCTCCCAGTGTATAGATGTTTTAATGCCATTGGTTTAAAATTTCAACCGATAAAACCGGTGTTTTGCGAAACAAATACATATTAAAAATTTAAATTTTATCACACTTTCAGAAACAAGGGGACCATTTCCTATCGGATTAACGTGACACGTGTAGGTAGACTTATCCACATATGTTTACACGTCTTTTACAAAATGAGAATTTAAATATCATTGAAATTCCAAATGTTTTGAAAATACACAAAACGTAATCACACATACATTCATCGGTACATTACAATACGTGTTTCAAACAGGGACAAATTTAAAATTCAAATTGAATAATCCTTATCTCATTTGGCAAAGTTTCCGTACAACACCCCAGTTAGGTGTATATATATATGATACAATGGCTTGTCACTGATACACATGGCGTCTCTAACTTCGTATAGACGACGTTTCTGAACGTGCCTTTTGTCATTAGGCATTCATCCCGCGTTTTGCAAGAATAATTCGGGAACACGACTCTGACTGACGGCGTTATTTGTGTCAGAAATGACGAGATAAGATACCATCAGCATATGCATTATACATGGTAATAATAACGTTGGGAACAAGGCAGAACGTGTCTGCACGTCAGGAGTCCACTGTGATAACATTGTCGGATGATGGAATGTTCCGAATGTGGAAATTCTATAAAATATAAATCATATATTTTTTGTTTAATTTTTTAATCGGTCTGTATTATGCTATCTCATAATTAAAGGGTTCTGAGATTTTTGCAAAACAAGGTTTCATTTAAATTTTTTTATAGAACCTTCAAAAATCCTAGACAGGCTTTGGAACGAAAATGGAAGAACATGGAAAAGAAAATTTGAAACTGTTATATCGAACCTTGAAAACCTTGCGTAAGTCAGTTGGAAAACACCTCCAATATATAAGAAATAAAGAAGGGCGAATTTTATCCTCAGAGCAGGATATAAGAAATAGATGATATGAATATTTCTGCAATTTATTTGAAGCCGAAACAGACAGAGAACTCCACACAGAGGAAGTTCCGCCTTAAGAAACTCAAGAGGCAACACCAAACATACAACTGAGCGAGATTACAGAAGCAGTGAAAAAGCTAAAACCAGGAAAGAAAGCCGGAATTGACAATTTAAAGCCAATAATGCTGAAATACACGGCAGTTAATTCTACACGGGTATTATTTAGAATAATAAACTTAGCATGGGAAAGAAAAACAATTCACGAGGACTGGAAAATAACAACTATCATCCCCTTGCATAAAAAAAGTGACAATACGACATGTTCCAATTAAGAAGATGTCTTATTGTTGTTATCAGTAGCTGGAGAGATATACGAGAGGATAATAGAGAAGTGATTAAAAGCAAATTTAGGCTCAACCCTCCAAGAAAATCAGACAGTCTTCTGGTCGGGCATGAGCATATTCTGTTTAAGCCAAATTTTGGACGGAATTGTAGGTGGTAACGGCAAAATGAACCTATGTGCAATTGACCTATAAAAAGCAAATGATACACTTCCGAGACATAGGATATGGTCATCGCTGGAAAAAAGAAGGATTAAGAAAGAATTACTAAAGGCAGTCAAAAGTATATACACCAACAAGAGCGACATAATAAGAATTGAAAGCGGATATACAAAAAGCTTCATCACACTTAAAGGAATAAGACAGGGCGGAATTCAGAGTCCCCCTTCTGTAATTATTATGGACGATATTGCATAAAATGCCAAAACCCAACAAAGGGTGTTATTTAGGTAGGGTCCAGAAATCTCCAATCTATAATGGCCAAAGAATTCTTGTATGCCGACAACTTGATAATTGCAGCTTCTAATAAAAATGTCTTCCAAAGAAATATAGAAATATGGCATAAAATTTTAAAGAACTTTGGAATGAATATAAATAAAAGAAAAAGGGAAGTATAGACAGATTCCAAAGAAGAAGAAGAAATAAATGCTACTGATGCGAATCAGGAAAAACCGTCATATCTTAAAAACAGCTGAAAATCGACAAAAAGCATGTGATGTCACTTTAATCAGCTTTTCAAGGGCGGTCATAAAATGTAATAGAATGTATAGTATTCCATTTAAAAAAAAACAAGTTTGTGCTGGTTTGTCGTTGTCGAACACTCTGTATAAATGAAAATATCTTTAAATTGTAGAGCTTATGATTATCTACAATTTTTGTACATTATTAGCAGAGAGCACACACGAAAGGTTGATGACTCATCGCCCATGGGCGCACTATTGAAATGTTGTATTTTTAAATAAATTTTATTTATTTAATTGGATATCAAGTGGCTTGTGATCTATAAAATACAAAACACCTTATTATTTGTTCATTTTCTCTTCTGTAAGACTTGTTCTCTTTGAATGAAGTATAATCCTTGTAGATAGAAAACATCCTTTCTACATCGCAACTGGTTATAGGTGCGCACTGGAAATATTCTTTTATTTCAGCGTACTTAGCAGTTAGATTTTGTATCATTGTCCCCATACGCAATTGCCGCAACGTTATTAAATCTGGATTTCTATTAAAAACTGCGTCTAACTTTTGCCGAAGGCCACATCCGAAGTCACTTAGAATACTTTTGAAATTATTAATAGCCACATCTAATGTGGTTAATCCATTTTTTAATAACTATTTCTGTGTATGTTTTAGCAAAGCTAAGTGACGATGTGCGATATTTTGGCATTCTGTAACGATATTTTACAGACTTTGTAATAAATTTTGGAATCACTGACAATTCATTTTCATATTAGGAAAAGCAACATAAACAACGTTCTAGATCTAAATAAATGATAACTAAAAACGTACGCGTATGTTATTGAAACTAAATAACAGTAAGTATATACATATTTACATTATTTCTCTTGCGAAATATAATACATTTTAAAAACTCCTCAGGCTATCTACGCCGATGTAGAAAGAATATTACTCATAAATTCCTTATTTTATGGCCATTTTTTGCTCTCATTCTCGGGCTCTTCTCGAGCGTAAATAGATGTTGTAGTTCACCATATGAATTAGTGCTATTCAGTAAATGTGTGTTGTTTACATTATTTCTTTGCTCCATCGTAACTCCGTCATAGTTCGCGCCCTACTTATTAATCTCAAATACCAGTTTTCATTAGTTTTTATGTAATTATTCACTTCATCTTTTTTTTTAATTTATGGTGGTACTGAAAAGTACCGATTGTATGGCGAAACAGGAAAAACAAGATTACAAAAAGTGTTCGCAATGCCCACCATCAGTTCTAATGCAGGCATCAATTCGGCGACGAAAGTTATTACGTACGTCGGTAAAATTTGGCATTCCCTCGCGAATGCGTTGAGCTGCAACAAAAATGTGATTTTGCAGGTCTGCGGCATTTTCAATGTCATGGTGACGATCATATATCAAGCTTTTCATGTATCCCCATAAAAAGAAATCTAAGGGAATTAGATCGGGACTTCGGGCCGGCCACGGAATGTGACTTCCACGTCCAATCCATTGCGGGAAAGTTCGCCTTAAATATTCTTTTACAAGTCTACTACGATGCGCGGGGTGCTCCGTTGTGCATAAATCATATTTTTTGCCGTATCCCCAATGCTACGCCATCTAAATACTCGGGTAATACATGTTCGAGAAACTAATGTGGTTAATCCATCTTCTAATTTGAGATTTCGATTTCAAAATATGTGATTAGTTTAGGCAAATTTCCAAAGTGTTCCTGAACAACTGATTTTTTAAATTTGGAATTTGTGTTAGTTCCTTGCACTCAGAAATACTTCGAGCATCGTTATTTAAACATGTAACGAAATTTTGCATACTATCGAAATTCTCTGCATAAAAACTAGTAGCTTCCAACCATGTTCCCCATCTAGTTATTACTGGCGAGGGAAGCAATGACAAAGATGGAAGTTTTTCCCTGTAAAGAGCTACTCTCGATGGTGCTTTTCTGAAAACTTCTCAAAAGCGGATATCAATTTCCGAATACCTATCTCTGATATATTCACAGATTCTGTGCAGAGCATGTACTACACAAGTAATATGCAGCATATAAGGATATGTTTCCTTTAATAGTCTGTCTGTTTTTAACATATATGCGGTACTGTCACTATCAAATAAAAGTAATTTTTCCCTGTACCTGTCGTCCGAATGAAGCATTTTGTGCAAATTCTCGTCAATGGTTTTAGCAACTGTTTTTATATCAACTGTATTTATAACTTTAGATGCTATTACATATGCGTTATATGGAATAGTTGGATGTACTTCACCAGCTACAACATTTACCACACAACGTCCTAATATATCGACAGTTTCGTCGGCTCTTATCTATAGGTACTGATTTGAAAGTTATCTTCTAATGCATACTACTGTAAGGTGGGTTCATCAGGAACACTTCGACCAGTATATTTTTGAAGAAATGTTTTGAAAGTGGAATTGTCAAGTTTATTTAATAGGATATTAGCCTGCATTAAAGCTTCACGAAGGGGTCCAATTTCTGTGTATGTTTTAGCGATATTAAGTGACGTTGTACGTGCGCTTTTTGGGCATTCTGTAACGATATTTTACAGACTTTGCAATAAATTTCGGAATCACTGACAATGGAGGACATACAATCAATATGACCCTTAATCCAACTTGCCATTGTTTCACTATGCCATTCTCGATGTTCTTCCATATCATAGTAACATAGACAATGTTCTACATCTAAATAAATGATAACTAAAAATGTATGCGTATGTTATTTAAACTTAATGAAATCCAGTGCACACTTAAGTCAAGATAATTGCGAGAAGTAGATTTAATGAAACGGTATTAAACAGGAACTATTACAAAAATTACGAAGTATATAATTAAGAGTCAAAACAATGAAAAAACGAAAATAACATAAGTAGAATAGGTATATACATATATAACTTTATTTATCTTGCGAAATATAAGGTAAATATAATAAATTTTGAAATCCCCTCACGCTTCTAGCTACGCAGATGAAGAAACGAATTTTATGAGGAAAGACAACTTCTTTTGCTGTTATTTTGGGGCAATAACAGATATTGCAGTTCACCATATGAACAGTGCTATTCAGTAACTGTGTGTTGTTTACATTATTTCAGCACGTCCGCTGTATAATTATTAGATACTAATAACAGACTTGACCGCACCGCTGAAACACTCGGTATATGTACTTCTAGAATATTTATTTTTATATTGGAGAGTTCAAAGTAGACTGTGCAGGGTAATATTTCATATACCCATCAAACTTTCTCTGCATCGCTTTATCATGCAATCATGCATGGGAAGATTGCCAAAAGGTGAGCCTATATTGATTAATCAAAAACCTAATAATGTAATACAGTGTCAAGACTTGAAAATCACAACATCAATATTCTGTTCTGTACGCCCTTCACGTATTACCTTCTTCATTTGCATCTTTCGCTTCGCTTTCTAAAAGCGGGACATAAGAAAAAACACTATCATGATAATTTTCAAGGAATATTGCGCTTTCGTCTGAGTGAAATGGGGCATTACTAATGCCAAATAGAATTAAATCGTGCACTCGTAATTTCTAGAGGTTATTAAGTGAATTATCTCGAACTCATTATACGTTTCAATATGCATAATTTTCTCCATTTGTCATGAAAACAAAGTGATAATATCTCCCCAGCATGCAAACACGATTCTTGGAATATAATCTGCTCCACGAAACGTACCGTTTGATAAACATTACTTTAAACAATATCGTAATTTACATGTTATTCAGCGAAAATATTACATTATTAGCAAGTTGTTAATAAAAATGCAAACATTAAAGGGGAAAAAAGAATACAGTATATGAAATGGGAAGAAAAAACATTATTTAAATTAAAATTAAGGTTGGTGTATTTAATGTTACTCTTTGACGCTTATCATTGTAGCCTGAGAATTATTAGAATTATCATACGGTGTGGTGTGGTGATAAAGTTTGGAACAATTTATAAGAGCGTTCTACAATGTTTTTAAAAAAAATCGCTCGAACACGTAAATTTTTGTTTTTACAACCCTGTCTTTATCGATTTTTTTTTGAATGACATCATTGGCTTTTGCACATGACGTCATCATAATTTTTTTAAAATAAATGGCACATTTACAAAGTAAAAATTATTTTAACAAAAATCTTAATTCAAATCAACTCAACTGGGAACAGTTTGAGACATAACATCTATTCTATTTTATTTTAGCCTGTTACACCTTATACTAGACTTTATAATTTTGGTACATTTTCGGCTAATGTCGCTGTATATTTGTCTTGAACTCTTCCGTGCGTATTAGGTAACGCCTGAAATTAATCGTTTGTTTACTGTTGGAACTACGTATAAATATTTTCTGTGAAATGTAAAATTTTCTTTTAATTTTCGAAGGAGTTCTACATTTCCTTTCGAATTATTTTTAATTGTTATTGGGAAAATTAGATTGTTTTCTTATGTTAATTACCTCAAGTTCACCTTTTTTTTATTTGTAGGTCTAGTTAGTCATGCTGGCGCCATCTCGTGCGTGTACGACTGATTATGCTATAGGTATCAATTGAGAATGTCTTTCCGTTTAATGTTGTTATATTCCTTACGTCGATGCCTAATTATCTGCGACTATTTTTAATTAATTATTTCTTTGTTTGGTTCTTATTAATGTGTCTCTTATCTTTTAAATATTCTATGTAACAAGTCACTTTCAACTTGCTAGATGTCGACTTGACACCTTGTATCCCGGCCTCGTGTTCTTGGCATTTCATTCTTCTGATATCGATCGAACCATTTAGTTCAATCAGTGTTCACTGTAATTAATGGACTGTTTTGTCTATTTACAGTACAATTCACACATTAAATCGTGGATGATTTAACAGTGATAAATATAAAATTTTTGGTAGTTAATTAGTTTTCTGCTGCAGTAGTGCAGGATTTTCTTATTGTTTGAAGTAGATCACTGGATCGGTAAGCTTAATAAGTTTATTCTCCTGACTAATGCCTTGTTTCGTATATTTTCCCTTTTAGGTTTTTATTTTATAATATACTGTCGATTGCATTTATGTGCGAACACGTGTTGGAATTCCGGAAGTAACGCCGCCATCAGGCTAGCCTATCTTCCACTAAGCACGTGGCGTTTAACTATATCTTGGAATTTTTGAACCATCCGCCACCTTTGTGGGCAAATCTACATCATTTTGAACCCGGAATTAATATATTTCCATTGTCGATGCCTTATTGAAAACCGATGCCCCGTGTGGATCAAATGCACTGTCAAGTTATGTATATATAATTATTCTTATTTGGAAACTTATGTGTCTGTTTTGCTTTAATTAATTTCATTAGAATACGTTGCGCTTTTACCTGCAAATTCATTTTCATTAACGTTTTGAGTAGCTATCCAAATTAATTGCTAGTTAATTTCCATCAGGTCAGTAGTCCATTTGGTAGTTTTAAATTAATTTTTGTGCTCAGAAGTGTTATAGCTAATTAATTATTTGTTTTTCTTTTAAATACACATCTACAGCATGTAATGACTGTAGGGGCTTAAATGTAAAGCGAGATCTCGTTTCGCCTTAATTTCTTTTGTAAGTTAATTAATTAATCATTAATCATCATAATTTCATAGCTTATTTAAATTTTAGACTGTTGAATATTTTCAAATTAAATTTAATTTATTTGTTAAGCGCATTTATGCTCTATTGGCGTGGTATATATGTTTTAAATTTATATAGTTTTTTTTTTTAATTTAATTTGTGATCTACCCATTTGTGGAATTATTATAATTTTCATGGTGCATCTTGGCATTCTATAATTCCAATCTTACATGATAAAATTGTAATTGTTGTTTATATGGTGTATGAATGTCTTACTATACCTAGTGTACCTGAGTTATTTTCGCTGTCGGAATAAGTAACTTATTGGGGTGGGCCTGAAATAGAATGACAGCTGGCGCCTAGGAGTCGTCTACCTTCAGCAATCTGAGTGACCCATCCCCTAAAACCGAGAGTTAGAGGCACAGGCTCCACCCCATCTTTTCCAACGCACACTAGGGAAGTAAGGTAAGGCAGGTTGAAGGTGACACACAATAAATTTCCGAAACTTTCATAAATTTAGTTGGACGAAGCTACAGGTGTGAAACTCCGACAAACGGGCACATTTCTAATTTTCGACCGGATGACATTATTCTAGTTACCGTTAGCGCCATATGTGCCTCCCTTTCGGCTAAGACAATCATAAGGAGAAGCGAGTGTAACAAGTCCTTATTTACAATCTTTATTATTATATTTACGTACACAATTTTTGTGTAATGTAAAAAGTCTACCATTACTATCCTTAATTGTACAATTTTCCTCGTGAGTATTGACAATTTCAAGAGAACCGTTGTACAAAAAATTAAATTTGTGTCGAAATTCATTAGTTACTGAAACGGGATCACCTGGTTTCAAATCAGTTTTACTAGAGCTTTAAAATCCAAATAATTTTTACGATCAATTTTTGATTTTTCGAGTTGCTTTCTCGCCCTTCGCTGTTCGAATTGCTTTCTTTATCTGAATTCTTGTTCATATGCATCAATATTATATAGAGGATCAATTTGTGTGGCTAGTAACGAGTCGGGAATGTTTGATTTTCTTCCGAACACAACAATAGAAGCCTTCAAATTGGCTTCAATGTTTCTCAATATACAATTCATTTTGAAAATTCTTTAGATGTTGCCAGGTGACAATAGCCACTGCGGAAAGATCAATCAGTACTTTAAAAAGAATTAAGTCGTTCTTGACATCGACTATGGGTCAAGAGCTTTTGATGGGCTAAGTATGATGAATATAAACAAAGAGAAGGAAATAGATCCTGAAGAGATTCTAGATTTATTTGCTAAGAAGCACGCCCGAAAATTACAATTACATTTTATTTAAAACAGGACTTGCATGTGAGCCAATAAAATCTCAAGGAGAGGGTTCCGCGAAGAATATTATTATTTTAGTAAAATGTGTTTCCACGAAAAAGAAAAACAAAACTTTTTGATCTTAGTTTATATTTACTTACTTTTTTTTCTAAATTTAAATCTAAAGTTGAATCAATTATTTTAGAACTATTTTCTGCTATTAAGTTACAAATAAGCAATTTAAATTTCCGCATTTACCAACTAATTGTAAGCAACAAATGAAAACAACATTCGATATAAGGTTATATTATTAGCTACACGACTTTTCTCTTCTCTGTCCATTTTTTCTGGGGATCCGTGCCTGGATACGGCGATACGCTTTCAATTGCAAGATCTACAGTAAGTAAATTGGTAGCCAAATTGACGGAAGCTGTTAGTATAAAAGATGTATTTCGAGAAGGTCGACCACGAATAAGTGATGAAACAAAATTAGAAGTTTTACTACATCATCATATTTCTACAAGGCAAGTTGCCCTAGATAAAAACGTGGACTACAGTTTTTTTGTAAAATTATTTAAAAAAGAAAAGTACATCCGTGCATTCATTAACGTGCACCTAATTCACGAGTTAAACAAAGATGATCCAGACCACCGATAACAATTATGTGAAGAATTAATGTTACTATGTGATCAAAATCCCAATTTTTTATACATTATTTTTTCAGATGAAGCCACTTTTTTTCCTCAATCAATTTTGGAATAGAGACCCGTCAATACCTTGTTGCTACATTTACAGAAAGATGAATAGGGCGACAGGGACCATTTGAGTGGCCAGCGCATTCCCCCACCACAAAATGGAATTATATATGTACATATAATAAATAAAACTAATTCTTCACCGTTTATAATAAAATGTATGATTTTTTCTTGGTATTAGCGACCTTAATAATTCAATAGTAAACAGTTTTAAACGTTTCGACAATTTTCTATTGTTTTCTTCAGTAAAACTATAAAGACATACAATTTTAAATTAAATACAGAAACGTATTCTATCTAAGCCTTTGAAACTTACTTTTAAATTTAATTTTTTTATTAACCCTCTATTGCATATTGTTGCCAATTGGTAAGTCAAACTTTAAAATTTCCTATCTATTTCGCATTACTACAAACTGTTCCTTGTATGCATGTCGTTACCTCCTGTAACATAACTGAATGCATTGGTACGCGCGTAAATTGATAGATGGTGCTAGGTGTTGTAAATGTGATTTTTATTTGTTGACAGCACAAAAGCAGGGTTATAGTTGTAACCTTAGTGTGTTCAACTAGAAGCTTGATGTTTTTATAGTAAAATAAAGGTAAGAACTGCTATAGTCAAAATCAAAAATGGTCACATAAATCATCACTATGTCATGAATAATTTCTCAAATAAGACTTTTGCATGAGGAAATCAAAACAATTAGATGCTCAACGAATGTTGCCGTTCGGAAACGTTATGCATTGATCAAACATTTTCGTAAAATAAAAAATTATATGGATACATGAAATTCTTCCAGATAATGGATCCTAAAACATTTAACGAGCGAAAAAATGTTACGCAAAACTGTGTCATTCGTGATATCCCCTCTGATAGTGAGGACAGTGAGTTCTCAGATGACGATGACACCCCTAATGAAGAGTAATTGGTGCAAGCAGGAGTTTCTTCAAACAACATTGAAGAGAGTAATGACGAGTTCTCAGATGAAGATGATATTCCTCTAATACAATTCCACAATCAATCCCAGAATCCAGCAAACCAAAAATCCATAGGGAAAGTAACTAAAAAACCAAATTTAACTGGAGAAATTTAGTGACGAGTAAAGATGAACCGGGTATACTGTTTTGTGGCAGTGAATTACTCTTCCTGATGAAATTTTGAAATTAGATACTCCACTGAAACTTTTTGGACACTTTCTATCAGAAGACTTTTTCACCGAAGTTGTTCGCCAATCTTGTTTATATAGCGTCCAAACACGACCTAACAGACCGTTGTGCACTAGTGTTGAGGAAATACAACGGTTTGTGGGTATGATAATTTGGATGTCGATTATCAAACTACCTAATACCAGAAGCTATTGGTCTCCTCAAACCAGAATTTCGCAAGTTGCCAATGTTATGCCAGTAAATAGATTCGAGGTAATCAAAAGTGTATTGCATTTTTCAGATAATAGTCAGAGTACAAGCAGTTTAGATAAAATTATGCCAGTTCTGGAAACAATCAGAAAAGGCTGTTTGACCATTCCTCTAGAACAGCACTGTCTTGCGATGAACAGATCATCCCGTTTAAAGGAAGGATTAGTATAAAAACGTACAACCCTAAGAAACCCCATAAATGGGGTTACAAGATGTGGGTTCTTAGTGGGGTATCCGGTTTCTCCTACAATTTTGAATTGTTTGCGGGAAAGCGAGGCTATACAATTGATGATAATGAGCCTGATTTGGGGGCCGCAAGTATCGATGTACTTCGATTGAGCAGACTTATTTCACATGACAAACACCACAAAATTTTCTAGAATAATTATTTTTCTTCGTTGCAGCTAATATCGTACTTAGCGAAACGGAAAATTCATTCTGTAGCCACAGTCCACCAAAATCAATTGCCTGATTACCAAGGACAGACAGAAAAACAAATGAAGCAAAAAGGAAGAGGTATCATAAATGAAAGCACAACAAAGTTTGATGGGATCGATATACATGCTGTGCCTTGTCACTCTAATTTCTGAGTATTGTGGAAGCCGACCTACACCAAAGTAAAAAGATTTTTCAAATCGGAAAACTGCAAAAAAGACGTAAGATTGTCCAAATATAATCACAGAATACAACCGCCATATGGGGGGTGTTGATTTACAGGATTCGCAAATAGGACTTTACCCGATAAAGCTAAAAAGTAATTTCTTAGCTATTGTATAGACGAATAAAAAGGCAACAAACATCCACGGACAAAATAATGCCGCTTCTCGGATTCAAAACTCTTTTGGCAGAACAGCTTTGCTCTACAGGAATTCGAGCATCTAACAAACGAGGAAGGCCAAGCGGGTCAAACAATGGAACACCAGAACCACCCAAAAAGTCGCGAAGATGCCTGGAACCCAGACCAAATAATTTTGTTCAGAGTGACAATATTAGCCATTGGCCAGAATGGACAATTGAACGCGAAAGATGCAAGCTGCAAAGCTGCAAGGGGCTTTCTCGGGTAAAATGTCAAAAATTCCAAGTTCACTATTGTTGCAATTCCAAAAACAATTGTTTCTTACAAATTCATCAATAAAATTACTACATTTTCTGAACTTTGTATTTTTTTAATCTTTTGGTTTGTTGTATGGGTTCATAATGTTACCATTTGGTAACCAAAAATAAAATTATGAAATACTTCAATTTTGCCGACCAAAATTATTTCAAACCCAATGTAAGTTTTTTCAATGGTTAATTACAAATTTCGATAATTCATGTATTGGAGGGTTAATGTATGTTCATGATACCTTAAAAGGTATCTTCAATACCATAATACATGTTTTTTATGAATTTTGTTTATGTTATATGCAATAAAATTAAACTAATCTTCATTATTATTAAACACTGTCATAAATTAGATTTAGAAATAAATGTCATTTTGAAAATTTGTCCAAACGCATACTACAAATATATTACATATGTTAATATCTTTACGCAATAAAATATGAAAATGGGTTTCTGATAGACCATCAATTTCATTCCTATCATTAACTGCATTGTTGTTTCGTTTTATTTCAATCATCTCAAAAAAATTTCTTTCTTTTTTTTTAAGGTATCATGAACATACATTAACATAAAAAATAAATTTAAAGGTAAGTTTCATAGGCTTAGATAGAATACGTTTCTGTGTTTAATTAAAAATTGTATTTCTTTATATTTTTACTGAAGGAGACAATAAAAAATTGTCGAAACGTTTAAAACTGTTTATTATTGAATTATTAAGGTCGCTAATACCAAGAAAAAGTTTTACATTATATACATATATTATAATTATGTGGAACACTCGAAAGACGTGACAGCAGTCAGAGACAACTGAGGATGTTACCTTTTGATTCTTGTTTGTTTGTTTAACTATATTACAATAGACTGTTTGTTGGAATCAATAAAGATATTACTATTACCATTTTTTATAGTCATAAGTAATAAATCGTAATTATTTAATAACAATAATAATACATTTATATATTACAAAATTTTATCCGTTAAGAAAACACAAGGATTCAAAATCATGAAATGTAAACTGTAGAAATGATTAAGTAGTATTAAAATTACAAGAAAATGAAAGTCTATTTGAACCCTGGCAGTACAAAATAGTTTATTAAAAATTCGTGTGCACTGACATGACACATGAAATTCTCCATTTTCACTTCCAATTTCATACGTTTCATTCGCTTTTATAAGCTGATTAAACAGGCAATTATAAATGAATATCGTGTCTTATATAGCGACATTACCAGACATATCGATCCGTGTCCTTTTTACCTAACCATTACATATATCAAGCTAGTACTTACAAAAGCCAACAACATACACAAATACACACACAAAGAGTTATCGATTGATAGCAATATACTAACAGCATGTACGAGAGCTCTTAAAACAGTTTTTTCTTCATTCCTTTGATTGGCACACGAATAGGACAAGGATCCTTGCCAATGTTGCTGTGTATTAAAACATTCATTAATCGTCCACTTTACGTTCATCTCTTCTGCACAGCTTCTCGCTTTTTTTTCTTCGCTTGAAGGTGTTGCTGTTAGGGTACGTTTGAAAACAAAAATCCTGCCGAGCAACTGGCCAATATCCCACAGCCAAAGTTCGTAGCTTTTGCGATTCTTTTAACTAACTCCTTCTTTTTTTTTTTGTGTAGTATATTTTCCTTGTGTTCTTTTACGACGAGGGAATGTTTCCCTAGAGTTCATTTTAGGTTCAATAAGGGCAGAATAATGAAAACATACATATTCATACGCAAAGTAATATCTTGAAATAATTTATTTCGCCTTTTACATCTATTGCTCCTTTATTTACTAAAAACATTTTCATTACTGCCAACCCAATAGTCAATTATGGAAAACGCTTGCAGAAATATATTTACAAAAGCAAAATGCTTACACGAAGAAAATCTGTGATAAAAGCAATAATGAAATATTACAAATTCTTTCTAAGCCTGAATATATAGACTCGCTCATTTAGTTAGACAAAAGGAAATTCTCTTCGTGTTCCAGTTTTGCTTACTTTTGGTAATCGATTAAAAAGTTAGGATATTTTTAGTCCGATATAGTTGTGCTAAAATTAATTGATTTATTAATCTACATAATTATATAGATTAATAAATTGTGGAGTAATTACCCCACGTTTGTCAAACTAATGTATATGTATTCGTATAGCGAAAATACAGTATATTAACAATAATAATTTGAAATTGAAAATCTTTTATTAATTATTACAGTCAAATTTATTTATGTATCTTTTAGAATTTACTTAAATAGTTTCATCTGTTGGTCGTTAACAATAAATACAGTTGACTGCATTTGACTTAATCTTGTTACAAGATAAGCGACAGTTTTTCGAACTCCTATTAAAATACTCGGTTAACTAATCATTGATTATCTCTAGCCGGTATTTTTCAATACGAAGAATTACACCGGTTATCTAAACAGTGTTGATGGATTTATTGTAAGAAGTTGGCAACATATTTGGTGATGCATTTGGTCTCAATTACTATACAGTGCAGCTCTAAAATGTCCTCCCCCTCTGTTAACTTTTGAACGGTTTAATAGAGAAGTTCCAATTTTGGCCCATTAATAGGAAATATTATGCACTACATTATTAAGGTAAAATTTAGACTTAGTTTCAAAAATTGACGGTAGGGGGCGAAATAATATTATCAAAATTTTAAATGCAATAGAGGGTCGAGTGATACCCCATTTTGAACGGCTCACACAGCATGGTATGATGCCAAAATTTCATACAATTTTACCTACTCATATGAAAAAAAATACAGCAAAATTTTATTTTATTATACATTTTGTGTTTGCAGTTAAGTGTTTAACATTAATTCAAAAAGTATTTATGTCCTGATTTTTTGAATTCATATGAGAAATAATTGACAGTTTCAGTTTAAAGTGCAGGAAGAAACGCTAGATAGGATATTTTGGTGGCAAGAAGTTCAAACAACTCATATAGAGCATCTAATGATATTTAAAAAAAAATAAGTAAAACATTGTGTAATTTTTCTTTTAGTCAACAGAATTTTGTAAAACTTTGACATTATACACGAGCAAGTAAACCGTTCAAAATGAGGTATTACTCTAACGGACTCTAACCCCTAGTCCCAAAATTGACAGTTTTGTGGTTTTAATTAATATAGTATAGTACTGACAAAATTATATCAAAAACAGACAATATCTCAGTAATAGTCAGTTTTAAAGTTTTAACGTCTTACATGTTTCTGACATGGAATTTAATAAACAATTCAAAAATGAACTGATATACAGGGTGTTCCGCTTAAAGAAATTGACTTTTATACAAAAACATGTCATGTAATTTTAATCCAGTTTCCTGCACATGCAGTTAGTAACTGTAAAAAAAATAAAACATCCTTCTATTAGAACCTCTTATAGTAAACAATACTGCAAAAAATTTTGTCCATCTAATACGCCGTTTTCGAGAAATATGATTTTATACAAACATTGAATTTTTCAGAAAAATGGGAATAAGTCAAAAACTTTAGATTTTAGGCCTATACTATCTAATTACTTTTTGACTAAAAATTATACGTGGAATACAAAAATGCAATAATATATAGGGTATTCCATTTAAAAAAGTATAACTATGGTTAGTCACCAAGTTATGGAACACTCTGTATAATACAAAATATTTTTAAAATGTGCTCCTAATGAACAGCTATCACAAGGAAAAAACCGCTTCGATATATCTTTACTCATAAAGGCATAATCGGCCTTACCCGCTTAGATGACTCAGCCTGTATATGTCTATGGCTATTACATCTTAGTTTACGTTTTCATCTTTGATTTACACAACTCTACATTATAATATCTTTAACACATAATCAGTATTATTTGTGTGATAAGTTTAGATATCGTCTAAGATAAATCTAGATCTTTTGATCAAGCTATATGAATGGTATGCGACTGATCTACAGTTAATATATGTAATACTACATTTATAAATTGAAAATAAAATAAAAGGCTAACATGTTTAAATCAAATGTGAAAATGTAAACTATTATGTGTTGGGCAGTCATTAACATGTGTTGCTAACTCATTAGTTTTCTTCAGCATGACATAGCCAAGAATAATATAATAGTTTAGGTAGCTGGTGGAATCAAAGTAGGGTACAAATATTTCTTAGGTTGTGATATCTGCTGAGAATTTTCAAATATCTAGAATATAATACAATTTTTCAAGGAGTCTTATAAGCTTGGTATTCTTCCAGATCAGAAGTCGTCTTTCAGAGAAAATACGTAACTTGATACTTTCTGAACTGTACCTATTGTTCTGATCTTTAGGTTTATCCTATTTTTATACAACAAACATCTTACTTCATATGATTGTAACAATTTTCTTTGTTAGAAGAATAAAAATTAATTTTTTGACTTCTAATCCAAATATATCTTATTATAATTTTACTTGCAAATTATGCAAGATAATCCTTTAATATATTTCCAATAGTTGCATTAAATAAAGTACTGATACTAGCCGTTAATATCAAATATTTTGAAAAAATTAAGAAACTGCAATAAAAGAGTTGCCAAGCAGTATGTAGCATAAATTTTATTTGATTTCCAGTTAAACTTCTGAAGGAAGTTATAGACGAAAACCTGAAGTCCTTAATGAAACTTTCACCTTGCTTTTCTAACCATGCACGTATCAGTCAATAGATACATTAACTCCTCTTTCGGCTTTAACTCGTGAGCATGCATACTCTATTTATAATGAACACGGCATAATATTCACACACCGCTTCCCAAAGCATCCTAAAGGCATATTATTAATTAGACAACCGGCCATTTTGCAATACAATTCCATTGTTTGCATCGCGTACGTTCAGTCCCCAGGAGCTGTATAAAATTTACATTATTCAAAGCGCAATTCCGCAATAAAGAATCGAACAAATACTTGTTGGCTGACGAAATGGATTATTATGATCTTTGTTCTATATACAGTTTATTGCTGTACAAATAGGAGATAATGGGGTACTTTATTCCTTCGGGTGTAGGACGGAAATCGACCGATATGGAGAAAATTTTGCATGTAATGTATTTATAATCATCATCCTTAAAATATATATCATTAAATTCAATTACGCCATTATACATTTTGTTATTAAAGTTGTGTTATTAATATCATTACATACTGATTGGCATGATGTGTGCCATAATTAACAAATAATTTTTGAAGTGAAAACTTCTATGGGCTCGTTGATGCAATGATTGTTGGGCACTGAAAGAGACTGAGCCGTCACGCTCGGAATGAAACGCTCGTTCGGGTAAAGTCGGTTCGAGTCACGCTCGGCTTTGTATTATAACACTAACTAGCGGTATTTAATTTCAATTTAATTGATCCCGCCGCCTGGGTGTAAGGCCGGCACGTTGCCATTAGACCAGCGCGGGTACTCGTATGAGAATTATAATATTTGTATATATACATGCGTACGTATGAATTTTTGAAGTGAAAACTTGATCAGACCGAGCGAAATGTACTAGCATAATGTATACACAATAATAATAAATATATATTTTTTAAATGTAGTATAGAACGAAAATGGAAAATGTAAATGTAAATGAATATACAACGGAAAGAAAGTTGTATTTCGTATTATTAACCTCGCCTTGATGAACCTCTGCCGTGTGGTCTTAAGCACACCCATTTTTTTTTCAGTGCTAGCCGTTACTATGTGTGTGCGATGACATTTACAGGAAATTAATGCATTTCGATTAATAAATTCAATAAATAGATACACGACACGTTTTGCTACACAATATAAAATATTGTTTGCTGATGACATGATTGTTGCAGTTGCAACGGTTCTATCAAATTAATGCCGTATCGTAATGATCTTAAATATTTAGTATATTTAGTATAGTTTACTTGCCATCAAATTTTACATAGCATGTCATAAAATGTAGTTAATAAAGATAAATACATATATAAAAGTTAATATAAAATATATTAATAGAAACTTACACAGATGTAGAAACAAGAAAAGGTACATAATATATAATGAAATCGCCTGTAAAACATGAAACATGTAAATTATCAATACAAACATTCACACACTTATATGCATATGAATGTATTAACACTTAGCTTTCGTTCGATCACTGACTTACATTATTATATTATCATCTAAATACTCCTGAAATGGGTAATAGCATCTGGCTATCAAACATTTCTTAAGAAGTCTACGACAATAATTCATGGACTCTTCCCTAATAGTTTGAGGCAACTTATTATTAAACCCCGGATTTTAGACAGTTAAAAAATTCAAAATAGGCGCCTAAAATAATCCTTTAAAATATTAAAAATAATCTGAAATTAGCCACTATTAGGTCATTAAAATTTAGATGTCTTAGTAATTAAGAAATAGTTTTTTGAACAGAAATTTAATTAGTAGACATTTCTCTAAGTTATCTAATTTAAAACTCTGTTGAGAACGGATTTATATTTAGAAAAACTCCGCTCTGCCTCACATGATGTAATGGGTGCAAATTTAAAATGAATATCGTCTATTTTGGTTTCGTGGTCCGGCAATTTTTGCTATTAAATATTTTTGACGCCGCCAAAAGATATTTGTATTCCTGTTTTTTTTCAATAGTTTATTCAAATTTTTTAAATGCGGCAGCTGCTGCCGAACCTGGAGCTTTTTTTAGTGAATTGAAAACGTTTTCGAATTTTGTTATACTCTCTTGGATTATCTTAAAATGATTTCGAATATAAATCAAATCATTTTTTATTCTCATGTTTTTTCATAATCGTTTGTGCCTTTTCAATGGTGTCAGCAGAACTTCTTTCAAACGGCATGACAACCAATATATAATTAAAATATAAAAATCATGTTGACCTTGTTTTAGGTATTTTGCTTACTTCTTTAACGGAATCAAAATGTTCGCTATAAAATATCGCAGCCTGCAGCCATGTCCCCAGCGTATTAAGACTGGTTGTGGAGGCAGAGGAACGTCTTTTAGTATTCCTCTATAAACTTCTACCCTTAGGGGTGCTTTAACAAAAAAAAATTTTTGCACTAGAAATCAATTTGTCCACATCCTCAAACTGGTGGCGGACTTTCTCAGCTACTAAATTTAAACCAGCACCCCCTCTCTCCATCGTAAATGAGTTTTCAGGAATAGTTTGTAAATACCAGTGAAATAGGGAATCCCCACTTTCCAGAATTTGTTGGGAATAGAAAATCTCAATGGGTCATAAA